>JAYESA010000020.1:82841873-83176873 GCA_036927795.1 Iris macrosiphon
ATTGAGTTTCAGCCTAGGATTAAGGTTAGAGATGCTTTTATGTAACCTCCGATTTCCAATTTCCAAAATAATTAGATTTTAATTTATTTTAAAATATCAAGTTTTATAAAATATTTCTCCTTGAAAATTTTTAATTAATTTTGAACGATGTTTGATTTTAGAAGGTAATTTAAAAATCTTTATAAAAATCATTTTTCCTAAATGACGATGTATTACAAAATAAATAAATAAATAATAATATATATTTCTAGTTTCAAATATTTATTGGCTTGAATCATAAAATTATTGTTTTAACTAAATAGTTATTTAAAGGACTAGTTCATAAAATAAAATAAATTTTTATTTATTGGGATAGTAAATAAATAAATGTCATGCTTTCTAGGACTTTGCAAAATGTATTAATTAGTAGCTAATTGGAAATTAGCTAGCTTTCCAAAAAAACATTTTCTGAAATTATAATCTTTATTTTTATTTTTATTTTTTTAAGTTGCCGTTCCTATTAACTAGCCAGCACACCCTCATTTTTCCCACATGAGAAGCCCCTTTTTATAATTAATTCTGGGCCATTCATTATTGGGCCAACCCGCAACCCTTTATCCCACACCCTTTCTCCCTATTTAAGTTCTCATTCTCACAATTCCCAAGAAACCCTAATCTTCAATTTATTAGCTAGCCTCCACAAATTCCCACAAGCCAAAGCCACCACCATTTTGTGTGCTCGTGTCCGTGTGTCCAGCATCACCGTGTCAGCCGTGATGGCCTCGGGTCCGACCCCGGGTGTTCCATCGTATCCATTCATTTCCTGTGTCCGGTTACAACGTTACAATCAGATTTTTTGTGTCCGACAGACCCGGACACATCCACCTCCACCAGTACACCCAACCCCGTGTCCGACACACCCGGACACGTCCCTCACAGTTCAGCGAACCCGCCGTGTCCAGCCCGGACACGAACCCGGACCCCGACACATCCCCAGAGAAACCCTAGATCTAGCCTCGCCGAGCGCCGTGGCCGACCAGAACCGCCGCCTCCTCGATCTGGCCGCCTGCCACCACCACCTGGAGTCTCTCGACTAGATCGCCGCCGGAGCCGACGTCGTCGAGTCCGCCGCTGAGTCGAGTCCGCCGCCTCGAAGCCGCTACTCTCGAGCCGCCGCCGCCGCTGGAACCAAGACCGCCGCTGGAACGAGAGCCCGCCGTCTTGATCAGAGCGCCGCCGTCTTGATCAGAGCGCCCGCCGCTCTCGAGTCCCACGCCGCCGCAGATCTGCCGAAGCCGCCGCAGATCCCCTCCTCGCCGAGTTCGAGCAGCCCGCCACCGCCTCGCGTCGAGCCGTGGCCGCTTCCCCTCAACGACGACCGCCCTGCCCGGCGGACCTCATCCGCCGACGCCGGAAACGAGAACCCCGTGAGCCCCTCTCTCCCTTTCCCTCTTTCCCCTTTGTATTTCTGTCTGTGTATTAGTTAGTCATTAGATTAATTATAATCAGTAGTATTATATAATCAGTAGTTAGTATTTAATCAATTTGGTTAATTTATATGTAAACAGTTAGTAATATAATTAGTTCAGTATCTATATTAGTTAAATATAATTAGTTTAAATTATAATTAGATTAATTAGTTAATAAATTTGTAATCAGTTAATTAATTCATAATCAATTAGTTAGTAATTTATGTAATTAGTTTAATAACATTTAATTTGTTTAAATTTAGTTTAGTAATAAATATATAAGGATTTAAAGTATGTAAATAAAATAATTTTGGGGTTTCTATAATTAATTAAAAAATTATAGTTTCAATAATAAAAATAAGATCTACTCGTTTAATTGGGCTGGTGACCAATTTTTTCCATGGATATAAAATTATATGATAGCTTTTACATAAATTCTAGTTTTTATAAATAAACTTTTATTTGAAATTATTGTTCAAAATAATTTTGAAATGATTTATATACGTAAATACGTATTCTAGTATATGTAATTAATTTAGTATCTATGTATATATTTTTAGTATATGTATATAATTATTTGGTATATATATATATATGTATATATGTATGTATATTTTTTGGTATAATTATACATATATTTAATTGGTAAGATTTCATGTAGCATATGTGTAATAAAACGTATTTTTAATATATGAATTTATTTGGCATCTGCATATATATATTTAGTATAAATCTGAATTGGTAATTTAATATTAGTATATTCTAATAATGATGTTGACAAAATATATGTATATTTTAAACAGTATTTTTGCATATATATGAGTATACGTATGGTTCAACTAGTATATAAATATATATATATATATATATATATATATATATATTGTAAATATATTTAAATTGGTGCATGTATAAATATAATAAGTATTAATAAGTGTAATGTGTATTATATACGTATCCCTACTAGATGACCTAGTTGACTAGAGCCATGCCTGGCAGAGCCCCTGAGTTCATGTATTTGTGATGTGTTAGTGTAGCACCTGATGCAAATGTTGTATTTGATATATTTTAGGACTGTTGGTTCCTCCAGACGATACTCTGGGACAGGACCTCGGTATATTCACCAGCTAAGGACCCAAGGCGAGTACATTCTCTGATTAGTTTCTAATTTATGATATCTCTTATGTTCACTGTAACTAGTGTAAATATCCATGATCTTGACACGATGGTTACACAGATTGGTATACACGGATCTCGTCAGGAGATGTTATTCCTTATTCATGGTGTAGCTTGTACGAGACTTGTTTCCTTGATATCTTGTGCATGTACAGACACTAATTCCTGGGGAGATTTGCTACCTTCCTAGGGAATCCTGTGCCATAGCGTACCATGATTGGATCTACTATACCAGTCGGGGGTTTGGGGAGTACTTTAGTGTAGATATGTGATCATACCCAACTTTATATGCACCATAGCTCACCCCACATCTCACGTCGGGTGCGGCCTGACCATTTATATGCTCCATAGCTGTTACGTGTGATTAGCCTGATCTCTACATGCACCATAGCTAACCAACGGTTAGCCTGACTTTATATGAACCATAGCTAATCACATGTAACCAGCCTGATCAAGTTCCCAAGCCGATCATATGTTGAAGCTAGTATTCATACACTTAGTCATAGAACTCTTGCTCATTGACATATTGCTTCTTTTCCTGCATTTACTTACAGTATTTTCCAGTATTTCTTTCATTGTACATTTCTCGTACCTATACATGCATCTGGTATGTTTCCATCTAGAACTGCTACATAGCTTATGTCATTTATATAGAACTGCTATTTAGAGATGTACTTTGCTCCTTCCTGACTGGAAATATTTTTCCAGACTGTGACCTTAGTAGACTGGCTCTGACATACTTGGGGATTGGAAGTAATGATTGCAGGTATGATTATTGTGTCATTAGACTTGTGTTGTATTCTTTTACTTCTTCATTTTCCTATCGTGCTGTAGTTGTGATTGAGTATTTCTAGATTTATTTTATGTTATCCACGTCTCCTTATGGAGTTGGATACTAGCGTGAGATTGTTTAGATAGTACTTGACCTAGACAGCGTTCTACCGCCGATGCTGCGGCGTAGGCTGGACGTACCCACGCTCTCGTGCCCCTAAACCGGGTGCGGGTCGTGACACGTTTTAGTGGTGGCCCATGCAGGTCAGACTTCGCGAGCTGTGCGATGTCGTGGTAGTGCGACGTCTTAGTTGTACTACTGCGTACCTGCTATAGAATATAGGACATAGGATACTAGGATGAGAGAGGATACTCAATCACAAACTCTTGAGAGATTCCTGGGACGACCCCTTGAGAATCTTGTTAAAATTTCCAATTTAACTTTTCCTTGTTTCCGCCCGCTCTCGCTTGTTGTTACTGAACTTGATTCTTGTTGAGCAGTTTTTAAATTAAAATCTTGGTATCATTGTTGAGTTTGATTCTTGTTGACCAGTTGTTAACTTTAATTCCTGGTATCGTTGTTGAGTTGATTTCAAATTGAGATGAATTTTTACGGACTAGGATTTATGGTATCATCTGATGACATATATTGATGAGGACAGTGAGGAAGGTAAAACGTCTACTTTGGTTATGGAACCTAGAATTTATCGTAGCCATATTAGCTGTGGTGACGAGAACGTAGGAACCTGACTTGGATGTACATACTATAGTTATGAAGCTTAGAGTCTTTCGCAGCCATACCGGTTGGCGTGGCGAAGATTCTAGACGACATGACTATGGAGTGCATACCTTAGTTACGAAACCTATCGTTTATCGCATCTATGCTTACTGGCGTGGCGAGGATTCTGAGTGTCATGATTTCAGACAGACGTGTATGATTATCAGGTTGTATCCTAAATTGGTTCTTAAAATATCATCTCAAGACTTATCTATTTCTGTTATTCCAGGACTTTGTTCCACCGCTTCTTTCTTTACTAGCAGTAAAGATACCTTCTGTCCTCAATTCAGTCTTTGAGCTCCTATTCCTTGAGGATTTCTTGTTAAGTATGATAATTAGTGGCTTTTAATTTTGTTTGTGTCTTGTATTAGTATTGACTGTGTTGCTAGTGAGTTGTAAGTGTTTCTTAGTTGGGCATGTGAGCAGTAGGCTTTAATCTAGAATTAACCCATAGCATAGTACCTTGTAAACAATGGTTCTAGGATAAGGTCATTAGAGACTATGAGTAGAAGGAGAGTATAGAGTATCAGTGATAGTTCAAGAGTTAGTATCAGAGCCAACATACCCGTCCTGGATAATCATGATTATGCAATTGGATGATCTACGTGAACGATTAAGTATCCGGGAATTGTGTTAAGGATTTATGGAGCATGATGTCCAATTGGATGATTGATATCGGAAATGTTAAAGGTAAAGAAATGTATATGTATAAAGGGTTTAATGAGATGTCATAAGTAGAGAAATATCAGGATTAGTAATGGAAGTTATGAAGCGTATCACGGATTAGTTTAATAGGCTTTAAAGGATAGAAGGAAATACATATACAACCATCGAGATGAGGAACCATACACATACCCATGAGAGTAAAGAAACATGAGTGTTATAGAGGATACAGGTGATCATGAGTCTAATGAGCTTGAAGAGATAATCCATTAATGCAGCTAGTGATATAATACCAAGAAGTGCTAACGATTCTATATCGAGGATTAGTCAAGGATGACGTTAATAACAGTAAGCACTCTGTGTGTTGATAATTAGATGATATACCAATTGACATAATTGAAATCATGAAGGAAAACACAGTTGATGATAACTTTGATCATTGGAGGTAATAGTGCAAGTGATTCGGGCAGTACAAATTTAGTACACAGTTCTAGACAATATAGGTATTGAGTGCACCTTGAGTATCAGAGACCGTGAGCACTGATATGTACATTGAGGAGTTAGAAATTAAAAGGTGAAAATGAATTTTAAATTTTCAGAATTTTTAAGGAGTTGAGATTTTATGTTGTTAAAATATTGAGGATTTAAATTTGATTCAATAAACATAGTTAAGGCTACAAAGATTTTAGAAGTGATTAAATTTTATTTCGATGTGAAGTATCTGATTTTGAGGAGGTATATGCATTTTATTTTAAGTTGATCGGGAAGTTAAACCTTGATGATTATTTTGAGGATTAATTTTTGGTAGATGAGAGATATGAATATTAATATATGATTAGTTAATATGGGTGCCAGTGTACATGAATAGGAATTAGTTAGTGAATGTGCTAGAGTTAAGTGGTTGATAGCAGATACCGCAAGTAATATGTTAGCAGGTTCTTTCTTTTCTTTCCTAATGTTCTTTTTCGTCTTTTGATTGATTGATTCCCTAGTAACGTGGTTTATATTCGTGATTTTCTTGTTAGAACTTAGCTAGTAGTACACCTTAACAGAGACTGAAATACCATGACAAGACACATGACCTATATATTTTCTTAAATTGCATGGATGTAAGTAGAATTTTCTTAAACCATGATCATTTGGGTTTTGACCATAGCAAGGATCTATGACAAGGGTATGACCGACAAAAAGGGACACGATGATTAAATTATGGATGAGCATAAATTTAAATAAAGAATTTAGGGGATTGTTATAACAGAGTTGATGGAATCATTATTTTTGCGAAAATCGAGGTTTGATTGAAATTCGAGGACAAACATTTACTTAAAGGGAGAATTAAGAAATTCACAGAGCCAAAAATTTGAGGATTTATTAATTTTAAGGAGGTCTTGATATGATTGAATTGATTATAAAAAAAAAAAAAAAAAATTTAAGAAATTTGAGAGATTATCATTTTATCTATTTGATTGCAAGATAGAAATTTTATATAGTATGAATGTTGCCTTGAAGATACTGGAAGCATCGCATCGTTGAGTATTTGAGGAAAAAAAAAAGCAGGAAATAAAATCGTAAATGGAATAGTGTCAAATTAAATTCTTGGGATGAGGAGTTAGATTGGAATAAGCGTCAATTGAATTTGAGTTAGATGATTGATGAGTGTTTAAAGTTAAATTTTGGGATGCAGATTTTTAAGTTTTATAAATACACATTGATTGGATTTCAATTAAAAGGATTGGATAGTAAATTTTGTATTTAGTTATTTACTCAAATTTGAGGAGATTATGATACGACTGGAATTCAATTAAAAATATTGAGGATTTGAGTAGTAAAAATTTTACATTGGGATAATAAATTCAGAGGATGAAAAAAAAAATATATTAGTTCAAAATTCGGAAACATTATACATACGGATAAAGAAATATGGAATGAAATGAAGATCATGGTATATTGAGGTTGTGATTTAAATTAAATCTTGACCATGACAGTAATATTTGAAATTGAAGAAAATAATCGAGGTATAGTTGATGTTAAGATAAACAAACTCGAATTTGATGATAAGGATTTTGGACAGGTAATAAATTTTGATTCAGAAATTCTAAGATCTAATCTAATAAAGTTTGTGGAATTTAAAACTTTTATAGATATTAGTTAATGATGAATCACAAGATTGAGAAAAGTAAAATGAACGAGGATAAAAAGGAAGGATTATTTTCAGATGGTAGTAAAGACTATTTTTCCTAGAAATTAAGAAAGGCGATTAGATGTCTCTTGATTACATTCTGAAGGATGTATTTAAGTTTCTTAAATCAAATTGTCGACCGTATCTTTCGAATTAACTATAACTTTCATGTCTATATCATTCATTATACTGGGTCTTCCTTGGTTTAGTTACTTTGAAAAGGTAACGTGCATTATTCAAATTATCTGTTTTTATGATCGTGTCTACTTCCCAAACCTAAACTTTCTAGAGGATTCAAGGCCGAGCCATGATTCCTTCAAGTTATTCCTGTCTTAAACCATATTTTCTTTTTCTTCATGTTTCCTTCTGTTTGGAAAATATTCATCATTATGAACAACAAATTTTTCTATCCTAGTCATCCCTAAAATTTTGAGGACGAAATTTTTCTAAGGTGGATAGACTTGTAACCTCCGATTTCCAATTTCCAAAATAATTAGATTTTAATTTATTTTAAAATATCAAGTTTTATAAAATATTTCTCCTTGAAAATTTTTAATTGATTTTGAACGATGTTTGATTTTAGAAGGTAATTTAAAAATCTTTATAAAAATCATTTTTCCTAAATGACGATGTATTACAAAATAAATAAATAAATAATAATATATATTTCTAGTTTCAAATATTTATTGGCTTGAATCATAAAATTATTGTTTTAACTAAATAGTTATTTAAAGGACTAGTTCATAAAATAAAATAAATTTTTATTTATTGGGATAGTAAATAAATAAATGTCATGCTTTCTAGGACTTTGCAAAATGTATTAATTAGTAGCTAATTGGAAATTAGCTAGCTTTCCTAAAAAACATTTTCTGAAATTATAATCTTTATTTTTATTTTTATTTTTTCAAGTTGCCGTTCCTATTAACTAGCCAGCACACCCTCATTTTTCCCACATGAGAAGCCCCTTTTTATAATTAATTCTGGGCCATTCATTATTGGGCCAACCCGCAACCCTTTATCCCACACCCTTTCTCCCTATTTAAGTTCTCATTCTCACAATTCTCAAGAAACCCTAATCTTCAATTTATTAGCTAGCCTCCACAAATTCCCACAAGCCAAAGCCACCACCATTTTGTGTGCTCGTGTCCGTGTGTCCAGCATCACCGTGTCAGCCGTGATGGCCTCGGGTCCGACCCCGGGTGTCCCATCGTATCCATTCATTTCCTGTGTCCGGTTACAACGTTACAATCAGATTTTTTGTGTCCGACAGACCCGGACACATCCACCTCCACCAGTACACCCAACCCCGTGTCCGACACACCCGGACACGTCCCTCACAGTTCAGCGAACCCGCCGTGTCCAGCCCGGACACGAACCCGGACCCCGACACATCCCCAGAGAAACCCTAGATCTAGCCTCGCCGAGCGCCGTGGCCGACCAGAACCGCCGCCTCCTCGATCTGGCCGCCTGCCACCACCACCTGGAGTCTCTCGACTAGATCGCCGCCGGAGCCGACGTCGTCGAGTCCGCCGCTGAGTCGAGTCCGCCGCCTCGAAGCCGCTACTCTCGAGCCGCCGCCGCCGCTGGAACCGAGACCGCCGCTGGAACGAGAGCCCGCCGTCTTGATCAGAGCGCCGCCGTCTTGATCAGAACGCCGCCGTCTTGATCAGAGCGCCCGCCGCTCTCGAGTCCCACGCCGCCGCAGATCTGCCGAAGCCGCCGCAGATCCCCTCCTCGCCGAGTTCGAGCAGCCCGCCACCGCCTCGCGTCGAGCCGTGGCCGCTTCCCCTCAACGATGACCGCCCTGCCCGGCGGACCTCATCCGCCGACGCCGGAAACGAGAACCCCGTGAGCCCCTCTCTCCCTTTCCCTCTTTCCCCTTTGTATTTCTGTCTGTGTATTAGTTAGTCATTAGATTAATTATAATCAGTAGTATTATATAATCAGTAGTTAGTATTTAATCAATTTGGTTAATTTATATGTAAACAGTTAGTAATATAATTAGTTCAGTATCTATATTAGTTAAATATAATTAGTTTAAATTATAATTAGATTAATTAGTTAATAAATTTGTAATCAGTTAATTAATTCATAATCAATTAGTTAGTAATTTATGTAATTAGTTTAATAACATTTAATTTGTTTAAATTTAGTTTAGTAATAAATATATAAGGATTTAAAGTATGTAAATAAAATAATTTTGGGGTTTCTATAATTAATTAAAAAATTATAGTTTCAATAATAAAAATAAGATCTACTCGTTTAATTGGGCTGGTGACCAATTTTTTCCATGGATATAAAATTATATGATAGCTTTTACATAAATTCCAGTTTTTATAAATAAACTTTTATTTGAAATTATTGTTCAAAATAATTTCGAAATGATTTATATACGTAAATACGTATTCTAGTATATGTAATTAATTTAGTATCTATGTATATATTTTTAGTATATGTATATAATTATTTGGTATATATATATATATGTATATATGTATGTATATTTTTTGGTATAATTATACATATATTTAATTGGTAAGATTTCATGTAGCATATGTGTAATAAAACGTATTTTTAATATATGAATTTATTTGGCATCTGCATATATATATTTAGTATAAATCTGAATTGGTAATTTAATATTAGTATATTCTAATAATGATGTTGACAAAATATATGTATATTTTAAACAGTATTTTTGCATATATATGAGTATACGTATGGTTCAACTAGTATATAAATATATATATATATATATATATATATTGTAAATACATTTAAATTGGTGCATGTATAAATATAATAAGTATTAATAAGTGTAATGTGTATTATATACGTATCCCTACTAGATGACCTAGTTGACTAGAGCCATGCCTGGCAGAGCCCCTGAGTTCATGTATTTGTGATGTGTTAGTGTAGCACCTGATGCAAATGTTGTATTTGATATATTTTAGGACTGTTGGTTCCTCCAGACGATACTCTGGGACAGGACCTCGGTATATTCACCAGCTAAGGACCCAAGGCGAGTACATTCTCTGATTAGTTTCTAATTTATGATATCTCCTATGTTCACTGTAACTAGTGTAAATATCCATGATCTTGACACGATGGTTACACGGATTGGTATACACGGATCTCGTCAGGAGATGTTATTCCTTATTCATGGTGTAGCTTGTACGAGACTTGTTTCCTTGATATCTTGTGCATGTACAGACACTAATTCCCGGGGAGATTTGCTACCTTCCTAGGGAATCCTGTGCCATAGCGTACCATGATTGGATCTACTATACCAGTCGGGGGTTTGGGGAGTACTTTAGTGTAGATATGTGATCATACCCAACTTTATATGCACCATAGCTCACCCCACATCTCACGTCGGGTGCGGCCTGACCATTTATATGCTCCATAGCTGTTACGTGTGATTAGCCTGATCTCTACATGCACCATAGCTAACCAACGGTTAGCCTGACTTTATATGAACCATAGCTAATCACATGTAACCAGCCTGATCAAGTTCCCAAGCCGATCACATGTTGAAGCTAGTATTCACACACTTAGTCATAGAACTCTTGCTCATTGACATATTGCTTCTTTTCCTGCATTTACTTACAGTATTTTCCAGTATTTCTTTCATTGTATATTTCTCGTACCTATACATGCATCTGGTATGTTTCCATCTAGAACTGCTACATAGCTTATGTCATTTATATAGAACTGCTATTTAGAGATGTACTTTGCTCCTTCCTGACTGGAAATATTTTTCCAGACTGTGACCTTAGTAGACTGGCTCTGACATACTTGGGGATTGGAAGTAATGATTGCAGGTATGATTATTGTGTCATTAGACTTGTGTTGTATTCTTTTACTTCTTCATTTTCCTATCGTGCTGTAGTTGTGATTGAGTATTTCTAGATTTATTTTATGTTATCCACGTCTCCTTATGGAGTTGGATACTAGCGTGAGATTGTTTAGATAGTACTTGACCTAGACAGCGTTCTACCGCCGATGCTGCGGCGTAGGCTGGACGTACCCACGCTCTCGTGCCCCTAAACCGGGTGCGGGTCATGACATTTTATTTATATAGTTATATATATATACATGCTAGTATATATTTTAGAGTGTATATACGGGGCGTATCGCGTAGGTTGAGATATCGGATACCGAGGGTATCCTGGTATCTCAAGGAGGCGAGTTTGAGGGTTTATTAGCTTAATGACCTAGTTTTGGCCTAGAATTTTAGGGGCACCCTAGTTTAACCTAGAGTTGACCGTAGTTGACTCGGTTGACCGCCAAAGTCAACTTTTGACCTAGATTTGACCCATGGTTGACTTTTTGGAGCCAGAGTTGACTTTTTGACCCAGATTTTACCAGTTTGATCCGTTTGACCTAGAACGACCCTAGAAGCCTATTTTTAGTTATTTTATATCTATTTAACTTATTAGAAATCTGTTTAACCTTGCTTTTTGCAATAGGTCATTGCGACACCAGTTCGGATCGTAGTTGCTCAGGATGTCAAGCGAGTACATTCTCTGATAGTTTTTATTATCTGATGATTATTATGATTCAGCTTCTAGTATAGAATTTTTTGATTTTTCTGGCATGACACGGACTAGTATTTCTGGATTCATTTACTTGCGACACGTATATTTTATGTTTCTGATCTCTATTCTGGAATCACCTACTGGCATCACTACAGGCATCACCACAGGCATCACTCATATTTCTGGCTGGACTCATACTTGATTTACGTGTCGGGTCTTGGATTCACTTGTACTAGTCAGGACGGAGAAATACTCGAGTAGACATGTAAACATTCCCAACTGGAATAACTAGAATTATCCCCTTTGGTCTAATCTGGAATGATAGCAGCCGCACACCCAGTGCACGGTGAGCCGTACTTACTCCTAACCGTTTACATGTCAAAACAGGTATTTCAAAGACACGAGTTCATTCTTTCTAGTCTGGACTCTCTTGTATTTCTTGCTGGTCTCACTTATAGTTTCTGGACTTGACTCATTACATGTACTCTTGCTGGACTCACTACACGTTCTTGTGCACATACTTGATCTTAGTTTAGATTTCTTGTATTCTACAGTTATTACTATCTTGCTTCTGATATTCATGCATCTTTACCTTTATGCACCAGTGATATGTATATATTTCTTGTTTTATACTTTATTTCCTTCACCTTGCTACTTGCTACAACTGTTTTATAGTTTTTATCATTTAACTGGAACTGTTGTTAGAGGTGTACTTGCTCCAGTCCTGACTGGACATATTTTTTCTAGAGGATCCGGAGGATTGGTGTCCGATATTTTATGGACCTCAGCCTGTCGATGGTGCAGATAGGGACCCCCTAGTTTAGGAGTAATTTCTGGATTGGTAGCCGGGATCACTAGGACCTCAGTTATTATTTATTAGCTTTTGGTACCGAATTTGTCTCCGGTTTTGGATTAAGATCTTGTATTATATTTAATTCTGGATATTGTTGTATTATTATTTATTGTGGTGGTTTTTAGTTGATGTTGTTGTTGTTTTAGTAGCAATTGTTTAGGCTTTGTAGTTATTAGTCTTCTGTGTTATCTTATCGTGCTTAGATTCATGGTTAAGTACTTGAGATTATCATTATCATATTGCTCCTCCGTTTGGAGTTGAGATCTTGACAGATACTTATATTGATTGTGTGAGATTGTTAGCTAGATAGTAGACCTAGTCAGCGTTCTACCGCCAATGCTGCGGCGTAGGCTGGACGTACCCATGACTCATGCCCAATTTTTTGGGTACAGATCATGACAGTACTAGAATTAGTAACCCATTATAATAAGTATAATGCCTAGTGAACCTTGGTATAAGTATTAGATATAGGTAAGGAGTCAGCTAGGCTACATGTGGCACAACAAATTGCCCCGTAAAAGTAGATGGAGACACCCCAGCAAGGCATGGATTTTGTGACGATGGTCGAGGGACAAATAATAAGGTGTTGGGTTAGCAGTTTTTGATATTCTTTTTTCTTTTCTTTCCATCCAAGGATTAGTATGATTCTATAGTATCTTATAGTTGTATTAGTAATTATGTGCTATAGTATAGTTAGTAAGTGACCTTGATAGAGACTGCAATATCATGATCGATGAAGATTATAAACATGCATGTTTGGGAATAAGAAATAATGCTTTACTATAGGGTTATACCTGTAAGATTTTAGATTAGATTTTTTTAGACCATGACTAGATGGGGTTGTGACTGTAGTGGGAATTTTGATGAACATGTTATGACCAGTAGAAGAGAAGGGATGAGATGTGTGAGGGATACCCTATCTTTTGAACCATTAGATATTCTTTTCGTGCCCACTTCCATCTTAATTTTGAGGACAAAATTTTTCTAAGAGGGGTAGGATTGTAACTCCCTAATTCCGGGAGTAGGATATTTTTTTATTTGATAATTATTGGTAATTATATTAGTAAAAATATTATTGTTATTAGTATTATTATTATTTGTGTATATATTATTAGGCCTTTGTGTTAGCTAGTTAGTTTGGACAAGTGCATGGACCTAGTTAGCACCAAACATGTAGGCCCGTGACCAGTTTGGTTAGTCATGACATGGTTAGTTACATAATTAGATTAGTTTAGTTAGAGAATATAATATTTCCTCCTTAATTAGCAGGATCCCTTTCTTAATTAATTAAGGGAAGCCTTGAAAAGTTGTATGAACCCACTAGAAGACCTTAGAAGCTTATGGAAGCAACTAGTGGATTCACCCACATACCCAACCCAAGCCAATATGGTCGGCCCCCTTAGCCTATGAGAGAGAGAAATTCATATGTTCATTTCATCTCATTTTATTATACTAGTGCTTCTTCTTCCCCAAGCAACCCATTCTCCACTAATTTTGAACCAATCCATACCCAATTTTATTCAATCTCACCATCAAGGGGGCCTAGGAAGCTTGGAGGACACAAGAATATCTATTGGAGAGGATATTGCAAGAATATCGTGTCATTATTCGTGTCCACTTGGAGAAATTTATTGGAAATCCATTTCCCAATAGGAATAATATATATTTTTCTTCAATTATGTGGTTAATTTGTAGTATTGGACCTATAGAAACACCCTCATGGCTAAGGACTACACATAGGAAGAAGAATTAGGATCTAAGGGGCTCTATTGTGGTAGTTACATTGAGTTTTATGTCCAAATTTGAGAAAAATCGAATTTGGAACACCAAGTGTTTGTTATTTGGTCAATTGGGTTCATTTGAACTTGTATGGGTTGTATGAGGGTAGCTACATGTCCATAATTAGATACGAATAGACCATATCACGATACACCATGATACGGTATAAAATTTGGGTATTTTCTTGTGAAATTATGTTTATACATATATATATATATATATTACTTAATGTTACTCAATTTTAATTATATTCTATTTATTACTTGTGTTTGTATAATATTATAGTAGTTGGGCGTGTTGGAGGTAAGTATAAAGTATTATTGCACTCTAAGTGTTTGATCAATTGTCTTTAATATTGTGTATATGCATATATCTACATACCACTAGTGTGTGTATATATATATATATATATATATATATATATATATATATATATATATATATATATATATATATACTTGTGTTATATTAAGTGTATGTGTGTACCTATATATATCTAGATGTAACTAGGAGAGGGAGTGATGATGTGATGAGTATTAGAGTGATTTGTGTGTATGATGGTGAAGGGGAATTAGTATATCAATGTAGCAATATTTGTGCACTGTTTGTCTGTGCACAGAGGCTTGGGGAGGGGGAAATGCTCAGGTAGCTAGTATGGACAGTGATGTACTATGTGTACAGGTGATCAATGTGAGTTTGGGGAATATATGAATATCTGTAGTGGCTCGGGTACAACTGATACAGTCAAATTTAAGTGAGGCAGACTGTGTTAACTGAAGGATCACTTGAGTAGTTATTGCTCAAGCCTTGGAGGCTTGAACAGTACATATATGCACTAGAGGGAGTGCCAGATGTTGGTTTCAGTTGCTAAAGAAATTATCAATGTATGACTGATACCCAGTATATGTCTCACCTGGGTATGTTGGCTTTGAAAAAATGAGTATTCTAGACCTGCAGTCAAGAGGAATGTAGTACATTAAGGGTGGTGCCAGAATCAACTAAGAGTAAGAAGGAAAGGGGGTCTGTTGAGGTTGCATACCTAGGAGTCAGTGCTCAACAAGGATAAGTGAAGCTCGAGTTGCATCTTGAAGTACATATCAGGAGGGGGTTCCAGATTAGACTTGATACTTGCAGTTGCAGGTATCAAATGCAGAAGGATTGTTGCAATTATAACCAAGAGAGGTTAGGTTAGTTAGGATGATGGTTTGGTTCTAATATCAGTTGAAGTTAGTAGCAGGTGAGTTGGATTAGTTTCAGTTAATGTTGTAGTGTATCAGTAAGTTTGGTAGCTGTATTGGGGGTATTAGTTGTGAGTATCAGTTGTATTAGCAGGGAGAAATGTATGTGGGAAATAATACTGATGCACAAGTATCAAAGATGTTGTTCAGGTTTGTATTGAAGATAAATGGTGTGTGTACTAGAGCTAATCAGTATAAGTTTAAGGTTATGGATTAGAGATTAGTTAAAATAAGTGTTATAGTAAGGTATTACTTGGTAATATATTTAGGAGTTATATATTAATAGTATCTAGTAAGTTAATATTAGCCAAGTATTAGTAGTGTTAACTAGTATAAGCTAGGTAATAACTAGTATTGTCTAGATTGACCTTAATATGACCTAGAAAATCTAGAGTAGCAAGGTATTGACCTAGTTAACTAGTATGGACCTATAAGTAGCCTAGAAATATCACCATTAACTAGTTAACCATGTTTATCATTTCTAAATTACTCTTTAACATTATATTATATCTTTAGAACTCTTGGACTCCAGTTCAGACACTATTTGATATTCATTGCTCCAGACCTCAGGCGAGTACATTCTTTGACAGTTTTTATTATTTTGATGTTTATTATGATATCAGTTTTGTATTATTGTACTTGATTTCTGACACAATGTTACATGGATTAATATATCCTGGATCCCGTTAAGATATGTTATTTTCCTGTAGACCCTATGCATGTCTTGTGATTCATGTACATGTATAGACACTGATTCATGAGCTGGTTGGCCCTCTGCTCTATGAATCCAGTGTCGTAACGTGTCATGGTTGGATCCATTATACTAGTCGGAGGATGGAGGAAGTATTAGCAAGTTATGTGACCATACCCTTTACATGTTCTTGAATCATAGCTTACCTTACACC
The DNA here is from genome assembly GCA_036927795.1 of Iris macrosiphon. Lineage (NCBI taxonomy): Eukaryota > Viridiplantae > Streptophyta > Magnoliopsida > Asparagales > Iridaceae > Iris > Iris macrosiphon. The sequence goes on from JAYESA010000020.1 coordinate 82,858,205, forward strand.
TCACGTATGGTTAGCCTGACCCTATTACATACCTCATAGCTTGTTATATATGATTAAGCCTAACCCTTCCTGCATCATAGCTAATATTACATCTTACGTATGGTTAGCCTGACCTTACATGTATCATAGCTAATCATATATATCAAGCCTGATCAAGATCCTAAGTCGATCACATAACAAACTAATATTTCAATCACTTAGCTAGTTTATTCTATTCTTTTATTTTTGCTTGTACTTGATGTGACTGACATTTACCTGCTCACTCACTGTTCAATATTTCCCTGTGATATGATTTACATGTTTTCTTATATTTTTAGTATTATATTTTTATCATGTATATTCATTACTCATTGTTTTATAGTATTTATTAATATAATTAAAACTATTTTTAGTTTATGTGCCTCGCTCCAATCCTGACTGAATAATATTTTTCAGATAATTTAGAGGACTTATGTCCTACCTTCTATAGATCGGGAGTAGACGATGGATATATCTAGGAGCCTCATGAGGATATCATTCCCGTAGAGTAGATACTAGTAGTGACTTTGATAGTTTATTATTTTATATTGTATTGGTTTGTTTCCAACTTTGAGCCTTATGAGCTGTATTATTATGAGACTTATATTGATGTTGAGATAGCTAGACTCTTAGACTCATTCATGATGATTTGAGATATATATTTGTAGACTTATCTTGATTCTTTATATCAAATCGTGTGTTTCATCTTTCTTATAGTTCATTGTGATTGAGTATTGTCATTTCCATTATGTTATTATCTTATTCTCCTCATGGAGTGTGATCATCATTAACAGGTTACAATTATTATTATGAGATATTGATAGATAGTATTTTTGACCTAGATATCGTTATACGTCGTTGATACGACGTAGGCTGAGCGTTGTCGCATACTCGTGCCCTATCATCTGGGTATGGGTCATGACACTCGAGCAAGTGTTCCTCTGTAAAGCAGTGTACTTGTTATGATAGTGTCAGAGGCAAGCACTTTCTCTTGAGTCAGTGCATAGACTCTTCCCTGTGCTCTCGGTCGAGGATTTTGAGCATTCACAGGTGCTGCCTGAGAAGTTCATGGTGCTTGCCCATGATTCTGGTTGTGGTGCTGATCACATGGAGGGTTATGGTTTCTCCTTTCACTGTCGCATTCATAATCTTATGACCCACTCGACCATACTTGTAACATCCTGAACGACACTCCTCTGTGAGGCACATATGTCGGTTGCATTTAGAGTAATACAATCGCTGATAGGGTCCTCGGTTGTTATTCGTGTTCTGACGCTTGGAAGCATCATATTCGGTTGTCGCCATGGGTCATTTATAGTTGTTACCATGGCCACTGTCGCCCCTCGAGGATAAAAAAAATTTATCTCGAGAGCCTCCTTATAAGTCTTCCTATAGATTATACATTTATGACTGAGCACATCACACTGTAAGCCTTTGTTCAGGCCTTGAATAAACCAATGTCGCTTTGCTTCGTCGTTCGGCACCATATAGCCAGCGATTTTGACTTTCTTCAACAACTCTTCTTTATAGTCGTCGACATACATATGTCCATGTTTGAATGCTATGACCTTATTCTCTTTCCTCTGCCAGACAACTCATAGGTCGAATTGGGTAATAAAAGGTTGTTTGAATATCTTCTAAGAAATGTTAGCTTCTTGGTTGGCACCGCAAAAAGCATGTCTCTTGGATTTCCACCAGTCTTCTGCCTTAAGAAGAAGTTGTACTGTCACATAGTCTACTCTCTTGCTTCCTTGAACCAGGGTCTTCAAGAAACCCATAACTTCCTCTGGTTTTTCCCTGCCATTGAATTCAGGCGGGTTGCAGCTCTTGAACTCAGAAAAGTTGAATGCAGATTTTTTTTGGTAGGCTGCTCAGTTTTCTCTACCTCTGTCACTACTGTCTCTTGAGCTGTAGCTACTACGATTACATTGTGGTTGTCTGTCAAAGTAGTGACCAATTGAGTCAAGTTATTCACTTGTTATTGTTGTGCATCAATTTGCGCCTGAAACTAGGTCGTTAGTTGCGCTTGTAGTTTATGATGTTATGCCTTAATCATCTTGTGATATGAATTGCTCTGCTTCTTCTGTGCCTCTAATATTTTTATCATATTTTCTATTGGGTCTTACAATGATGTCACCTTAGAGCTATCATCATTCGTCATCTATAAAAGAAATAACTTCTATTAGCACACATAAAATATTTATGGGCTTATTTTATGAAACTTTATTTCATGTAGCGCTACCGAAAAGCAATTGATCTGAGAAAATCATCTTGAAGACTTTTAATTAAAACCAATTTTGAAATCCAAGGAAATTTAACCGTTCTCTGATACCAACTTGTCATGCCCCAGTTTTGCATAACCAATCGTTATTGCTTCGATTTTGCAGAACCGATCGTCCTCGCTAGACATGATGATGTACAAATCTGGGGTTGTTAGACTAGGCAAGAACATGCACTTGTGTCAAAACTTTTGAAAATAACTCAGCAACACAGTAGAAAAATATTGAATACACAGTTTAGGAAGAAAATAGCTCTTTATTGATTCATTGCAAGGAAGTACAATTTTTCAGTACTAAAATAAAAATGCATGTACGACTTATATAGCTTTACAAAAAATAAAATACTGATAGACTGACATAAAATAATATTTTATTCTATACATTATGCCCCGTTATTACAACTTAAACTAGGAAACAACAACTTAAAATCTTGAATACTTTAAAAATAGGAAGAAACTTTTAAAAGACTACAGCAAAAGCTTTATCTCCCTTGAACTCCCGGGGGGACTCGAAAACCTGGGTTGCCCACAGAGACGTGGGTCAGTACTTAGCATGTACTGGTGAGCAGAACTAGTCCACTCACCTAAAGCAATACTTATGAATTATATGGCAAGCAATTTAATAGGCAACAAATAAGAAGTAAAATATGTATTTCTTGGAAACATATGTAATCTTACCACGGCCGATGACTGTCCCTATATAATTTATAGGATAATACTTATAGCCCCTGTACAAGACATCGTTAGCATAAAATCTCTCTCTTAGGGTCATTGGTGTTGTTTCACCATATAGAACAATTGCATGGTATTGTAGTTGCCCTCCTCAAAATAGGTAGCTAGCCTCAATGAGAATCCCATAATACCCCGTGCTTGTAAGCACATTCGATTGTCTCCCCCTGTCAAGCCCCGATCTTCCATAAGTAATCGACCATCCCCGCTGGACGCGAATCATCGGGCCATCACTTCCACGGGACGATTATTTTCATCTAAATGTGATGTCGCACGAGCATAAGTTGTGTCCGTGCAAGGCCATGATCCGAACAGGTGGTACGATGGTCTAAGCCACAGAGTCGCACAGATAGTCCGAGTGCAGCAAAATAAGAAACGTACAGGCGATTGGTAACAAGTTTACAGAGTCGTCAATAGAGGAAGCATTGAATAACACAAGTATAGAAGTAAAACAAGCTCTTTATTGATATTGAACAAGCATTACAAGCGACGCTTGGATGAGATTACAAGTCGCTCAAGCCTCTTTCTCTCTCTCTCTGAAACAGTAAAAGTGTGCCAAGTGGCTATATTTGTGGAATAATACATAGGTGATGTTCTAATATTATGTCTTGTATATGTGCTTCAATTCCGGACGCAATGCTCTAAGGCTTCAGAGTGAACTCTATGCCTCAGCATGCACGAAGGAGTTTTTGCATCGAACAAGGTTCTTCCACACCCTGCAAGCAATTTGGTGGGTTATCTGTACATGAATACACTGGTGGGGAGGCTTCTCGCTCGCTCTATAAATCCGAACACGTTATAAAGGTTTCGTGCACCATCTATTAAGTTATCTTTCTAGTCTTGCCTTAGGATCAGTTTTTTGGCATAATGTATAAGCCTAACTCGTGTGATAGTGCATCGTACGATATAAAGGAATACGGCGAGACTTACCAACTTACCATTCGTCTTTCCCTGTCCAAGAAAAATCAAGTTAAATCAAGCATGAGTGTAAACCCCCTCGACCAATTTAGGGTTCAATTTAAATTAAATAGAGGGACTTAGAATTAATTGGATACAATTGGAATAAATGTGCAATAATTATTTGTCCTAATACACCTTGTCGTTGTTTCGAGAATGGAGCACCACACCAGTAGTTATCTTCCACCGAAGATCACGAACATCTCTTAGACATGCCAGGCGACCCCTCTAACCATTGTACAAACTTAGATACTCGTCATTGCGTCTCACCTTAGCTTCGTAATATTCGTAAGTGAACATCTTGTATATTAAATTATAATTTAATTAAGTTGAGGCCAAGTTCACCAAAAATAGGACTAGACCAAGCCCGTGTACACCTTAAATATGGACCAGCCCCACCCTCGAGCCCTGGCCGGCCCAAATATCAAGGATAGCCCACGAGAGCCAACACCTATAAATATACATACTCCCACATGAAACCCTAATTTTACTATTCATCAAAACCCTAGCTAAACCCTAGCCATTTTCCACTTGCACTCGAGCTCCCCCCGACTTCCCGACATCACCGGCCACCACCAGCCCACCGTGGTCACCGGACCCCCTCACTGCTGGACCACCATCCCATCCGCCCAACACCGTCGTCGACTTCACCATCACCAACTCACCCATCCACATCCGCCCATAGCCGTTGTCGAGTACCCCCACGGCCTCTGGCATCGCCGACCACCACCGTGAGGTCTGCCCCGACCTACCCCCACGACGTGTCAGCCGCCCTACGCCGTTCTCAGCCACGTCGACGCCGCTGCCGCCACTGTAAAGCCGCTACTGTCGCTGCTATAACTGTAGCAGCTGCCACCGCTGCTGCCGAGACTTGCCGCCGACGCCGGACCTCCACTGACCACCGACGAGTGCGCACGACGGCGAGCAGAACCCCCCCCCCCCCCACGTTCATCCTCGAATAGGTAACTCTCGTTGGCCTCCTTCCCCTTTGTATCATGAATAGTTTTATCACCGTATCGTCGTGTCGTATTTTGGCATGGACACGAAATAGTAATTCGAAAACCCTAATTATGAATATATGTATGCCTAATCAGATTTCTTAATAACAAATAAGTTAGTAATCAATAACTTAGTGAACGTCCTTGTAAGCAGAATTGTTATTTAAGACTTGTAAAGCATCATTAAACCTGGACATCGACAAGAATGCTTAATACGGATGATAAGGACCATTAATTATAATAAACATAATTAGTTGGTGACTTATGACTTTAGCATTTTTACTATCGCGGGATACACGGTGACTGAAGATAGGGTACGTGTGTATCTTAGCTACATGCACCCGCGACTCTGTATTCGACCGACGTGATCTTTGTATCAGTACTGAAGAGCAACGTAGTGTATATATTACTTAGTGTCTGATGATGGATTGTTATATTATATTGGTGTATTTAGGATCATTGGATCAGCCAGGAGACACCGCAGGAGTAGGCTATTGGCATTCACAGCTTGAGAACTCAGGCAAGATACCTTGCCATATTTACTGTCTAATTTAAATTATGCATATGTTGTATTGTATCCTTGTTGCTTTTATTTTATACAACTGTGCGCGTCTGAGATTGACTCGGGTGCATTCAACGGATACGTCGATGATTAGTATACCTGACCTAGTCATTAGAAGACTCACCCCATTGGAGTATACCCTGTTATCTTCTGAGACCTGACACCTTATACGTTCACTGAGACATATTCATATTGGGATGCGGGTTTGCGCACTCGACTAGCTATCGGTACGTGTAACCTACATCACGGTTAGTACGTAGTTCAGGTTATATTTTATTGGTAGAGACTTGGCATATAGATACGTGGTACGCACGTCGAGTATTCGACTTGTGTATCTATATTGGGCGGGGAGGACATTATTAGGCATATGAGATACACCCATTGGAGTCCGTAGTATCCAGAGGAGCCATGGAACCAATGACTCCCTTTACATTGCTGCCACGTTCTTCGGAGCGATATGGACGATATATTGTACTGCTGCCACATTCTTCGGAGCGATATGGACAATATACTGCACTGCTGCTACGCTCTTCGGAGTGTTGGACGTTATGCCTATGCCTACCCATACGTAGCAAAGTTGTCCTCACATTACATTCACTTAGATTGTTAGCACCCCCTTTATTGTATTTATTTTATTCAGTATTTATATATGGCATGCTTCTATGTATCTTGTTATGTCCCTCTGAGGACCTGGTACCTTTCCAGATTTGGAGGAGGCATATTACCCCACAGTGTATGGCCCAGGACAGGAGACGAGGTTCGCTACCGCAGAGGAGCTAGAGGTACTACCATCAGAGATTTCGTGATCACTTGGTAGGCCTTCTTCCTAGGATTGGGAGCATCATTATCTAGTCAGCCGATGCCCTAGTCATTATCTTTTACCTATCATTTCAGTATTTTATTTCATCACAGTAGTGGGTTTGTTCCCACCAGACATTATTGGTTGTACTATGATATTTCGAGACTGGCGTTTATCTTCCAGCATTTATTATTAGTACGTTCTTACTATTTATATTATGGATGAGATTAGATTACCTGTTGATTGATGGATATGGGACATGTTAGTATTTTAGGACAGCGTAGCACTCTTCGCTAGGATCTATTAAATTAGGATATCCTCGGAGACGTGACAGCTGGCTATTGACACGTGGCCTGGTTCCATGTATTTTGGGACTGGGGCATGACATGGTTTTAGTGGTGGCTCATGCAGGTCTACTTTTTTGCTTGTGGTATGGTAACATGCCCAGCGAGCCTGCAATAGGATAAAAATTTCTTGGCCTCATCCACTTTGATATCGTCTTCAAATTTTCTTTGTATTGCTTTTAAATATCTGCATCCTGTTTGTTTGATCCCGTACTCTTTTAATAGAAGCATGTCTCTTGCAGCAAGATGAACTTGCGCAATGGACGAGGAGCACCCAGTGTCGTGGTGCCAGAAAACACCACCCAAGGAGAAGAAGTACCCCAGGGACTACCTGGAGGGCAACCACCGCCACAGGCCCCGCTGATTTATTGGCACGAGACTTCTCAGGGCGATCCTACACAGCAGCCAGAGGGACAGACTTTACAGACGATCCCCACACCGCATTTTGAGGGCCATACTTCAGGAGCTACACCGATGTCGTAGACCGAGAGGCCGACATCTGAGGAGACACCTACCGCACAGCCAGAGGTTCCACCACCTCCACCTTATCTACCCCAGATGCCACAGCTAGATAGACAGCCACAGCTGCTTCAGTTCTTTCAGACTATGATGCAAGCATAGTGGCATCAGACCGAGATGTTAAGAAAGAGTTTGATGGCAGTACTAGAGAGGATACCTGTCACAGTACCAGTGCCAGCACCTGCACCAGCCCAGACAGGTGGCACTGTAAGATAGTTCCGACAGATGGGACCAGATACTTTCTCGGGCAACGAGACCGTAGAGCAGATCTTTGATTGGGTTGCCAACATGGAGATGCTACTAGAGGATTCACAACTGCACCCAGACCTTTGGATGACCGTAGTAAGGGCCCAATTGAAAGGCAATGCCCATCACTGGTGGGATTCTATTGAGCGCAGTGTAGGCAAGAGCCAGACTTGGGAACAGTTCTTAGAGTACTTCAATATGAAGTATTTTCCAGCTACTGTTAGAAATGCCCTGTACTCCCAGTTCCTACATCTAGAATAGGAAAATATGATTGTTGACGCCTATGACGTAGAGTTCAGCCACCTTAGTAGATTTGGTATCGTCCTGATACCCAATGATCTAGAGAAGGCCCAGAGATTCCCTCACGGCCTCACCTTCGAGCTATAGAGGTATACCACCACACAGGCAAGAATTTTATGTGAAGAGGTTCTTTCAGAGGCGAGAATCCAGGAGGCCATCGGCAAAGGAGCAAGACGTTCCAACACAGCCGCACCAGCTAGAGCCCAGCCCAGAATAGGAGGACCGATCCGTCATCCCAGAGCACAGACACAACAGAGGATAATGCCATACCAGCAAAAGGAGCTTCTGATTTGCTACCACTGTAGAAAGAGAGAACATTACGAGAAGGACTGCAGAAAGAGACTGAGGACATGTCTGATTTGTGGGCCAGACCAGCACCAGGTCCGAGACTGCCCACAGTGCAGAAATACAGCACCACCGGTCGGACAAAGGCCAACATCACCAGTTCCGAGGATACTACCCCCGCCAGGAGGTCAAAGTCCACCATTACCTGGAGGATTTTAGAGGGGACCACCATTGGCCCCACAGGAGGCACAGTTTGCCTGAGCTTGACAGCAAACCGAAGGGCAGAGGCACGGACAGGCCTTTGCACTAGCAGCTACAGAGGAGGAAACAGAAGGGAAAGCTATCATAGGTACAATTTTAGTTGTGTCATTATCTACGACTGCATTATTTGATTCTGGAGCTATTTTATCATTCATATCTAGTAGATTTGTAGCAATGCATAGAGTAGCTACTTCCCCCTTACCTAAGAGTTAGAAGATTCTTACCGGAGGAGGTATCGTGCCGGTTATCAGCACTATTAGAACGTGTTCAGTAGTCGTATGTGGTAGAGAGATGGGAGCGTGATTCTTGGTATTACCCATGTTGTACTTTGATGTTGTGCTTGGCATGGACTGGTTAAGCCAGTATAATGCCGTACTAAATTGTCGGAAGGGTAGTGTCACCTTTAGACCGCCAGATCAACCGGAGTTCGAGTACATACGAGGGACTGTCGAACAAGGAGTAGGACAGATAGCTGGAACTTACATGGCTATGGAGATGGTACCCCCACCAATAGTTACAGAATTTGAGGATGTTTTTCCTGAAGAATTGCTAGGTTTACCGCCAGATAGAGACGTGGAGTTCACCATTGAGCTAGTACCCAGAGCAGCACTGGTATCTTCTAATGTATACCGATTAGCGAAGAAGGAACTAGATGAGCTAAAGCTACAATTAGAGGAGTTGCAGAGCAAGGGATTTATCCGTCCTAGTGCATCACCTTGGAGAGCACCAGTGTTGTTTGTACCTAAGAAGGATGGAATGGTACTCATGTGCATTGATTACAGAGCCCTTAATGCTTTGACTATTAAGAACAAGTATCCTCTGTCGCGGATTGATGATTTGTTCGACCAGCTGACAGGAGCAGTGGTGTTCACAAAAATTGACTTGAGATCGGGTTATCATCAAGTAAAGGTGCGAAGAGAAGACATTCAAAAGACAGCATTCAGGACTCGTTATAGCCACTACAAGTTCTTAGTGATGCATTTTGGACTGACGAATGCGCCAGCTGTATTTATGAACTTGATGAACAGAGTATTCCACCAATACTTAGACTGGTTAATGGTAGTCTTCATCGATGACATCTTGGTGTATTCGAAGAGCCCCGAGGAGCACGAAGAGCACTTGAGACTAGTGTTAGAGACGCTGAGAAAAGAGAGGCTTTATGCTAAGCTGAGCAAGTACGAGTTTCTTCTAGATCGTGTCGCTTTCCTTGGATACGTTATCTCAGGAGATGGTATTTCAGTAGATCCGGCAAAGATTTCATCAGTAGAGACATGGCCAACCCCTACCAATATCTCAGAAGTGAGGAACTTTCTAGGACTTGTCGGATATTACCGAAGGTTCATGGAGAACTTTGCGAAGATCGCAGAGCCGCTGACCCGTTTGACTCCTAAGGAGCAGGAGTTCACTTGGACAGAGGAGTGTCAGACAGCGTTCGATGAGCTGAAGAAGCGTTTGACTACGGCACCTATCTTGACCATACCATCTGGACCCGGAGGATTCATGATCTATAGCAATGCATCCAGGAAAGGATTAGGATGTGTCTTGATGTAGCATGGGAAGGTTGTAGCCTATGCTTCTAGACAATTGAGAACCCATGAGAAGAACTATCCCACTCATGACTTGGAGCTTGCAGCAGTAATTTTTGCTTTAAAGCTTTGGAGACACTACCTATATAGAGAAAGAGTAGAGATATTCACTGATCATAAGAGCCTGAAGTATGTCTACACTCAGAAAGATCTGAATCAGAGGCAGAGACGTTGGCTCGAGGTGATGACAGACTTCGAGATTGAGCTACAGTACCACCCGAGAAAGGCCAACGTAGTAGCTGACGCTTTGAGCAGAAGACCAATGGCATTTTTCTTGACTACACAGTAACATCTGTTGAGAGATCTAGAGCAGATGGGTATAAAAGTTGTTATGTCCAGAGTAGACGGATAGTTGTTGAGTTTTCAATTGCAGTCGACATTAGTAGAGAGGATCAAGGCTGCCTTGCCAACAGACACCAGATTTCAGAGGCTTAGACAGAGGACAGAGGCTGGAATACATACAGGACTGTGTATACATGAAGACAGAACTTTGAGATGTGGAGATCGTCTCTATGTTCCAAATGGAGAGCTTCGGCAGGAGTTGATGACAGAAGCACACAGTTTAACCTACTCTATCCATCCAGGAGGCACGAAGATGTACACACAGTGCCTTACGAAGAGTATATATCGATCTACTCGAGTCATAGCGGGGTCAACTTGTACGAAGCAAAGTTAGCATGCGAGGGTCCAAGTTATAAGCTAAATTTTATTTCCATGTTCTAACACAAGCAATACAAGTTAGGATTATTCCCTTAGCTAGGTGCATTGTATTCTTTATTAGCATGCATGGGGTGATTCACCTAGCGACTAGCTTGTATCGTCCATATTTTAAGTGTGCTGGCTAAGCAAAGACAAGTTTATCGTAGCCACCCACCTTAGCGATAATTTTTCTCGGTCGAGCGATACTCCGAACGAGCCTTTAAAAGTCTAAGTCTGAACTCCTAAAGGGCTAAGTCTGGAATCCTTTGCCTCAAACGAGTCTTCTCACTGAGAAAAATGGGTCGGGTTATTGCACTTGCGTCGTTTGAATTGGTTTTCCGCTTGAACGAATGGAATGGGTCATTACATAATATACCACTCAGAAAAAGTTTTGTCCTCGAGATTTCCTGAGCACAAACCGTTCTATCACATTATCGAATTTGTCTCAAGCATAGTAATCGGTACCTTTAGATCCGTTCGAACACAATTATTTACTCGTTCCTTATGCCGTGTTATGTGTATGCTGGGTCTGTCTCATTGAATGACTCTATCATTCAATCAAAGCTCTGACTCGGTCTCTACTGTGCCTTAGCGTAAAACATATAGCTTAACGTGGGGTATGTTATAATCTATTTGAATAACGATCTAAGGCTAAGGTAAACTTATCCAAATTGATATACTTGTCCATGCGAATCTAACATATTCACTTGCACTAGCATTCGAGATTAGCATATCTCAAGTCTGAATCATGCACATATTCAAAGCGTCCCTCAAACATATGCATGTCAACCAACTTAGCGATAGCGAAGTCTTTGCACTCGAGTTCCATATATCATTGAGTCTTGGATCGTACACACGTTCAAGGCGTCCCTCAACATATGCATTTAACCAAACTTAGAGATAGTAAAATCTGACAAGCTACTTGCGAAAATCTTAGGGGTTCTCGTCTTATAAATCACGATGATACTTCTGACAGGGTCAATAAAATCCAAGTCATTTTAATCTAACTCAAATCAAGCTTTGCACTAACGATAAGCACGATCTATCCGACTAACGTCCATTCGTTCGAGTCAAACACAACACACGTTACCACTCCAAGTCTAACTCTAAGTCTTGCTTCCCCAGTTCTATGGCTTGTTCAAGCAATATGCTAAGGTCGGTCACAAAAGTTCTTTCACTCGGCACAGGGCCATCTGCCTAATTACTAAGTCAGCTCATAAGGTCATAGGTACAAGTTCAAGCACACAATTCATCGTGCAAATTAGTCGCACGATGCTCGCTGCAATTTCTAAGGTCAAACCATTATTCATTTATACGGGATATTCTATCCAAGCTCATTTAACTCAAATTTTTAAACATCGAGCACAAATTATCCTACATATATTAACATGTTCATTTGTACATGGTTCGAGTTCGTTCAGTAAAATCCATGATATAGCCAAGTTATAGGACAAGCCAAGCAATTTGCATAGTCTATCTCCTCAAACACGTTTGATAGAACCCATTGTTCCATTCTAAGTCTAGAGCACCAAGCTATTATTCAGTTCTAAGCCTTCGATCTCAATCATAAACTCAAAGTCATCCAACAAGATTCATGTATTCGTTCACGAAACTATCAAGCGTGACTTACTCCAGGTTCTAGGCTAACTTATCCTTGGAATACTTCTAACTCACTTGTATTCCCAAATTTTCCTTATCGAGTCAAACCACAAGTCAAGACGATCCATCAGTTGTCACATTTCGGTCTTCCACAAGTTCGATCATCCTTGCTGGACGTGAGATCACCATGCCAACGCTTCTGCTGGATAATCATTATAATTCGGATACGACGCATGTACAAGCATACAGTTACGCTCGCACAAGGCAAGAACGTCGAACGTTATAATTATCATCAAAATGATTGAGACACCTTATCATTTTATTTTGCTCCATCCAAGTTATATATAAAATCCATCAAGTCATGTCCGTTCATACCGTGATTATAATTCGTCTAGCAAAATCATCCAACTTTAATGTTACCGTTCGATAAATCCATAGTCTACTTCTAGCATTCCACAAGCAACTACGTTCAATACTCAAGCCAAAGTCTATCTACTTTTGATACGTTCCATTCATCGAGTTTGTTTAGAGTAATCATCGAACATATTCCCTTGAGTTTGATCATTCTCGCCGTAAGTGAAATCATCACGCCGGCGCTCCCGCAGGATAATCATTCTCGTTGGGACTAATTTCGAAGGTTATCTTTTCGAACTAGATTCAATTTTATTCTCCAAACTCCAGGTCAAATCCGTTATCGCTTACCTCTTTCATTAAACCACAATATTCATTCTTGGGCTAACTTCTATTCGAGTGATATTCTATTCAAGCTTTAATCTGTTTGATTCAATCTGAAATCACTCGCACGATCCTCCAAGTTTCCAATAAGTTTTCTTGACCAAGATATTGATTTTATTACCTTGAATCCTAATTCGACATAAGCCTAATCACTTATTCAAGACATACTTAATCATTCATTCCAACTATCATACGAGACCTATGAATCTGTTTGAATATTTCTAAAATGATCCATACACCACTCAGGAATCGAGTCACCCAATTAAATCTTCAATCGGTATTCGCATCACTCGCTAGTATATTCACCAAGTCATTCCTTAGAATTCTTGTACGATACCTAAGTATCGCCTGATAAATCTTAGTCTCTTATATATTATGTTGATAGTCATCCAAGTAACCCATATCTGATTTATATCTTTCGACACGAAATATCGTTCGAGCTATATCCCAAAATTCAAGCACTATTCTCTATATTTGCCTTAGCGATAATCTGATAATTTTTCTATCGGTTGTCATTATAAGTCTGACTTCTCCTTATCTGAACGATATACTAATCTCGCTTACAACTAGCTCACACCAAAAGGGTCTCGGCGCGCGATACTGAACACATCTTAGCTGAAAGGCTGTGTACATAGCTAACCGTCCGAATGATATTCTATTTCGCACACTAACCAGCTTGGTATTCAAGTATAGGTATTCGAATTTGCACATAACTTGCAAATTCTAGAACGAGTCTATTCCAACAAGTCTAACACAGGTCGGCATAAAGGCCGCCTTTGTATCACTATTTCGTACAAGCAATCATATCATTTTACATGTACTTTTTAAAAGTATTTAGACTCATTATATGGAATATTCCATCGGATCAACGAGAGAGAGTGTATGCACATAACCCACGAATGAGCTTTCAAAACTGAGAAAATTGATAAGAAGTCCAAAGGCGTAAAGCCATGCTCTAATACCAATATGTCACATCCCGATCTTTTGCAGGTAATTGGCTGTTCCCGCTGGATGCGAATCACCGTGCCAGCGCTCCTGCAGGACGATTGTTTCCATCTAGATATGATATCGCACGAGCTTAAGCTGCTCACGTACAAGGCCATGATCCGAACATGCAGTAAGATTGTCTAAGCCACAGAGTCGTACAGATAGTTCGAGTGTAGTAGAATAAGAAACGTACAGGCAATTAGTAACAACTTTACAGAGTTGTCAATAGCAGAAGCATTGAATGACATAAGTATAGAAGTAAAATAAACTCTTTATTGATATTGAACATGTGTTACAAGCGACGCTTGGATGAGATTATAAGTCACTCAAGTCTCTCTCTCTCTCTCTCTCTCTCTCTCTCTCTCTCTCTGAAACAGTAAAAGTGTGCCAAGGGGCTTCATTTGTGGAATAATACATAAGCGATATTCTAATATTATGTCTTATATATGTGCTTTAATTTCGGACGTAACACTCCAAGGCTTCAGAGTGAACGCCATGCCTCAGCACACACGAAGGGGTTTTCGTACCGAACAATGTTCTCCCATACCCTGCAAGCAATCTGGTAGATTATCAGTACATGAATGCACTAGTGGGGAGGCTTCCCGCCCCGCTCGACAAATCCAAACACTTTATAAAGGTTCCGTGCACCATCTATTAAGTTATCTTTCTAGTCTTGCCTTAGGATCAGTTTTATGGCATAATGTACAAGCCTAACTTGTGTGGCAGTGCGTCGTACGATATAAAAGAATACGGCGAGACTTACCAACTTACCATTCGTCCTTTCCTGTCCAAGAAAAACTAAGTTAACATCAAGCACGAACATATAATAAAATCTAGGACAATAACATAAGCAAGCACAAGTGTCGTGAGCAAGGTTCTGTTTCAAGTGCACGAGTTACACGGATTATCCAGAGGTATTGCAGAATATGTTCCATTGTTCAAATATGTTCAAGTGTTCAATTATGTACAAGTGTCTTATACTCATATCGTTCATGTATTTTCGATTTCTGGATACGATGCAATGACTCGTACGTGGGTTGCCTCTAAGCGATGATGACTTATCTATATAAATAGGATTCGCTGGCATAGCCATAAAGGACGGGTTATAGTCTTGAGCAGGAATGGCGTACAACGAAAGAATATGAGGCGCTGCATGCCATCCTGCCCGAACACGAGACTACTTAGTCTTTGAGCGAGAATAACGTACAACGAAAGAATACGAGGTGCTACATGACATCCTGCCCGAACACGAAGACTAACACGAATGTTCGTCTGGATCGGATTGGCCCCAGTGCCCCGGAGACTGTCCGCGAGAACCCATTTAATACCTTGTGCACAAGTTGTCCGTGACATGCAAGTCTTAGGTCATTTTAGATTCACAACATTACAATTCTTAATTCTTTTTCTGAACGAGTATTGCTCTACGAGCTGTGATTCTTTCTTTACTTGGCATGATTCTCGTTCAGTGTTTAACTTGACTTGATACATTCTCCTAGTCCGGGACTGCCTTGGCGACCTAACGGTCCCGGATACTTGCAGGTTTATATTGCACAGATGAACTATTTGATAGTCTTCCGGCTAACTAGATGCATGCACGATACGAATAGTGTCACTTGATTGTGGCATAAATTATGTGACAAGCATTAAAATGAGACAACGAATACTAACTATAATGTAAGCAAGCAAGCATGCATTTTATATAAAATATAAGCATTTTATATTGGCACGGTCTAACGGGTAGTGCGAGGAGTGCAACCATACAGGGATATATCGAGCGACATAATCTAGGGGCATGCAGTGTAAAAAAGTGAAACAGTACACTACGGAGAGTATATATCGATCTACTCGAGGCATAGCGGGGTCTACTTGCATGAAGCAAAGTTAGCATGCGAGGGTCCATGTTATAAGCCAAATTTTATTTTCATGTTCTAACACAAGCAATACAAGTTTGGATTATTCCCTTAGCTAGGTGTGCTATATTCTTTATTAGCATGCAGGGGGTGATTCACCTAGCGACTAGCATGTATCGTCCATATTTTAAGTGTGCAAACTAAGCAAAGACAAGTCCATCGTAGCCACCCACCTTAGCGATGATTCGCCTCGGTCGAGCGATACTCCGAGCAAGCATTTGAAAGTCTAAGTCTGAACTCCTGAAGGACCAAGTCTGGAATCCTTTGCCTCAAATGAGTCCTCGCTGAGCAAGACGGGTTGGGTCGTTGTACTTGCGTCGTTTGAATCGGCTATCCGCTTGAACGAAACGGGTCGTTATACCCCCTAGGTCGAAGCAGTTCCTGGTGTCCTGGGTCCTGATCGAGGAAACTTACCACCTTGTGCACAAGTTGTCCATGATTATGCAATGCATATATGACTAGGTTATAAACTAAATTGCATGGTAAGATACTTATGTAATATAGCTGACATTGTTCATTCTGGGGACTTCTTAGTCCATACTTCCTTTCTTTATATGGGGACTGAAACAATCCATACTTTTCTTTATTATTTTGTTTGCAGCATAGCATACTCTTGACAGTTATGATAGCATTCTCTACTTGCGTTGCATAAGATACAACAGTAGTATTTTACTTATCGGATTATTGGCTTTATCGATCATTGGACTTATCATGGTTAAAAAAAGAACATAATGGTTATTATTCGCATGAAGGAGTAGATAAGAAGAGATAAATCTGCTAATTAAAGAATACCTAGAGAAGAAAAACACTTGTACGATTAGGCTCCGGTTATGCGTCTACCTGCATTGGTACCAACATTGGATCATAATACCATATTTATCTTCCTTTCTCTCAGAGTTATCTAGAATGAATGCAAAAAATTGATAAAAATGGACAAGACAAACAATCATCGAAATCCATCACAAAAATGCATTCATCAAAACCAAGCAGTAAAAATCCAACCAAAAATCCAACAAAAAGCCAACAAAAACTCTTGGACTCATTCCAACGAAGTCGATCCATTAGTTGGAAAGGTTCATTGTATTCGTCCGTACTCGATTATGTCGAAAGGTTTTCCCAATACTCAGTTTTGATTGAGTTAATCGACCCACAAGTTTACATAGTGGACCACTAGGAGTGGTGTACTACATTGGTGGCTATTTTTTGACCGTTTTAGGAGTATTTTGGTTATTTTGCTAAAAATAACCAAAATACCCTTATAATAACTATATTTTAGGGGTATTAAGGGTTATTTTGCATCCAAAAATTCTATAAATAGGTCATAATTCATGAAAATTAATCACAACAAAATTTCTTTCCTCTCTTACAAAATTTTAAAGTAATATAGTGTGAAGAGGCTATTTAATATCATGGAAAATGATCAACCACCACAGTAACCGCAAGATCATCAACCTCAACCCACAAAATAATCTCAACCCACACTGGAACAAGAGTTTGAATCGGAAATTTAGCATCATTTTAGTAGAGTTTACAATGAGCGGTATAGGAAAAAAGAGAGACTCGAATAGAGTTGTTGAATGTTTGTATTATAAAAATGACTCAAATGGGACCATAATTGTGGTATAAGAAAGCTACGTAGGCATCTGAAAATATATACGGATATCTAATTATCTTATATTTTTATAAAAATATATTATTTTTAATATATTTTATTATTGTTAGATAAGTCATACAACCTATGTTTGAGTTTCAACTTTCAGCCTCTCTAAAAACTTTATTCGTAGAATTATAAATAAATTTTGAAGAGAAGTTGAAACACAAATATAGGTTGCATGCTTACGTAACAAAAATAATATATATTAAAATATTTTTCTTATTTATGTTATTCTTATGTATTAGTAATATTAATATGAGTCATTAATAAAATTCTGCCTCAATTAAGTGTTTATTTATATTAGGATAAGGGTTGTTTACATTTAATATTTTTTGTTACGTAAATGATCTCATTAATTAAATCAAATCTTTATTCTATTATTTTTCTATTATATCATTAATTAAATTCTATCATTTATTTATTAATTTTAATTTATATATAAAAATCTTAACAAAAAAAATATAAAATATATAAAAAAATCTTAACAAATGACTTATATATTAACATATGTATATAATCTAAACATTTATATTTTATATTTTATATTTAAATTTATTAACTCTTATATATATATATATATATATATATATATATATATATATATATATATATATATATATATTTCTTGCCGTTGGGCTTCACTCATGCAATTAGACCACCAGCCCCCAAGAATGCCGAAAAAAACTGCAAGTAATAAATTGAGTGGTATCTTTATCAGTATTGCTATTAGCCTTAGCAACATTAGAATACATCATCATTCGATATAACTGATCATGAATTTGTTTAACAATTAACCCATCTATGTTCCATTCATAGATTTCTCCTCCGTTGTAACAATTCTGAATTATTTTATCATTCTCTTTAAATAATACATCAGCATGAGTGGGTCTTTTATAATAATATTTTATTAGATTAGGTTTGTTATATTTAATAGCCTGAATATGAGTACTATTATTATTATGCTTCAGATCAGCAAATATTTTTTGTAGATTATCAATCTGGATTGGATTGATTTCATTATCGGAGTCTGCAAAATCTTCAGACTGCTGATCATCTTCTGATATTTCAGAAGTTATTTGGGACAATTGTCTATTGATAACCTGGAGACTAATCTGATGGTTATTGATGACATTTGGGATGATTGCCAAATGAATCAAGAATATCTTGAATTGTGTAAAAAAAAAATCTTGGCAAGGATTTATTTACAAATTTTAATATGTATGAAATATTAGAATAGAGCATTTAACCCTGGCAAGGTTAAGGGTTTAAATGCAATCATACATTGTACTTCAAACCAAATTAGGTATCTCTAGAAAAAAATTTATCCCCGATCGGTAGAATGCATTTATGTACGCTTAAATGAAATGTATTATTTTGTCCAGTTTGAGATTTTATACATATTCAAATGGACAATTAAATATGAATATGATCATAATAACTTCCTTATTATGTCAAAAAAATTGATCAAATGGTGGAATTGAATTGACGAAAAAAAAGTACAAACTGTACAGAAATCTATCAAGGAAAATGAGATCCTTGTGGAAGATAAGCTATAGAGGGAAATGTTAAAAGATAGCCCTCTCAAAATATTAACAGATTCAATGAGAAGGAGGAATCCTAGAATTACTGAGGATGAGTTAAAAAGGAAATGCCTCCAATATATGAAATCTTAATTTGAATCAATATTTGAGATAAATAATTATTCTGTCAGTTCTGCTGGATCTAGAATGGCAGAAGACACTGTTGAAGAGAAGTCTTATGTTTTCTTCAAACGACTTCATCACTGAGTCACTACTCAGAAATCAGATGAAGAGAACAATAATGATCTACAGTAATAATTACTGTCTTCCCGAATACACGTGGCAGAGAATCTTTACTTTTGAAAAAGCAAATGCTTTACTTTTTAAAAGAGGAATCACTTTAATAAAGAAGCAGCCGACAATGGTGGACCCCATACGGACAACTTTTGACGTAGATTCTTCTCTCTCAAGAAAAGGCGAATAAAGTAAAGATGATAGACGGGCACTTACCAATGTTTGTGACCTGAAGATAAGCGTAAATCTTGGTGACTGACACCTTTCAGTCACCTTGTCAGCCAATGCAGACAAGATGTATTATAAATTGAGGCATAGCCTCTTTGTTTGTGTGTGAATTTTAACTATTATTGTTTATTATTGTGTTCTTGTTTTCACTTTCTTCGAGTGTACTCTGTAATATTTTTATTATCAATAAAAGTTTAAATTTTTTATAATTTCGTTTAAGCGTATTGCCTCTCATCCCCAATCCTTTCCTCCTTTGGGGTGTGTGTGTGTATATATATATATATATATATATATATATATATATATATATATGAGGAGGGATCAATATCCCTCCATTTTTGTATCCCCCAAGCATCGTCTCTTTCACAGCCGTTGGATCTTGTTTAAGTTATCTAATCTTAACAAGATCCAATGGTTGTTATCATGGGGATGCTTGGGGGATGCAAAAATAGAGGGATATGGATCCCTCATATATATATATATATATATATAACGAAAAAAACTCGGGCTGGCCCGGCCAAACTGTGTATCATCCCGTGTAACGCCCCAGTCCCAAAATACATAGAATACGTAACATGTCAGCTACGCATTCGACCAGACTCTGGTCCGACTCAAATACGTATAAGCTGTAT
Source organism: Iris macrosiphon (assembly GCA_036927795.1). NCBI lineage: Eukaryota > Viridiplantae > Streptophyta > Magnoliopsida > Asparagales > Iridaceae > Iris > Iris macrosiphon. The sequence goes on from JAYESA010000020.1 coordinate 82,878,345, forward strand.
AATAAGGATAAATAAATACTGAAATCTCTATGTCTCAATATTCTTATTGTCTATTTATCTGCTGATGTAGTCTAGTTTTATAGACTCATATTCCTTTCTAGAGTCTATTCGAGCTTATGTGTTACTGGCGGCCGACTTTAGCACATGTAATTCATTATTGATATTTTGTTCTTTATGTGGATTAAGACATAGAGATTTAAGTATTTATTTATCCTTATTATACAGCTTATACGTATTCGAGTCAGACCAGAGTCTGGTCGAATGCGTAGCTGACATGTTACGTATTCATAATCCTACGTGTTTTGGGACTGGGGCATTACACGGGCTGATTTACAGTTTGGCCGGGCCAGCCCGAGTTTTTTTTCGTTTTATATATATATATATATATATATGTGTGTGTGTGTGTGTGTGTGTGTGTGTGTGTGTGTGTGTGTGTGTGTGTGAGGGATCCATATCCCACTATTTTTGTATCCCCCAAGCATCCCCATGATAACAATCATTGGATCTTGTTTAATTCATATAATCTTAATCATTGAAAAATGAACCGTTAAGATTAGATGACTTAAACAAGATCCAACGGCTGTGAAAAAGAGGATGCTTAGGGGATACAAAAATAGAAGAATGTTGATCCCTCCTCATATATATATATATATATATATATAAAGAATAAAATATCAATAATGAACTACATGTGCTAAAGTCGACCGCTAGTAACACATAAGCTCGAATAGACTCTAGAAAGGAGATGAATAGATATATATATACAATAAGAATAAATAATCAGCAGATGAATAGACAATAAGAATAAATAATCATAACTCCGGTAGAAATGATATAACTACCTAGCACCAATGCCTATAAGACAAAGTAACACACATCAGCAACTCCAGGTAAGCTCAACAACAATCTATGCTGCAAAACTGGCAAGGGACCAGGTCCTCAGAGGGACATAACAAGGTACAAGAAACAGCATGCCAAAGTAAAATAGTATAATGACATATACTCAAAGGTAAACTAATGTAACTATATAAGTGAAACACAAGTGAGAGCATCACTAGTACTTAGGTTGAAACTACTACAAGTTCTGTGTCAGGGAGCCCGTAGCAGTAATATCACGTAATGGGCCAAGCTCTGGAACAAAGACTAAAGTACCTCAATAATAAAGTATATATGTTTATAATTAGCCAGTAGCATGTGTGTCTCTTTCCACCCAATGTAATCATACGTCTCATGTCCCATAACATCTCATGTCCATAAAACGCAAGATCATGACCTCTAACTAGTACAACGAGTCATAACGATATCTATGTATATGCAAGTCTTATGTCACGAATTATGTAAGCCTATACAGAATTACCATGAATAACTCAAGAAAGATTATGTCACATGAATATTGTCAAGTGTCCTATGGTATGACGTACTTGATAAAGCAAGCACAAAAAATATATAGGATCATGGTATCAACTCTCTAAGTGACGTTACACGACTCCGCATATGGCGTCAACACCCAAATCTTGTTCGGACGCTAAGCAACGTCTCACGGTCCTAGGTTGAGTAGGCACATCACAAAAATATATAAAATAAAACACAAGTCGATAATATAACAAGATTTACTGCAAGTTGGCAAGGTACACTTGCCTGGAACTCTAAGCTAATAATACAAAGAACCTGCTCTCGAATCCACGCTCGTGCGATCCCAAGAGCCTAAATATATAATATCATAAAATTATCACTATGACATGGTTAACTAAGCATACACAAGAGTACAACTACTCTACGTCATTAATCATTAGATAATTAGGTTTTAAATTAATCAAGGATACAACTTACATAATGTCATCAGTTATTTAGAGTCTAAAATAATTAGGAATTCTAACAAAGTAGGTTGGCTAAGGTTCACTAGTCAAGGACCAAGAAAGTATGTAAACACCAAGCCTACTAGTCATATAACATCATCAAGCCTCATAAACATGGTTATAATAAAAGTTCATATAGGTACTAGGTATTCTCGCACTAGATTTTCATATACAATATATCATCAACCTTGGTATTCACTAAGTGTCAAACTATGTTAACCAACCTAGGGTTAGTTTTGTCAATTAAAACATGCACATGATCATTAACAATAGGTCAAGTTAGGGTCATCACAAACAATCATATAATTTATTTCTCAAGTATATCCATTCATCAACTATATACAACTCTCATTCTACTACAAAATATCAAGTATACATAGACAAGTCAAATCTGAATTTATAATAAGATCATGGCATATACCTCATTCCTAACTTGTATTTGTCATAAAAAATGTGTGAAAATACTACTAAAACTAGTAAACAACCCTAGCATGGCATCTTCTATATTCTAACATAGTGTTTATAAATAATAAAACTATCTATCATAAAACCTAGGTAAAGTGCACTAGTAGTTGCACAATATTTAATCATGTCAACCATGCATTTATTTATATATAACACCCTAAACAAAACTTATATATTCTGAAATTTAGTAACAATTGGAGTAAAAATTATGTTTTGCAAGTGGCTGCTTAGGTTTTAGATCATGGCAAAGTGAATAGGACAACAAGTGCATAAATAACATTCAAGTCTAGACATGAGAAGTAATAAGTGTTCTTGGTGTAATATCATAAAAAATATGAATAGAAAGTTGGTAAAATTTAATAGGAATGTGAAGTAAATGTAGACAGAGTTGAGTAGGAGGAGTTGGAGCTCTTACCAAAGTAAAATGGGAAGGCAAAAGAGGGCTGTGCACTGCTTGCACAAATTTGTCCAGATTTAGACACTTTATCTCGTAGATGTTGTACGGGGCTTCAAAATATTTCTCTAAGTACTTTGGGGCATAGAGAGATTAGGGGAGATGTAGGGGATGAGGATAGGGTGGTTGTTGAAGAGGTTTTGGTATTGTAAGTGGTGGCAACAAGGTGTTGAAGTGGTGCTATTGCTGGTGGGTTTAGCAGGGTACCTTCATTTTGTAGGGGGTGTTTGGGGGAGTAGTGGGATAATTTAGTTGCTGATTTATAAATAAAACTTGTTAAAGAGAGGTGGGGGAAGGATATTTGGGTGTTGTAGTGGTTGTTTAGAGGCAATGGAGGTGGTGGAGTGGCCTGAGAAGAGGATATAGTGAATTCATATTCAGCCTGGATACCTCTAATGGAGGGCTATTTTGAGGAACTTAGATTAAATTTTGATGGAAGGTTTGTGAAGAGAAAGTTATAAGGATAGGGAGAGAAAGAAGCATACAGAATTTGAGAAAAAATACTTACTGTGGAGGGAGATAGGGTCGGATTGGTGGGGGTGTTGCTGAATTCAGCTTCAGCCTAGGTAGGGTTGGATAAATGGAGGTATGGAGAGAGATAGAGAAGGAATTTGGAGATGGTTTGTGAAGATGAAATGCGAGGAAGGGAGTTAGGAATAAGTTTGCTTTAGGTGGTTTGAATGGAGGAGATAAAGAGAGAGGGGTTATGGACAATCTAGTTAGGAGGGAAAGAGTTTGGAGTTACCAATGGGGTTAGGAAATGTCACAAGTTATAACCCCTTCCCTTTCACATTCTACCCTAATGATTTAATAAAACTGAAATAATGTTTAATATGGATGGTCAAACCTAGCTTAGTCAACCTAGCTTAAGTCCAACTACTTCTAGTTGGGTCATGTTCGAGTCGTTGCGGTTTAGTTTGACTAGGTTAGTCTGATTCATTAGAAAATTGGTCATTTATGACTATTAAGGGTAGGTAGAACATAGAGGTTCAATAGAGTGGGACACAGGTATCATGTGTGTCTTAGACCTAGTTTAGATCATGATAATGCATTAGGTCGAAAGAATTGGTCAAAATTGGATCTCCAATTTAAATTGGAATGGTCAACGGTTGCACTGTAGGTGCTAGAAATTGAGTTTTTGACCCAAATATTTTACATTAAAAATAGAGCACAAGAAGATGTGTTTGAGTGGGATATGATAATCATAGATTAAGGTGAGCTCGTCTAGATCATGCATATAAAATTTGCTTGGAGATAATGGCTAATGTTGTGCTCCTAAAAATTAAAGCTACGAAAAATATTTTTAAAGGATAATTTTGTTTACTTAATCCTAATTAATAATAAAAATAATAATTCTAAATATTATATTAAATTAAAATAGCTAAATCTCTGGGTGAGGGGGTTTACAGCCCGTACCAGACCGGTTCGGCCCGTCCGACCCTGACCTAGTCATGTGCCCGGGCTGGGTCCAATATTTTTTCTTCTGGGCTGGCCCATGCCGGCCCACTTCGTCCACCTGGTTAATCTCGGCTCGATCCAGCCTGAACCCGGTCAAACCCGGTCAGCGAGTCCAATAAATATCTTGACATATCAGATATTTTTCTAGAAGGATTAAGGCTAAACTACTCAAGAAAGCATTTATACTTTTTGTCACTCTCTTGAAAAAAATTCTTAGCTTCGGGGCTTAGCGACTCATACTTGGACTCGAGCTTGAACTTGGGCTCAAGGGAGCAAAGTGGACCTTTGATAGCGTACTTTGCACTTAGCATGCCAGCATTGTCGTATTACGCTTGTGTGCATTTGTTGCACTTTTGCGCTTGGTTGCGCGCGACGTTCTGTGTGGGCTTCTGCGTAAGCTTCTTCGAGGATCTCTGGGTAGGCTGCTGCATGGGCACGCAGAGAGCACTATTGGCGCAGTGTGACCTTATTGTGGAATTTAAACTGTAATAGAAAGATTTAGTCAAATATTCATATCCAATTTTTGTGGGATTTGAATTTAATTGAATCATATCTTTCCGTAATTAGTAGGCGACTAGAATTAGGGTTAGGTTTTCATCCCAAGTCTATAAATACTCTCTTTGTGCCTCATTTAAGGACTTACTCCAAAATAGATACAAAAGAGAGAATAGAGCGGCGATTGCCATTGGAGCCCAGAGGATTTTTATGTGAACTTGTTGGTTCCTGCGAGCAGATCCGTGGCGGGACGGATCCTGCTTTGAGCAACGGTGATCCTATCACCCCTACAAGATCTTATTCGTGTCTTCTGTTGTTAATATTTATATATATATATAATATTTTCCATAAATTTGATAAGAGAACAAAGAAAAAAAATGTTACCGGCCTCCGGGAAAGTCGTGCACGAAGCACTGCCCTAAGAGTTGATCTGAGGTCTATGTGCAGACGTTTCTCGGAAGCTCCTAGTGGTAAAAATCCCTGACTACCAGGTTCTCTTCGTTGCACACAACTATGAGAGAGAGACAGAACTTAGCTCTGTCCAGATCAAGAATTTAGAGAATAGAATGTGGTTCGAGAGAAGAATGAGAGAGAGATTTCACGTAGAAGAATTTTTTGAAGAAAGCAATTAAGATGAGAACCTCAACAGATATATAGGGAGAGAACCAAGCCTTCACTACAGACAAAGGAATAAATGCTATTAATCCAGGCGTTTAATGAGTAATAAAAAAGAAAATTTATGGGAGAGGAGCTGTCACATATTTAAAAAGTGGAAAATAAACTTGGACATAGGGAGTAATAAATGTCCAACGTTCAAAATGTGAATGAGTCAAATCGGTTCAAAAAATAAAGGGGCAAAAAGATTTTTTCGATCCCAGTCCGAACCCGAAGAGTAAATTGGATCGACATTCGGCGCCCGCAGGTGTGGCACTTACTTGCACCCGTTATGCGCGTCGAACCGAACCGAGCCGAGCCGGGCCCGGCAGCGATAGTGGCCCGCGCGTGTGGCCCAAGGGGTTCCCCACACAATATCTTAAGAGAGCAATGAAGAAGAAGTAATGTATGCATACAAGGGAGAAGAGGTCCAACCGGTGTGGGACTAAAGTAAAAGAAAGAAGTTGAGCTTTTGCTCATATGTGCATGAAAATATACACAGCCAATAACAACCCCCCCCCCCATCCCAAAGGTCAAGTTCCGAAATAGATGTGACAAAGAAATTAAAAATAAAAAGTTTCTGGGCAGGTATATACTATACATAGATGAGATGGACTACAGCCTTGAATCTCACTTAGTGACTATATTCTTTGTCTGAAGAAGTGCTTAATGGACTATGCCTTGAATCAGACTTCTTTTACCAGATTCAAAAAAATAGCACACATAGTACGCTAGAGGTTCTGGGTCTAACGAGTGGCACTTTTGGTTGGCCATGCGCACTTATTCCAAATTCATGAAAGTTATCTAGAATCGCCATATCTCATAGTCGCGGCCTTCACGACCTCTCATATAGGTAAGTCCTTAAGGGTTGGTGATAGGTGTCAACCCCGCATATCAGCTTGGCTATTAAGATTTTTAAAAACTCATCCTAACCATATCACTCAAGAACACTGTCACCATAGGGATGGGGAATCATTGTACGCATGTACAACCACTTGGGCATTATTGTAATAAGATTTTAATCTCGGGTCAGTGTTCCATAAAAGTCACCTAAGTCCATCTTGTTCCTACCCATTGAACCGGCTTCTTGGGATCTCCAGTCAGACTCGGTTGGGTTGCCACTGCTGGTGACTTTACTTATCGGCTTAACCCCATCCCCCTTAATGATTCTAGGATCAAAGTCCTAGACAGACCCTTCGTCAAGTGGTCTACAGGGTTCTTTTCTGACTTTATATAGTCAAGAACTACATATTTGCCCAATAGGCTCTTTATAGACTTGAAGCGCAGCTGCAGGTGCCTGTTCATCTTAACATTCACAGAATCATGCTTTAGTAGTTTCATAACAGATTTATTATCATAGTTTATAGAAATTGCAGGTAACAGGACTAATGAAAATAGATATATACATAATAAGGTTTCTTAGTCATTCGACTTTTGTACATGTAGTGTCTAAGACTATCATTTTGGAGTCCATTGTGCTCATAGCTATGATAGTTTGTTTATATGAGCCCTAGGAGATTGCAGCTCCTCCTAGAGTGAAAACATATACAGTAGTGGATTTTACATCATATGATTCAGTTACCCAGTTCTGAGATGACTATGTCAAATTTATTGTGCCATTGCTTGGGAGCTTTATTTAGGCCATAAAGAGATTTAACTAATCTGCAAACTTTCTTTTCTTGGCCTTTAGTAATGAAACCTTTAGGTTGCTCCATGTAGATTTCTTCCTCTAGATCCCTATTTAGAAATATTATCTTTACATCCATTTGATGGATTAGCATATTATAAATGGATGCTAAGGCTAGAAGGCTTTTGATAGAGGTGATCCTAGCTACAGGTGAGTAGATATCAAAATAATCTAATCCTTTTTTTTGGAAAAAAAATCTTTGGCTACTAATCTAGCCTTGTATTTATCTATAGTACCATCGGCTCTAAGTTTCTTTTTGAATATCCACTTACAACATATAAGTTTACTACCTAAAGGCATGTCTGCTAGAAACCAAGTATTGTTCTCCATGATGGAGTTATACTCACGATTAATGGCTTCTTTCCAGAAAAGGGCATCATGAGAAGATATTGCTTCTTCATAAGTTGAGGGATCACCCTCTATCAAAAAAGTGAAGAAACCTTCTCCTAAGTTTTTTTCAATTCTTTCTTTTTTACTCCTTCTAGGTTCTATATTTTATTTGGGTTGTAAACTAGATATTTGAATATGAGACCTAGTAGATGAAGCAAGAGAGGAGTTGGAGGGAGAGGAAGAAATTCTATATTTGAAAGGATATATATTCTCAAAGTAAACTGCATCTCTTGCTTCTATAATAGTATTGTTAGAGATTTTATTTACTTCTGATTGAGTAACAAGAAATCTATTGGCATTTCTATCTAGGGCATATCCTATGAATATAGCATCTACAGTCTTAGGTCCAATCTTTCTCTTTTTAGGTTCAGGAATTCCTACTTTAGTCGGACATCCCCAAGCTTTGAGATAATGGATCCTAGGAGCTCTATATTTCCATAATTTATAGGGAGTCTTATCATTAGACTTACTAGAAATCCTATTAAGGATGTAATAGGCAGATAATAATGCTTCTTCCCACAAATTATCGGGGGCACCTGAGCTGAGGAGCATGGCATTCACCATGTCTAATAGAGTACGATTCTTCCTTTCAGCAACTCCGTTGGACTGTGGTGAATATGGAGTAGTTACCTCATGGATTATTCTGTATTCTTTATAAAAATTGGTTATATCATTTAATGTATACTCTCCATCATAATCTGATCTAAGAATCTTAATCTTTCTCTCTAACTGGTTCTCAGCTTCAGATTCATAGACCTTAAATCTGTCTAGAACGTTATCTTTAGTTTTGAGAAGATATGTATAACTGTCACGCCCCAGTCCCAAAATATCGAGGGACTAGACCCGTGGCAATGGCCAGTATCACACACCGATGGGCAAACCCAATTTAATGGACCCATCAGGATGCACTTAAGCTGTAAAACATCAATAAGGGTCTAATATACTAATCTCAACCACAGAAAATAAATATAGCAATATGAAATATAAATCAACATCAAGTCTCAATAAAATATATCTCGGAGAACAACCCGATAATATGTCTAATACAATAATCAAGATACAAGAATAAAGATAACAACAACAATTATTGAGTATGGATAAAGCATATACTCAGGAAAAATCCTCGGCGATCACCTCATTTTCTGGATCTGGTACTGCTCCAGTGTATGCATCTGTTCCTACTTCTGCTCCTACTAATGCTCATATCCCGTATACCTCGGGATAGATCTCCTCTGCTATACCTGGGGACATAATCTGGATCCAGGTCCTCAGGGGACATAGCAAGGTACAAGAATATCTCATGCCAAAAATAAATGCAGTAAAATATTAAATGAATCAATAGGGTAAACTAGGCAACCAGCTATATGAAATGCAAGTCAGAGCATCACTAGACTTAGGCTGAGACTACTATAAGCTCTGTGTCGGGGAGCCTGTAGCATATATACTATGAAATTTACTATATAATTTACTATGTAGTGGGCCTATGGAACCATAATAAATTTATATATAAAATCAGCCTGTAGCCTGTGTGTCTCTCCCCACCCAATGTAATCACACGTCTCATGTCAACGATGTCTCATGTCCATGTGACGCAGGATCATATCTAATGTAGCAAGTCATAATGATATCTAAGCATGTATAAAGTATATATCATAAACCTGTATCCTATACAGAATCACCATGAATATCTCAGGAAGATTCTGTCTCATGAATAGTGTCAGGTGTCCTGAGGTATGACGTACTTGATAATGCAAGCACGAGAATGTAGGGTCACGATATCAACCTCTAGGTGACGTTACACAACTCTGTGTACGGCGTTGACACCCGAATATTATTCAGACGTTAAGTAATATCACACGGTCCTAGTTTAAACAGAGATATTACAGGAATAAATTAAGAGAATAGTATAAACAAGTGCTGCAAGTATGGCAAGGTATACTTGCCTGGGGTTCTAGCTCCAACTGCTGCTCTGGTATCAGCGGGATTTGCAGGTAGTCCTCCAGTTTCTAAAATAAATGTTACCATCAGGTTCAGAAGATATCAAATAGCTAGAATTGTCAGTCCATAAGTCCAATTTGGACACAGGGGCAAAATTGACAGTTTCTAGTCAAAGCGGAGTCCACATGTGGCCCGCTTCGCATCGAAAAATGTGTCAGAGACAATGTTCTCCAAATTCATCAAACTTAGTGTCTACAAGTCCAGAACGACGCTACGAATCCAACGAAATGTCCAGAACTGGATTTCGATGAGCCGATCACAAAATTGCCCGTCAAGTGGAGCCGTGGGGCCCACGATACGCGATTTTGTCAACGTTCTTAGAATCGAACCAAACTTGGGTCACAGGACCAGCGTATTGCTACGAGTCTGATGGCAAAAGTTTTGTTTCGATACGACGTGCATATACAAAGTTACAACGAGTTCTAGAACAGGGCGATACGGGGTATTGTCGACGGATATGCGTTGATTTCGGTGTGCACGCACATCCAAATTAACTTTCTTAAAATCCCACACGTCCGTATTAACGGCGCACACCTTTCGGTAAAGTCCGTACACGACCAAGTTGTCAAGCCACAATCCCAAAATTATATAGGACCGGGAATACGTGACATGCAAGCTACGCATTCGACCAGACTCTGGTCCGACTCGAATACGTAAAGCTGTATAATAAAGGGAACTATCTAAAAATTTTGTAAATGTAAACATCTATGTATCAATCCACAATGAACAAAAATATATAAAAAATAGCTGCATGTGCTAAAGTCGGCCGCCCAATAACACACCGACTCAAATAGACTCGAGAAAAAATATGAGTCTATAAAAACTAGGCTACAACAGCAGATGAATAATCAATATAAAATAACCATAATGCCGGTAAAAATAATGTGAGTACCTGGTATAATGTCCGTAAGACATGCAACTCTATCAGCAACTCCAAATGCTCCATAATCGTCTATGCTACAAAACTGGCAGGGGGCCAGGTCCTCAGAGGGACGTAACAAGGTACAAAAATACAGTATGCCAAAGTACAAAAAAAAGTACAAGTGCAATGACAATGTAGTCTAGCATAACCAACTAAGTGAGACACAGTTTGAAGACAATGTTCGACGCATGGGCTGTCCAAAATAAAACCGTAGCTACGGACACGAAAACACACGGGACGTACCGCAGCTCCGGGCAAGGAGTCACACGGGTGATACAACTACTCTAGAATACAGGATCACTACAGAAATAGTACATATATATATATAAGCGCGTACAGAGGAGCCCAAACGTCTAGTAACTGTCTTTCCTATCCCAAGCGGTCAACGTTTGTGCGTTGAACCTGAACCTCTATCTAACAGTCTCGTCACACAGAAATAACTCAACAGACACGACCCTAAGGTCATCCCAGTCTACGGTCATGATGTCAGTATCAGGATACAGGAAATCTGGCACAATAACAGTGTATGGACGTGTCCTAGGGTTATAATGTACACAGGTACGTACATCAAGGTGTTGCGAACATCTAACACTCGTTACCAGACGTTATCGACAAACGTCTGCACCCGGTTTTGACCCGGACGCGGAGTAACGATTCTAATCAAACTCGTGCACAATGCACATAATAAAATAATAAATATCTGGTAACTGAAATATAGGGTGGCAAGGTACACTTGCCTGCGTTCGGCTGCTGAAGATGGGGATCCGGTACGACGTCCAAGTTCGCAGGTCCCGTAGTACCTAGAGATGAGATACAAACTCAATCAATAAACTATCACGTGGCAAACAGGGATGTGACACACGTCTAAACATATGGTCAGACTCAGCTATAACTCACAGGAATATGACGCTAGAGGGTTGACCAAGGTTGACTAATGGTACGTTACTGCAAATTAAATTAATCATCTGTACAATATCATCAAACCCAACCTTAATCTTACTATATTCATCATAATATTTAGTTAATCAAAACCTGATCAAATCCTCAGACATACACAATCTTTTCCATTTCTCAATAAAACTACTACATAATTATGTTCATCATTTTTTATCAAACGTCAATGAATGGCTATTGGTTCAATATTTTATACTACTACACAACAATCACTTGCTCCTCAATTTCTATCAGTGTTTCCTCATTAAAATATTATCTCTTAATATTAATCGATGCTTTGATATCACAACGTCATTTCATAACCATTTAAATGCATACATAACATCAAACCCTAATTATTAACCTTGCATATTACCTTTAATTTCATAAATTTAAATGTAATAAACCCTAAAACTCATAAGGCATTTAAAACCCAACCATCAAGTGTATATTTTCCATAACCCTCGCATGTATATATTTCATATCCTCCACCCATGAACATCAATGCATATTGTAATATGTATTTAAACCTAAAATCTCTTATGCATATTTAACCCCAAAATCCAAATACAAATATGTAACCCTAAACAAAGATCCATTTTATTCTCAAGCCCCAACTTATATATTCTATCACATTATCTCCTTAATATCCATAAATTTATATACCTTCAAATGCATGTTATAACATGCATTCAACAAAAACTCATGTATATCCATAATCCTAACCAAGTTTCATACAACCCATAAACAGCATACAAATACACAAGGGGAGGGGTGAGAGTATTCACCTTGGCGGCGAGGTCCGGTGGCCGTCTCTGGCCGGAGGCGGTCGCGGTGGTGCTCGGCCAGAGGGGGTCGTGGGGGTATTGATGGTGGTAATGTTGATGATGGGGAGGATAGTAAAGATGGTGAAGTTGATGATGAAGATGGGGATGCTGCGGGTCGACGGGTGGTGGAGCGGGCGGAGCTCGACTGGGTGGATGGCCGTCGTGTAGAGGTGGCATTGATGGAGGAAGTGGAGGAGGTGGGAGGAGTTCAACTGAAGGCCGGGGTTGATGGTCGACCGGAGTGAAGTCGGTGCGGGGTTGGTTGCAGTCGGGGATGGCGTCGCAGGTGGCTGGTGGAGGGACTCGGCCGGGGTGAAGCTCGGGAGAGGAGGTTGAGGTGGTGGTAATGGATGATGGCCGAGGGGGAGCAGCTGGAGCGTGGGGTGATGGAGAAGGCAGTATGGGTGGCTCAGTCGACCGAGGGAGCTCGAGGTGGTGGCCGAGTTGGAGGCGGCAGCGGGGGATCGATTGAAGCAGTGGTGGTCAGTGGAGGTGGTGATGGATGTAAGAGAAGGTCGTGGAGAGACTCGGCTGGCCGGAGTAGGGGTTTGCTTGGCCAGAGTGTTTTTCAAGGAAGAAGAAGAAGAAGAAGAAGAAGAAGAAGAAGAAGAAGAAGAAAGGAAGAGGGAGTTCGGTTTTGTATGGAGAAGGAGGGAGGAGAGAGAGAGAGTGTTGTGTTCTCTATGTTTGGGGATTAGGGCCGGCATGGAGAAGAGTGTGGTGATGGAATGTTTTATAGGGAGTTGTGTGGGGTTGTGTCGTGTGGATGAGCCCAATTCAAATGGATGGTGAGGATTTGACATAAATTTTTATTCATGGGAGAGGGTGTTGACTATTCAAAGAATGAGGGTGAGGCTTCTTTATTGGTCTTGACCAATGAGGTTAGGACACATATTACAACATTTGTAATTAAGCCCCTTAAATTTGGGTATTTGTACAAATACATAAAATGATGCAAAATTTATGGGAGAAATAGTGTTTGGTGTTTTGTAGGGTGAGAGAGTGTTGTGTGTTTTGCATGGGCTTAATTCATGGGGCATTAGAATTAAATTAGGATTAAAATAGGACTAATCAAAGTTGGTATCCCCAATTTAATTAGAATAAATTATCATATGCTCTTAAATTAAATGGGGGCACATAGGATCTCAATTGGGAGTGACACAAAGGTCAAGAATGGTGTAGGCTTGGTGTCAGTCTTGGATCCTTTAATTGGTCTGGCTCAACGTGTTGAATTGTTGTGTCAAAATAGATGGCAACGACACAGGTGCGCGACACAGGATTAAATATGGGATTTTGGATACGGAAAGTTGTGCAATTAAATTAGAGCACAAGCGATTATAATTTTGAGTGACGGGAAAGTCCAGCGCCTAACTTGCCGTGTCAAGTCAAGAGTGCAATAATCTGTTAGAATTTATGGGCTGATGTTGGGCTCTGAATATTTCAACAACGGTAGGGCGCGCCAAGGGTTTAATTAAAAATTAGACATCTACGACCTTAAATCTAAACCTCAAATACCTGATGTTAAACCAAAATTTTCTAACCCAAAACTAGTCTATCTATAAAAATAAATGAGGGGGTTTACACAAGTCGTCCCGTTTAGAGGGGCACACCCAGTTCCGAGAAAAAATAGGGTAATTATTTTCCTAATTTTGTGTCGCAGTTTACGATCGACACAGGACGCGACACGCCGAACCAATGGCACGGGTATCGAGAGGGTCACGCAGTCTACGCATCACAGCAGATGGAACAGAAAATGGGGCAGCGAGGAGAGAGAAACAGTCACCTGAATAGGGCTCCGAAGAAGACTAAAATCACGTTTCCGTGAGGTGGCGCGACACGGCACGGTGGCGGCTAGGACACGGCGGCGGCTAGGGCACGGTGTAGGAAAGCTCAGGGTGGCCGAAGGCTGATGGCGGAGAGGGTTTGTCGTTGTCTAAGGGTCTGAGGTGGAGTTGTCGGCCGGAGACGGCATTAGCAGAGCTGGGAGGGATGGTAGTGGCTGTGGCTTACGGTGGTGGTGTTGGTGGTGGGGCGAAGGCCGGGGTTTAAATAGGCCGGGGATGGGAAGAAGAAGGGGCCGGCCGTTCTGGCGGAGGGGAGACGGTCGGATGGTCGGTGGGAAGACAAGTCGGTGGGGATGCGAGCGGACTCGGCGGATGCGGGGAAAGGGCGACGGCGGAGGGGAATCGGCAGGGTCGGGGTTGCTGATTACTGTAGCTTAATGATTCGGGTCGGGGATCGGGTCGGGTTGTGGGATTCGAATCTGACCCGATCCGATATACAATGGGTACGGGTATTGGGTCAGCGGGTCGGGTCGGGTCGGCTAACGGGTCTGGATCCGACCCGCTAGGGTTTGGGCCTGGTTCAGGATTTGGGTCGGTTTGGGTTGGTTTGGTTCAATAAACTGGTTGGTTTATTTTGGTTTAATTAAAATATTAATTTTTATGTCTTTAAAAATGGTTCCAGGGTCCAATAAATTCCAGAAAAATTACTCTATGTCTAATATTTTATTTTACACCCAAAAATATTATTTTCATAATATTTTAATATTTATTTTAATACTTAAAAATATTTGCTTCAGAAGAATAGTTACTTTAATTATTGAAAAATCACATAAAATTCCAAAAATTCCAAAAATTTATTTTTAAAATCCTGAAAAATTTGGGGGTTTACAATCTACCCCCCTTAAGAGGATTGTGTCCTCGCAATTCAAAGAAATAACCGATCAGAAGAGATGACATGGTTGCAAGAATATGTACGAAGCACGACACGACCAAAAATTCATGATCAAGAAGAAATCGAATGATGAGTGTTAAGCAAAACACCTAGGGAAGGAATAAAGTATTTTCCTAGTTAGGTAAATCAAGAGTGAGGGAAACTGGTTAGAGGAAAGAAAACTTACAGTTTAGAAAATTAGATTATCAATTATTAATAAGTTCAAAATCACTAAGTTTTAGGCTAAGGTTAGGAACTAACAGGCACGAGCTAAAGCAATGCATCTATGAATAACTTACGCGTATTTGCTACTCCACGAGTCTGTGCATCCTCCAAGGTAATCGCAAAAGCTTGTCCGCGTCCTTGTGGTGGATTCCTCTGCTGCTGCTGGGCCTGCTGGAAGAGTGCTGCTTGTGGTGCCAAGGGTGGCCTCGACTGATACCCTCATGGAGCTGGTGGTTTGACTCCTCCAACTCCCGTCTGTGGTACTCCTAATGCTGGATAGACTGGCCTTGGTGCTGGTAAAGCTTGTCTGTTTAACATTAGTGCTCCCTCTTGATGCTCAGGACAGTCCTTGGCTAAGTATTGATTGGATTCGTAAATCAAGCATAATCCCAACTTGCGTCTGTATTCCCTCTCAATATGGCCTACCTTGCCACAGTATTGGCATGTAGGCAGTATCTGCGGAGATGCTCTAGGTGGCTGGTGTATGTGAGATCTCTTTGCAGCTTCTTCCTGTGGTGCTCTGGCTGGTACTTATGTGAAAGGCCGCTTCAGGCTGGTCTCTCTCCTGGTAATGCGCTCCATGCATCGTGCTGCAGCAAGGACGTCCGAGTAAAAAATAGGTACAACGGATCCGATCAGTCTCTGTAGCTCAAAGTTTAGTCCGTTGAAGAACTTCTCAGCCTTATCTTCTTCTATCGGGATCAAAGTAAGGGCGAAGCGACTCAGACGAATAAACTCTGCATTGTACTCTTCCACTGTCATACTGTCTTGAGTGAGGCGATTGAACTTGTCCCACAGTTTTGATCGAGTGATGGCTGGAATGTACATCTCCTGAAAGAGTCTAGAGAACTCTTCCCAAGTGACTCGGTCTGGTCCGATCCGTGTCTCCTCAGATAGCTACCAGTGATGTGCATTATCCGTCAACTACATCCGGAAGGCAGTCATCCAGCATTCCCTTGGAAGCTCAGCTGCTTCTAATTAATGTTGAGTGTTGGTGAGCCACTCATGAACTTCAGTGGGCTCCTTATTACCAGAAAAGGTACGGGACTTTAGCTGGCAAAAATCGGGGATAGAGCCCGTCGTTGGCCGTCGTGCTGGTGGGTTCGCCTACTCTAGTGCGGTTACTAGGCTGTTCCTCAAGTTCTCCGCCTTGTGATGCAGAGCCTCTTGTTGAACCTGTTGTTGGGCTTGCATCATTACATAAAACATTTAAAACATCTGCTGCCCATCAATGACTTGTCCTGGTAGGAAAACAGGTATTGGTGGAGCGAACTGCGGTAGAGGTGGGATGTCATCACGTCGGAACCTTGAAGTATGCTTGCCCGCTTGATTGCTTTGAGCTGATTTTCCTCTGTCTTATGGTGTCACTCCCTCATCATAGGTGACCACAGCATCGTGTGGTGTTCCTATAGGAGTCTCATCGCTTACTGGTGGTTCCATTACTCTGCATTCAAAATAAACTATAAGAGGCACAGAGGAATCAAGGCAGGATGCATGTCAAGAATTTAATTCGAATCCGATATAGATATCAAGAACGATTCAATCAAGTGGATGAGATCCTATAACTTATCATATTCTTATTGCAGGCTTGCTCGGTCCCTCAGTTGAAACTGAAGCAATTTAGTCATAGACCTGCATGGGCCACCATAAAAACTATGTCACGTCCCAGTCCCAAAATATCGAGGGACTAGACACGTGGCAATGGACAACATCATACACCGATGGACAAACCTAATTTAATGGACCCATCAGGATGTACTTAAGCTGTAAAACATCAATAAGGGTCTAATATACTAATCTCAACCACAGAAAATAAATACAGTAATATAAAATATAAATCAACATCAAGTCTCAATAAAATATATCTCGGGGAACAACCCGATAATATGTCTGATACAATAATCAAGTCTCAATACTAATTTATTTGCCTCCATAACAATCTTGTACCCTAAAGCTACAAGAAGAGACCCACTAACTAAATTTTTTCTGATAGACGGCACATGCAATACATCATAAATAGTCAGAGTTTTTCCTGATGTCATCCTTAGATCTATTCTTCCTCTTCCTATAATATATGCCGCTGAGCCATCTCCTAAAGTTATACCTCTGTCAGACTCAGTGCCATCAGAGTCATTTATAATTGGTGTGGAACCATCAATAGCTGAGATCAATCCTAAGATAGTGTATTTCCTTAGGGGTCTGTAAGCTATCAACCCTTAGTCAACATCTCCTCCACCTGATTCCTGATAGTTTGAAAAATATGAGCGATCAAAGAAAATACGAGTCTTCTACTTCTACTTCTCTATATTCTTGGGTTGTAAACGTTCTGTCCTAATCGCAACTACGTTTGAGAGAAAGAACGTATTTTGGTTCCCGCATTTTGTGATCCAGAGGAGTTGTAATATATATATATATATATATATATATATATATATATATATATATATATATATATATATATATATATATATATATATATATATATATTACAACTAGGATAGATGTGCACCTTACTCAAGGATTATCATGTCATTTTTATCCAACTAAGACTATTTTGGACTAGTGGTTTGACATGTGTCAACTCTTGGGTGAAAGTGAGAACCATCCATCCTAGTTTTGGTTGGGAGAAGATATGTTGTCTCAATTTTGGTGTTCCCAACTATGTCTCCTCTCACATATAGAGGTGGATATTAATTATGAGTGTTATTTTATAAAATTGGTAGGGTCTACCTCTACATGTGAGAGAAAATATGGTTGGAGACACCAAAATGGGGACAACAAACTTTACTCCATTTTGGTGGGTAAACAAAAATGGACTTTGTTGTAAGTACACGGTAGAAAGGACATGACAATGAAATCGAGGATTTGGAAGCACTTTCCACTCCCTCAAATGAAGTACTTTCTATCATGATAGAAAGCATATGACATGATACAAGGAGGGTTATTTTTATCTCTACTCTTATAATGAGGCATCAAAATGGTTCAAAAGTGAGTCGTCTAAGCCGCTTGTAAATACTCCACCATTTATTTAAAAAATAATAGTATGTAAAAAAATTGTTATAAATAACGTAATAGAAAATTCAACTTAGCCAACCAAGAAGAATGCCTCCCACCTTAACCACACGAGCTAGAAGAGGTATTTGGTTATAGTTATATAATATTATGTAGTTAAACAATTAGTTAAAATTTAACTTTTTTTATATTTTTAATTATGTAAATTATTAGAAAATTTTATTTTACGTGCAATGCACGTGCATTTACTAGTAGTTATTAATTTGTTTGACATTACGTATAATTCGTTGTGTGACAAATTCGTATAATTTGGTCCCAGTGTATAAGAAAGTGCTTCCAAATGCAAAAAAATATATAGCTTGAGAGAGACAGAGAGAGAGACTTCTCGTCGAAACCAGCGCACTGCCTCAACCTCGTTGCTGCCGCCAAGCTAGTCAGACCAGCCACTGACCAAGTTCCTTTGAGTTTGTTGAACTGGATAGGTACATTTAAGGGCTATGCTATGACTATAACCAAATACCTACAACTCTCTTACAACCGCCACGTCGTAGCATCCACGTGATGGCCGTTCATTAAAGGAGGAGGAAGAAGTAGGATCCGGTGGCTATCCGAACTGAAACTCACGTGACAGTCATTTACTGGAAAAAGAGGTGGGCCGGATGTGGCCCACATAGCGGGGGGAGGGTTGTAAGCATTTCGTAGTAAACTTAGCATTATTGGTATGTTTAAACCTCCCTTGTTCAATGCAAAATTACTTGGTTTCTCTCTCTCTCTCTCTCTCTATATATATATATATATATATATATATATATATATATATATATATATATATATATATATATATATATTAAAGGAAAGAACATGTAGCTTGCCTTTTTACATGTAACCCCTCAAATTCGTAGAAATTTCTATAATAGTCTCTATGGTATATACACAACTTTGTGTTGAAAAAACAGTTTAAATATTTAAATATATTTGACTAAATTTGTTATATATATATATATATATATATATATATATATATACATATATATATATACATATATATATATATATATATATACATATATATATATATATATATATATATATATATGTGTGTGTGTGTGTGTGTGTGTGTGTGTGTGTGTGTGTTTATATTTTACTTTGAATTTATTATAGATATGTTTATATTTTAATTAATTATGACCAATTAAGATTAAAAGTTAATTTTAAAATTAACTTTTTTCATATTTTTCTTAATTAATTGAGAATATAAACAATGACTCATAACAGGTTAAGTAATTAAATCTAAGTTACTTAAATAACATATTTTTATTTACTAAATAAATGTGTAATTTACTTTAAACTAATTATAACCTAATCAATTTTAATATATATTTAATTTATAACATATACTTAGTACATATAATCTAAGTAAAATGATAATCAAATTTAATCTAAGTAATTATAATATGACCTTTTGTTAATATATTAAGCTTTGGTGTATCTATAGACCTGGACTAAGACCGCCGTAGTCGAGCGGAATCGGATTAAACAGGCAAGTATTCCTTGTCTAAGTTATAGTATATCTTGCGATATTCTTTGTGTTTGTTTCCTTCGCATTACTTATACTTTACTGTTGATTGTTTCCTAAGTTGTTTTCTTTATAGAACTTTTACTAGTAGTATTTTATTTCTTGTTGACATAGACCATGACTCAGGATGCGAAGTTGCATTCTTGATATAGATAGTGTCATAGAGGTGCATGTATTACTTGTTAGAGTTCAATCTCAGACTCCATATATTTACTTGTCATAGTATTCGATAGATAGATTACTACGGCTTCGTGATTTCTGTTAGACTTGATTACTTGACTCGACAATCCTCTTATAGGACTTGGCTGAGGAGAATGTTGTTGGACGTTTGGCTTCTATTCTTATCGACCGTGGGCTCGCTACTGAGAGATGGTAGATAGATACTATGAACTGTAGACTCATTATTAAGGAACGGTATATAGATGTTATTAATCATAGGTTCACTATTGGGACATGGTACCATAGGCCTAAGGCTCACCACTGAGCCACCATGCTTGCTTGATTTGACCAGGTAGTCATGCGTACAAACATTGTTCTCATTAACATTGAACATAGATTGGTTGGTTAGTAGTAGTGTACCCTATTTACTATTTTTATTTTTGTATGATTTATTGTATTTGTATGGCATATATATTATGTATCTTGCTATATTTCTCATATGACATGTTTCCTTCCAGATTAGTTAAGTAATTTTACGAAGTTCTTTTGATGGATTATTGATGATTATCTTTCTGATTCATGTATTTTTTTTATTCTATAGTATGTATTTCATTATATTATCTTTCATAATATATATTTTATTCCATTATTTGTATCTACTTGATAGCCTAGTGTTCGTAGACTCATATTGTTTCTTTTGTGTCTATTCGGACAAATGTAGTATGGGATGCACAACATGGTACATATTGTCTATTCTTATATCTTGTATTTTTGTGGATTGAGACATATATGTAATAATAGAAACTTATGATTCTAGACAGTGTATACCTATTCGAGTAGGGAAGGAGTATGCTCGATATGTAGCTGGTCATTGCCACATATCCTGGTCCTACGTATTTTGGGACTGGAATGTGACAAATGTGTTAAAAATAAATAAAATAATTCATTTTGGTGCTAATATAGTTTTGGAAGTAACTGATCAATATTGACAAAATTACTATGCAAATATTATTAGTTTTTTGTCGATAATCTTCCCCTGAATGTAATATTGTGCGAGCGTAAGGTGCGCCCGCATAAGGCCTAGGCATAATAATATACTTTGAAGCACACGCAACAGAGTACACAATTTGAATAGCACACATTGAAATAAAGAAAAATTCTCTTTATTGATAATGAACATCTTTGTTACAAACTTCCGACTCAAAAGTAAAGGGGTGTCGCACGAGCTTACAAGATGACGCAAAATGAGATAATCGATCCATACATTAAATCCCTTACTAAAATTCAAAAGATAAAATACCATGGGTGCGAGTTTGCACCATCGCTTTGGATCTACAAAAGGGGGTAAGTGCTAGCTCCAGAAGTATGTACGCGCGCTCTAAAAGTCACGAACACGAACGCGTCAGATCGGTAAAAAGATTGGGAAGGGCTTCAGCTCCTCGCCACGTCACTTTGGGCCACGTCACTTTAGCTCAGAAGACCTGCTGCAACGAGGGTCAATACATTAAAATATACCGATGAGGGCGAGCTAACCCAACTCACCAAATCTACACAGTATTCATGTGAACATGCAACATTATTATTATGTGATCTTTCTATCTTGTCCTAGTTTAAGTTACAAGCATATGATAGAAGTAAATGACATAACAAAATGTGCAACCGTTCGGTGACTTTTACCTGCACCGTCTGAACCACCTGCACAAAACTTACCATGTCCTTTCCTACCACGAAGACATAGTTAGCTTGCACAGTTTAAATATACATAGCGGGTCACTAGTCAAACGAGGGATGGTCGGCTGTCTTTTTGCTTCGGGTAGCTGGCCCTTAGCGGACGTCCCGACTCATCCTATGCTAGAACTTTATCTAGCAAATGTTCTACCTAGGTCAAAGCAGTCTCGGTGCCCCGGCGACCGTTCGTAGAACTTTACTCTTGTGCACTTGTCCTTGACCACGCATCATCTAAAAACTAAGTTATCAAATAAAATGTGCAAAATAGCATAATAAAATGAACTTCATGGCATACTCTGATAGTATAGTCTACTTGATCAAGTGATCACATTGCAGATATGTACTACTCATTGCACAGTCGTAGATGAATAAGTTTTAGCTACAACTGAAACATAAAATATATACAAGTATAGCGGACAAGCACGCAGCAATATGATCGTTCGGTGAATTTGTGTATGTGACAACATTAAGTGTTCCAAGCCTACTTCTTTTTATCTTGACTCATATTATTATTATGGTATCGTTGATCAGAACACAAGAGTCGGATTATTAAGTGTCAAGCCCCGGGCCCAGAATACTAGAGAGCGAGGACTTACAAAGCCAGCTACGTATACCAGAGTACTCTAGTACCCCAAAATACAGTCACAACTGTAAATAGACATGGTGGTTAATACTACAAGCCATCAGTCAACCTAGGTCAAGTAATCCTAGTGTCTCAATCACAAGCAAAAAATTACAATATATAAAGAAATATGATCATCAAAAGCAAAATAGTAAAGTGTCTCAAACTATATATACATAGCTGATCATGAACCTAGTAATACAAAATAAAGAACTAGCAAGAGTGTAAGTCATACATGATCAACTCTAACTATAGTCTAGAATATGCTAATCATGCCATGCCTAGTATGTGATATAAAAAGTCCAAAATATGAGCTAACAGGTGCTCGGGACTAAACGCCACAAAATAATATGTACAATAAGTAGGAGAACAAGATAAGAATCCACTCAATTGGTCTGGTTCTCCGTGTAGTCACCATAATTAGGAATATACAGAATATCCTCTGGCTCTGCTACCATATCTGGCCAAGCAAAAGCAGTGGAATCAAACCCTAAATAGCAAGTACCACAAAGGAGACCAAACTAATGAACTAAACCCACCAATACAACAAAGAGCTATAATATCCTAAGCAACATGTAACTACAAAGTAATATGTAAATTGCACCGAAAAACAAGAAAATAAATGGGAAAATATAAGAAAACTTGGCGGATGACATGTACGGAATCATGCAAGGTGAATATAAGGGATCATGCAAGGTAAACATATAAGGGATAATGCAAGTTGAACATATACATATAAATAAAGTAGTACAGGTAGCATATAAAGTAACTGGGTGAGAAAAGTAACGAGAACATAGCTAGTACAGTATCGGGATCATGGTAAGGAAAAACATGTAAGGAACAGTGCATATATAAAGTAAAAGGGCATACAAGACAATACATCAGAGTACACCACGATGGGTCACTGTCAGGCAAGCAAGGCAATATAAGACAAAATAATACATGGACTCCATCCATCAATCACGGCTAAGCAATAAGTACGGCTTGCTACGTTAGATAACTAGGGTTGTCACAAGTCCTATTTACTAACAAATGCAATTTAGGACTTTTATACGGTCGTATGCCCTGCAGACTGACCAAGCTACCCAAACGTAAGACGATAGTAAAGTAAATAATAGTGGATACACCACCCCCAGAAGAGATGTACACCTAATCCAAGTCACACAAAGGTGAACCTAAGTAAGTCAATTTAGTATGCCCTACACAATGGTGAGCTGAAAATGTGCACTACTCGACGGCATGCTACAAGTCCATCTATCAGTAAAATTTTATCGAGGCACGGGACTGCATGCAACCAGAAGATCCTCCCCCAATGCTCTAATCATTTAAGCTAGTTATTAACTTTAGTAGTTTATTTCAGGATTCCGGTGTGGCATTTTGCAGAATCCGTCCTAGACAAGATGCTCCCCTCAGGGATGAACTAGATAAGACAATATTTTGACAAGCACAATCATAAGACTATACGGATAATACAATCAAACGGTTATAGGTATGACGAGCGTGTGCTATAACAAGCCATAATAGTTAATATACGGGACGTATATATAATAGGTAGGAGGCCCAAACTATATCAGGACTGGTACGAGATAGATTTATAATGGGTAGGTTTCCCCAAAAATATATGCGGCGGACGTATAATAGGTAAGTGGCCCCAAAGTTATACATGATGTCAGGACGAGGCTAGTACAAGGAAATGAACAAGAGTACACCATGACGGGTCACTATCAAGAAAGTATTGCCAGTGTATAATCTGTAGGTATCCCAAAATATACATAAAGTGGGACTAGTGTATAATGGGTAGGTGTCCCAAACTATACCGGGACGGGTGTATAATGGGTATGTGACCCAAACTATACCGGGACGGGTGTATAATAGGTAGGTAGCCCAAACTATATATGAAGCCGAGCTAAGAAAGTATCACAGTCAAATAGAATATTAGAAAAAGACAAGATAGGTAAAATCAGGGTCATTCGGATTATCCGTCGTATCTTCTCGGATTACTGTCGGATCATCTGATCTGTCACAGCAAGTAAATAGGCTACAAAACGGATCATCCATCGGACTGTCGCAGATCATCGTCGGATCAACCGATTGGTCACAACAAGTTTGTGGGGCCAAAAATTAGATCATCCGTCGGACAGTCACGGATCACCATTGGATCTTTCGATTGGCCACAGAAACCCGAACTTGGAATAATTTTATGACTTGTTCGGGCCGTAAAAACTTCGTTATAACTCGAAATTTGGATTTTCAAATGTCAAAATTATATAGGATTAAATTTCCAATGACCTGGGGACATTCGATTTTACCAACTTTGAGATTTAACAGATCGATTCCGAGAAATACCGTACAAGTGATTTTGTCACGCCCCAGTCCCAACAATACGTAGGACTAGGACACGTAAGCATGCCAGCCGCATGGATATGGCAACTCCAATATATGGAAACCAAATCCATACGTACGCTGTAATATGAATATAAAATCCACAAGTGGTATAAAATGAAATGCAAGTCACAGGTTAAAATCTAAATCTCATCCACCAAAATCATATAGAAAGAAATAACCAGTATCTATGAAACTAGATCTCAACAAGAAGTATCTAAAGGTGATAGTTGGGTGGAAACAAATCCACTACCAACTCAAATGGAGAAGTAAATACAATATAAGTACAACTCACTCAAACAATATAAGTACCAGCTACCAATCACGGCTCGAAGAGAAGACATCCACGGAGCATCTATATCCTTCCAAATCTGTGCTCCTGCAAATACTCAAGAACAGGTACACCTGGCAGCGGACCAGGTCCTTAGAGGGACATAACAAGTATACTTAAACACATGCCAATAAAGTACTGAAATAAATATTCAATGGGGTCGCCTAACCGTCTAAAGTGAATGCAGTTAAGAACAACTTTCCCCACAAGTGAGCTATCTGGCTGAAAACTGGGATTTGACATAGTTCTCTTTTGAAGATCCAGGGGCCTAAAAGGCACGTCGTCTTTTGAACGCCGGTGGCCCGCCTGATAGTACATAATATATAAGGGTCATCATCACCCGTATCTCCAGCGGAGAATCCGGGCTTCACAGAAAAAGTGTAAAGGAGCTCAAATGCGGTACTTGTTGTTCTCCCCACCCCATGCTCTAAGCATGTCACATCCATGACACGATTTGGTCCATAGCCTATTCTTAGTACCCTAGCCCAATCCTGCAACCAAACAAGGACAAGGATGGGACCACCGTACTACAATAAGCTATGTCCCTGGACCTCTAATAACTGCCAAGTCTACTAGCATGCAAAGTTTCTAACAGCAGTTATACCTAACGCACGGCCCACACGTACAAGAGGCCAAACCTGCACGCAAGTCCGTGATCTACGTGAGACTCACAACTCGTGTAACAACTGTGTCACGGCCAATGAACCTAATGATGCTACATGATAATGGGGTAGTCTCATGAACAAGGTCAATGCAACTACATAAATAAAAATATATCGCGACGTCACCGTCGCGAGCATTTTATATAACAATTAAAATATATGAACTAAGGACAGAAAATAAAGATGCATGCAACATATGGAATATAAATAACAGTACAATGGTAAGGTATACTTGCCTGGCAAGAAATCTGTAAAGTGTACGCGCCCAAATGTCAAGGACACTGAACCTGGAACTAAGGCCTCCGAACAAACGTCTCCGGATGCTGAAATAAACATCACCAACGTTTCCGGAATGAGCAAAATAGCTAAAAAGCACATCCCTTTCGTCCAATTTGGACACAGGAGAAAAACGATAATTTCGGGCAAAAGTGGGGTCCACGTGTGGCCCACTTTGCACCGAAAAGCGTGCCGAGGGTAACAGTCTCTAAATGGGACAAACTATGGGTCAAACAACTCTAAATGTCAATACGAACTCAACGGTATGTCCAAATTTGGATTCCGATGAGCCGAACAAAATTTGGTCCAAAAAGTCAACTGTGGGGCCCGCCAATTGGCGATCTGGTCAACCGTCTCAGAAATGCGTGAAAATTGGGTCACAGGACCAGCGCGTTACCACGAGTCCAGTGGCGCAAGTTTCGTCGCAATCTGACAAGCGTGCACAAAATACTCGCGAGTTCCACAAAAGTGGCGACACGAAATGTGTCCGCGGATACGGCCTGATTCCGGCGCGCACACGCGTCAGAATCAGTTCCCACGAATTTTTACGTGTCCCGTTATGCTGCGTGCACCATTTGGTACACTTGGCACACGGCGGGACGGTCCCGTTTGGCGGGGCGCGCTCCGATCTCCAACTTTTGGAAAACCGGAAAAAGTGGGTGCGCGCAGTTTTGTGACGAATATATTTTTGTCCACAGCAACTAATAGCACAAAGTTATAATACAAAAAATAAACTAGGTCATGTAATCTACAGGTATCAAAAAGAATCACCGAATTCGGATCTCTATGGTGGGAGATACGAACTCGGCAATATGGGTGGTTATTCTGAAATTCTGCGATTTCAGAATTCTGTCTGCTCGTCCGACTTGGGCGCTGTTTTTCACCTAGGGGCACACGTTTTCCGAGGTTGACTATAAAACAAATATTGGAGAGGGTTGAGGGAAGATCATACCTATGAAAACGGAACAACGTTTGGTCGAGCGAGTCAACGGGAATTCACGCCGGAGCGAAGGTGCTTCGAGTGGGAGACTGCAGTTCGCGATGTCGGCGTCGACGGGATGGTTGGATGGCTTGGGGAGGCTTCTCTGGCTGTGGTGACGGCTTTAGATGGGAAGAAGAAGTCTGGAGTTTTAGGTTAGGGTTTTAGAGAGCTATCTATATATATATATATATATTATATATTAAGAGAGAGAGAGAGGGGAAGTAGCGGGTTTCCGCGGGTTGCAAGGGGGTGAAGTGGGATTAAATGGGCGGGTTGAAGGGTCGGCAAGGCTGAAGAGTCAAAGGGGGGTGGGCGGTCACCTGGGATTTGCTAAAGGGAATTTAACAGCAAGTACTCGTAGCATATGCTAAAGGGGTAGGAATAGTTTAGAATTATTACTATACTAATTTGTATTAGATTATTATTAAATTAGTCAAGTTTACATTGCTAGCTAGGAATTTTAAGGGGCGGTCCTGGAAGGAGTGGGCTGAAGGAAAACGTAGCAATTCCTAGGGAATGTAGGTATAGTAGTAATATATTATTATTTCCTAATTATTATTATATTATTATTATTAGTTAGTATTATTATTATACTTATTATTAACTTCTTTTGCTTTCTTTTTTCTTTTACTTTCTTTATAAAATATATATACATATATATATATTTATACTCATAAGAAAATTTATATATTAGGGTAATACACATCGTTAAGCTAGCAACTGCTCAAGGGGTCTCCTACATGGAATAAATTCCAAAAAAATTCCTGATGGTCCCACAAGTCCTCTAAGTGCCCGAACACCTAACATAAAAATTATTAAAAATCTATTTCTCCTATTTAGACCTAATTACTACAATTTAATTAATAATTAATAATAATAAAAAAGGTATATACGATTTTTCTAGGAAGGGGGTTTTACATTCTACCCAACTTATAAAAATTTCGTCCTCAAAATTAAAATTAAGCCACGATAGAATGCAATGATGATATAAGATTTGCATTGTTTAAAATGCAAGGATAGGTTTAAAAGGGGTGGGCGATGTTGCATGTTGCACGTCCCGAAGAAAAAAAATCATGGAAAGATCTATATGAGCAAAAAATAGGTTTCTTCGTGTGTCATGTCCAATGGTGTGGACACATAAATGCTCCTTTGCATAAAACCGTCCAACAATTGGAAAATTGCACAAAGATGAGAATTGGATGATGGGCATGTCTAGGATAAGGGTGTAGAATTTGTAGGAAGGCAGTGGCTAGTGTAGTGTTCCAATTATCGGAGCACGGTAAGGCGTGTCAAGTGATATCATGTTGTAAAACTAAATAAAAATACCGTGTTCTATTTCTAAGTGGATTCGTGCTAGCCTCAGTCTCACTATCTAAGCCGAGCAGGTCAAATTCTTAGGTGAGGGGTTTTACAATCTGCCGAACTTAAAACAATGTCGTCCTCAAAATTGAAATAAGGCAGAATCGGTTAATCCTTTATGTACAATAAGGCAAGTCAGTCGCAATCTTCTTGCGATAACTAAAATCCTAATCATATCCATTGCAATCACTTCTAGGTTAAGATGACCACTGCTCCAATCAAAATTTAACCTATGGTTATCTCTTCTCCCCTTGTTTCAAATTATCCATATCCACATAACATCTCCAAGATTTACATACTCATATAACTTTTACCTCACGATCTCTAACTATCATAATCTCCTTTAGAACTGGTTTGAGTCCAATATATTCCCATTTTCACTTATAAAATTTTGTATGCCTCAACTCTTTAAATTCCATTCACATCCTCATTATTTCAAATAGGTCGTCCAACCAAAATTTTAATTCTTAATTCAATTCACCAAATTGAAAAATAATTTAAATGCAGTCCACCAATATTCAAGTCTGAAATTCTATATTTATCCTCTAAATTCAAATTGGTGATTCTACCTTCATTGTTCAAAAACTTAACTCATGCACTTAAGGTATAAATATTGGGTCCTCAATATCAATTCATTGATTCTCATTATCTTAGTCATCCTTCTAGATTTCTCAAAATTATAATGGCTTGAACCTCTCCCAATCTAGTCTTACTCGATCATAATCTAAAAGAAATTCCTCCCGAGTTGACAATGCACTACTACCCAACTTAGAATTTATCCACCTATCACCTAAGGCTATATACCTTAAGAAAATATCCCTTAATTTTTTTTTTTTTTACTCATGTCGTTCAATCCTCGAAACTTCAACGCCGATCATATCACATATGATATGTCCTTAATTACGAAAGAATAATCCTCAAGTATGTGATCGGCCTATGGGGTATATCTAGTACTCTCTGTGTATCAAACTTTATACCCAGCACGAGATTTTGTCTTTCCGAGATAAGGGAAGACGAAGATCAATAATAAAGAGTTCAAGGGCAGCGTAATAGAATAGAAGTATTGGGATCAAGGCGTTTAAAGAATTCAATTGGGAATTGTCAAAGCAGTTGTGGATTGAAATCCTATTTTGGTAGTTCCTATTCACATGCTCGTATTAGTACAGTTATGTAACTGATACGATATGTCAGACACCAAAACATGTCTAGGGCAAGTATATTCGTCTACTAATTACTATATATCTCAATCCACGTAAAGTAGTTATGCGAAGGGCGAACCAAGTGCACTAAGGTTGATCAGACCGTAATACACTGATTCTGAAATGTATTATTGTGGGCGCCCACTAATACATATGTAGTGAACAAGCTTGATAAAGAATAAGCTTGCAAAAACTAGGCTATAATAGCAGCATAAATCAAGGTAGTACAGCAAATATGAATACGCTAGATTATGATGAAAGAAGGTTCATAACAATTCAAGTTCACAAAAACAAAAGCAAAATAAGCAATAATAATGAAAGACTACACAATCTCTACAGTTGTCATATTAATTCCTTGTCTAAGTCGATAGTCGACAAAGTAGGGGTGTGAGCCTCTAAGTTCTATACTCTGGATAAACACTATCATCTTATGTTAGCATACAATTACTGCCATTCAGTTACACTTCATCAATGGATCACAAGAGCTATATGATACTAGGTGGTGAGGTATACTACCCAACTTAAAAGAATTAAACTAATACAGTGACAGTCTTAAGAGGGTCCTACAAAATAATCTTGCACATGTAAATAAAACAGAAACTCTTTATTAGGGTATATGAGGAAAAATCTTGGTATTGATTAGAGTATCCTTTTTATGTAGGTAATGGTCATCCTAAGTCTTAGTCATAGCACTTATAAGCAAGTGTCAATAATAAGGATAGAAGAGTTACTGGCCGTTTAAGGGAAAAAGGGATCTCGCTTGTATCGAGGTGAGGGTACAAATTACATGATTTAAAACTAAGGGTTAATCATTGGTCACAATCTACAAAACAACTTAAACTTATCAAGTTCTAACTACCAAGCAAAACAAAATTCACACTCAAGGCTACAACTATAATCCTAGCAAACTATGAGCCCTTAACAAAGAATAAATTTACTTGGCCTACTATCCGAAGTGTCAGATGGCACGAGTTGAAAGATGAAGAGAAGAAACTTAATTAGCCGTCGCAAAATAGCGAGCGCTATGGTCGCAGGGAACAATATAAAATAAAGATAGTGGGCTCTAGATAGCCTCATGGTTCTCTAAGGGGAGTGGGGTGTTAGTTGCTATGTTCGGGGTATGATCAAGGGAGAGTGTTGATTACATTCCTCTAGGCTTCCTAGGGTGCTGTCTACTAATAACAAGATAATGATATAAGTTTATAGTTCCAATATCATCTAACTATGAAGGTTAGGTTCAGTCCAAATATTAAGTTTTGGTTTTCTATGGGTTCCTCAATGCTAGGGGCAACATTATGGTAACCTTCTAACTAACTCTAGTAGTGTCTAAACTACTCTCAAGTCCTCATAATATATCCGGGGTAATGGTAAACCAATTATAGGGATAAGGGATTCTAGGGTTCGCTAGATATTCTAAACTTAGTGGTGTATCTATAATCTCGTTGTATTCTAAATAGGTGTGCTACTCTAATTATCATCTAACAACAGGAACTTCTATATTCTAGGAGAAGGCTATACTTAAAGAACTATTAGGGAAGTACAGGAATCAAGCAGGATGCAATTGTTCAAATAGAACAGATAGGAGGAAGATGAATCATAGTCAATTGTGGATGAGATCCTATTCTCTAGTCCTAAGTGCAGGCTTGTTCGGTACAGTAACGTAACCGAGACAATATGCTCTCGACCTGCATGGGCCACCACAAAAATATGTCACGCCCCAGTCCCAACAATACGTAGGACTAGGACACGTAAGCATGCCAGCCGCATGGATATGGCAACTTCAATATATGGAAACCAAATCCATACGTACGCTGTAATATGAATATAAAATCCACAAGTGGTATAAAATGAAATGCAAGTCACAGGTTAAAATCTAAATCTCATCCACCAAAATCATATAGAAAGAAATAACCAGTATCTATGAAACTAGATCTCAACAAGAAGTATCTAAAGGTGATAGTTGGGTGGAAACAAATCCACTACCAACTCAAATGGAGAAGTAAATACAATATAAGTATAACTCACTCAAACAATATAAGTACCAGCTACCAATCACGGCTCGAAGAGAAGACATCCACGGAGCATCTATATCCTTCCAAATCTGTGCTCCTGCAAATACTCAAGAACAGGTACACCTGGCAGCGGACCAGGTCCTCAGAGGGACATAACAAGTATACTTAAACACATGCCAATAAAGTACTGAAATAAATATTCAATGGGGTCGCCTAACCGTCTAAAGTGAATGCAGTTAAGAACAACTTTCCCCACAAGTGAGCTATCTGGCTGAAAACTGGGATTTGGCATAGTTCTCTTTTGAAGATCCAGGGGCCTAAAAGGCACGTCGTCTTTTGAACGCCGGTGGCCCGCCTGATAGTACATAATATATAAGGGTCATCATCACCCGTATCTCCAGCGGAGAATCCGGGCTTCACAGAAAAAGTGTAAAGGAGCTCAAATGCGGTACTTGTTGTTCTCCCCACCCCATGCTCTAAGCATGTCACATCCATGACACGATTTGGTCCATAGTCTATTCTTAGTACCCTAGCCCAATCCTGCAACCAAACAAGGACAAGGATGGGACCACCGTACTACAATAAGCTATGTCCCTGGACCTCTAATAACTGCCAAGTCTACTAGCATGCAAAGTTTCTAACAGCAGTTATACCTAACGCACGGCCCACACGTACAAGAGGCCAAACCTGCACGCAAGTCCGTGATCTACGTGAGACTCACAACTCGTGTAACAACTGTGTCACGGCCAATGAACCTAATGATGCTACATGATAATGGGGTAGTCTCATGAACAAGGTCAATGCAACTACATAAATAAAAACATATCGCGACGTCACCGTCGCGAGCATTTTATATAACAATTAAAATATATGAACTAAGGACAGAAAATAAAGATGCATGCAACATATGGAATATAAATAATAGTACAATGGCAAGGTATACTTGCCTGGCAAGAAATCTGTAAAGTGTACGCGCCCAAATGTCAAGGACACTGAACCTGGAACTAAGGCCTCCGAACAAACGTCTCCGGATGCTGAAATAAACATCACCAACGTTTCCGGAATGAGCAAAATAGCTAAAAAGCACATCCCTTTCGTCCAATTTGGACACAGGGGAAAAACGGTAATTTCGGGCAAAAGTGGGGTCCACGTGTGGCCCACTTTGCACCGAAAAGCGTGCCGAGGGTAACAGTCTCTAAATGGGACAAACTATGGGTCAAACAACTCTAAATGTCAATACGAACTCAACGGTATGTCCAAATTTGGATTCCGATGAGCCGAACAAAATTTGGTCCAAAAAGTCAACTGTGGGGCCCGCCAATTGGCGATCTGGTCAACCGTCTCAGAAATGCGTGAAAATTGGGTCACAGGACCAGCGCGTTACCACGAGTCCAGTGGCGCAAGTTTCGTCGCAATCTGACAAGCGTGCACAAAATACTCGCGAGTTCCACAAAAGTGGCGACACGAAATGTGTCCGCGGATACGGCCTGATTCCGGCGCGCACACGCGTCAGAATCAGTCCCCACGAATTTTCACGTGTCCCGTTATGCTGCGTGCACCATTTGGTACACTTGGCACACGGCGGGACGGTCCCGTTTGGCGGGGCGCGCTCCGATCTCCAACTTTTGGAAAACCGGAAAAAGTGGGTGCGCGCAGTTTTGTGACGAATATATTTTTGTCCACAGCAACTAATAGCACAAAGTTATAATACAGAAAATAAACTAGGTCATGTAATCTACAGGTATCAAAAAGAATCACCGAATTCGGATCTCTGTGGTGGGAGATACGAACTCGGCAATATGGGTGGTTATTCTGAAATTCTGCGATTTCAGAATTCTGTCTGCTCGTCCGACTTGGGCGCTGTTTTTCACCTAGGGGCACACGTTTTCCGAGGTTGACTATAAAACAAATATTGGAGAGGGTTGAGGGAAGATCATACCTATGAAAACGGAACAACGTTTGGTCGAGCGAGTCAACGAGAATTCACGCCGGAGCGAAGGTGCTTCGAGTGGGAGACTGCAGTTCGCGATGTCGGCGTCGACGGGATGGTTGGATGGCTTGGGGAGGCTTCTCTGGCTGTGGTGACGGCTTTAGATGGGAAGAAGAAGTCTGGAGTTTTAGGTTAAGGTTTTAGAGAGCTATCTATATATATATATATTATATATTAAGAGAGAGAGAGGGGAAGTAGCGGGTTTCCGCGGGTTGCAAGGGGGTGAAGTGGGATTAAATGGGCGGGTTGAAGGGTCGGCAAGGCTGAAGAGTCAAAGGGGGGTGGGCGGTCACCTGGGATTTGCTAAAGGGAATTTAACAGCAAGTACTCGTAGCATATGCTAAAGGGGTAGGAATAGTTTAGAATTATTACTATACTAATTTGTATTAGATTATTATTAAATTAGTCAAGCTTACATTGCTAGCTAGGAATTTTAAGGGGTGGTCCTGGAAGGAGTGGGCTGAAGGAAAACGTAGCAATTCCTAGGGAATGTAGGTATAGTAGTAATATATTATTATTTCCTAATTATTATTATATTATTATTATTAGTTAGTATTATTATTATACTTATTATTAACTTCTTTTGCTTTCTTTTCTTTTCTTTTACTTTCTTTATAAAATATATATACATATATATATATTTATACTCATAAGAAAATTTATATATTAGGGTAATACACATCGTTAAGCTAGCAACTGCTCAAGGGGTCTCCTACATGGAATAAATTCCAAAAAAATTCCTGATGGTCCCACAAGTCCTCTAAGTGCCCGAACACCTAATATAAAAATTATTAAAAATCTATTTCTCCTATTTAGACCTAATTACTACAATTTAATTAATAATTAATAATAATAAAAAAGGTATATACGATTTTTCTAGGAAGGGGGTTTTACAGATTTACGGGAAAAATTGAAACTTGTCCTGATCCAAAAAACTTAAAACTACCAGAATGGAAACTAGGCATGGGTCTCAAGTAGCATATAAAATAAGTCTCATGGAAATCACTCCGGTTATTGTTTCTGACATCGAGTTTTCTAACGGATAAATACTAGAATTTCTATAAGAAAAGTCAAAACCAAGACTAAACCATTTTCTGAAATATGCACAAGGTTGGAAATCACTAGAGAAATATTTTTAAAAAAACAAGTTTCATGAAATTCTAAGCACAAAATCTCAAGGAAAACAAAAACTGTAATAAAATAATGTCGTTCAGTATTTTGGCAAGAAATACTTTTCTAAAGTCAAGCTCCTAGCCTAAACTTCAACTCCACCACCACCAAAAGGGGTTCAAAAACCACACTCTTAGACCTCAAGACCAAGATCTAGCTCCCGTAGGAAATGGAGAGGAAATGAAGAAGTGAAGAAAGAAATAAAAGAGAGAGGAGAGAGAAAATAATTTTATATATATATAAAAGGTAATTTAATCGTGACCGCCTGATCCGCCTGATCCGCCATATCAGCGATCTAAGTTACGAGATTAAATCAATCTTGACTGTATAATGAAAAACCAAGAAACCAAAGGATAATAGAAAGTATCAAACACTATTTATAAAAATATCTAAAAGAAAATATCTCAAAAATATCTCAAAAGTGAAACTTTATCTGCCAGACGAATTTTTCGTCGGTATGTCGCGGTATGTCGACAATAATCCGGTCAGTGAGAAAAAGTTTCGATTCCGAGGGACTTTCGAGATTCCACGAGATTCAATAAAGTACAGTATAAATATAATATAAAATATGAATCCATATACCAATACAGATACTGTGAGACGGGGCTCACATTAAAAGTGAAGACTTAGAAGGAGAGCCCGCAAATTAAAGTAAAGCCACTCACAAGTTGGTGAATCGGAGAAGAGAAAGGAGAAGATCTTCAGGACTCCGCTCGCACATCGCCTACTCGACACTTGCACGCATCAATAGACGATCAATATCTTCTTGCCTCGGTCTCCCAGAGTTTGATACGAAATATAAAGTTCAAAGAATAAAGACTATGAAATCCATCAAAATCGTTCAAGAAAACGTAAGTCATAAAACTAACGCGAAAGAAACCAAGCGGCATTGAAAACGATCAAAGAAACCAACACAATGGAAAGGACCCTCACGACTCTATCATCGAGGCCTTGCTTGAGGCACGATCCACTGAATGTAGGACTTGATTATGAAGAAACCAATCCATAACGAGGTAACAAGCACGAATATCATTCTCGTGCTCCAACGTTGACTCACCCGATGAGTGATGACCCCAAGAAACTCGAACTAGTCGGATAGTCCGTTTCTTGAGAAACTTCTTCCTCCGATCCAAAATAGATATGGGCCTCTTCTCATACGATAGGTCAGTACCAATAACCAACTCCGAATAATCTAGGATATGGATCGGATCAGGAACATACCGACACAACTGAGATACGTGAATGACATCATGTACCTCGTGAAGCAATGGCGGAAGAGCTAACCGATAGGAAACATCTTCCAAGCACTCGAGAATATTGAATAGACCGATAAATCTAGGATTAAGCTTTCCCTGTACTCTGAATCTAATAACTCCATGGGTAGGCAAAATCCTAAGAAATATATGGTCACCGACAGAGAACTCAAGATGTCGCCAATGCGAATCTGCCCAATGATGCTGATGTTCCTAACCTACTCTGAGAATCTTTCTGATCTGCCTGATAACCTCAATTGACTGAGCAACCATCTTGGGACCAAGCTCCTGCCTCTTGCCAATATTATCCCAAGCTAAGGGCGATCTGTATCTCCTACTATACAATGCCTCAAAGGGTGCCATCTGAATGCTCCTCTGAAAGTTGTTGTTGTAGGAGGACTCTACCAAGTGCAAGTGATCCTCCCATGAACCACCAAATTTTAGCGTACATTACTGAAGCATATCCTTCAGGGTCTAAATTATACGCTCCGACTGACCATCTGTCTACGAATGGTAAGTTGAACTGAACCTCTATGTAAGTGCCTAAACTCTGTTAAAGGCTCTACCAAAAATAGAAAGTAAAACTGGAATCCCTGTCTGAGACGATGCTAACTGGCACTCCATGTAGCCAAAAATCTACCTCATGTACATCTCTACTAGTTGCTCAGTAGACTGACAAACTCGGAAAGGTAGGAAGTGAGCAACCTTCGTAAGTCGATATACTATCACCTAAATGGCGTCTCTACCAGTAGGGGATCTAGGAAGACCGATAACAAAGTCTATAGTAATGTGCTCCTATATCCATTCCAAAATCAGTAAAAGCTGAAGTAACCCGGCTGGTATCTGATGCTCATCCTTAACCTGCTGACAGACTAAACACCGAGAGATAAACCGTGCTATCTTCCTCTTCATCCTATTCTACCAGAAGTATTGACGAATATTATGGTATATCTTTCTCCCTCTTGGATGAATGTAATACTAAGAACTGCGGGCCTCTGACATGATCTCGTGTCGAATATCTCCACTCGGCACACAAAGTTGACTCCCGAACCTAAGAGTCCCATCCTCATGAATGCTCAACTCTATTCGGCATCCTGCCTCACTCTCTGCTCTGATTCGCTGAAGCATGGCATCAACTGACTGAGCTGCCCTGATCCTCTCAACTATAGTAGACTACACCTGCAATCCTGCATCAAGCGCGCATCACCAGGTAATACCACCTCGATCTCCATCTCTTAAAGATCGTCCAGGATGTGATGCTACTCCGTCAAGAAGTAAGCTTCTGCTTTCCTGCTCAAGGCATCCGCAATGACGTTGGCCTTCCTTGGATGATATTTAAGATCAATATCATAATCTGTCAGTAATTCTAGCCATCTCCTCTGCTGTATGTTAAGGTCCCTTTGCGTGAATACATACCTCAAGCTCTTGTGATCGGTGAAGATCTTCACCCGCTCACCATACAGATAATACCTCCAGAGCTTGAGTGCAAACATCATTGCGGCTAACTCCAAATCATGGATCGGATAATTTTTCTTATGGTCTCGAAGCTACCGATATACATAAGTAATAACTCTACCATGCTGTATAAGGACACATCCTAGCCCAAGCCCGATGCATCACAGTAAATCGTGAACCCACCTGGTCCAACGGGAAGTATCAGAATATGAGCCAAAATCAAACTCTGCTTGAACATTTTGAAAGAAACTTGACAAGTATCTGACCACTCGAAGCGCACGTCCTTACATATCACCCGTGTCAAGGGTGCAGAAATCCTAGCAAAGTCTGTCACAAACCGCCTGTAGTAGCCTGCTAATCCCAGAAAACTATGCACCTCCGAGACAGTACTAGGTATTGGCCAACTCTCGATAGCCTCCACCTTCTTGGGATTCACCTCTACGTCTCCACCAAAAATAATGTGACCCAAGAATGAGATACGATCTAACCAAAAATTGCACTTGCTGAACCTCGCATATAGATGATGCTCCCAAATAGTTTAAAGTACTATGCGAAGATGCCGCTCATGCCATGCCTCAGTCTGACTATAGACCAGGATATCATCAATAAATACTATCACAAACTGGTCTAAGTGAGGTATGAAGATGTGATTCATGAGATCCATGAATATCATTGGCGCATTGGTCGCTCCAAATGGTATAACAAGAAACTCCTAATGGCCATATCTAGATTTGAACATTGTCTTGGGTATATCCTTCTCTCTGATTGATATGATGGTACCCAGACCATAAATTAATCTTAGAAAATACAGTTGTCCCGCTGAGCTGATCAAACAAGTCATCTATCCTGGGCAAGGGATACTTGTTCTTAATGGTCACCGCATTTAAAGTACGATAATCAACACACAAACGCGATGAACCATCCTTATTTTTAATAAGAAGTAATTGGGATCCCAAGGTGATCCACTAGCACGAATGAATCCCTTGGTCCTTAACTTATCTATTATTTGGTACAGAATCTCCAACTCTGATGGTGACATCCTGTAGACTCTCTCCGAAATTGGCTCCGCTCTTGGAATTAATTTGATGTAGAACTTCATATCTCGAACTGGCTACATGCCTAGAAGCTCATCGAGAAATATGTCCAGGAACTCGCAGACAACTCTGAGAAGCTGTACCTTCTTATCTACTATCATCCTCAGGATAACTGACGGTGACTCCACCTTGCCTCTCAAGAATGAGAACTCCTCCTGGCCCGGAACACAAAAGATAACCTTGCCAGCACGACAATCTATAATCGCGTATCGAGCACTCAACCAATCCATTCCTAGGACTAAATCATAATCTCCCATAGATAACTCTATCAGCCTAGTAGGATACTCTCTACCGTACACTACGACTCGACATGAGGCATAAACTCTATCTACTCCCACAAGACTGTTACCAGTAAGTATATTCAACCTTATAGGTAAGGACTCGGACTCCAAGCCAACTCGTGTCGTAAATCGAGCAGATATAAATGAGTGCGATATGCCATAATCAAATAAAACTGAAGCTGGATAAAAATATAAGATTATGGTACCTACAACCACCTCTCCAACTACTAGCGCCTCTTATAGGACATCCTGAAAGTCTGTCCTTGCCTTCTGGATACTGGTTCCCTATGTTGCTGGTCTCTCTACCTAGCCTGAGCCTGGGCCTGAGCATACTACTGTGGCCTCTGCTGCTGGAACGTCTGGGACTACGTCGGTAAAGGCCTCGGGGCCTGCTGTTGTTATACCGACGCTGGTGTCGTGAACTACGGAGCTGCTGATTGGATTGATGATGATCTAGCTGAAGCCCTCTAGGGACAAGTGTTAACCATTTATCCTGCTCTACCACATGCTAGACACAAACCCTGTGCCCTATGGCACTCCGTGAAGTCATGGCATGGCTTCCTACAGTGGGAACACACGACTGAAGATGGCTGCCTTTGCTGCTAAGGACGAGTCTGAGAAGACTGCTGTACCGAAGCTGCTCTCCTCGGAGATCCGATCAACAAAGCTCGAACTGCCGAAGCTTGTGCTGAAGACTGGGTAAAAGATTCTCTCTTAATATGAGGCCTCTTCTAGCCCCCAACTCTGTCAACTATCCTCTGGGAGGTATACTCGTGCCTCTTTGCCACTCTCATCATAGCGTCAAAAGTCTGAAACTCATGCTACTCAACCGCCAAGATGATCTCCAAATAAAGTCCATGCTGGAACCTGGTAGCTCAGTATAAATCAGTTGCTACCAAGGTGGGAGCAAACCGGCTGAGCCTGCAGAACTCCGTTGCATAGCCGTCGACGGTCCTACTCATTTGCTTAAGGTTGCTAACCTCTGCTGCAAGTCATAACATGATACCGTGTCGTAGTATCGAGTCTGAAACCTCTTCTTGAATTTTGCCCATAGAATCGACGCCATCAGCTAAACCTCCTAAGATGCCCACCAATCGCGGGCTAAATCCAGTAGCTGCAACCTAACCACTACCACTCGCTCCCTAGTTGGAACTCCTACTGCCTCAAGTATGGCCTCAGTATCCTATAGCCACGTATTAGACACAATCATATTCTCAGTACCATAGAAGTATGGGGGATAAAGATGTCTGAAGCTATT
This sequence comes from Iris macrosiphon, assembly GCA_036927795.1. Taxonomy (NCBI): domain Eukaryota; kingdom Viridiplantae; phylum Streptophyta; class Magnoliopsida; order Asparagales; family Iridaceae; genus Iris; species Iris macrosiphon. The sequence continues at coordinate 82,918,225 of JAYESA010000020.1, forward strand.
CGCAGAATTATAGATCTGAGAACCTCCTCGCTCAATGACCGTCTGGACTGACTTAGTGAGGATGTCACTATGTCGCTGATGGGTCGCCATGAACCCCTTCAGAACGTCCATAAGTGCTCGAACAACATCTGGCTGCTCTAGCAGAACTGGATGCACTGGTACTGCCAGCGAATCGGGCTGAATGTACTGCTCTGGCTCAGGATTAATCCTCGACTCTGCTCCTAAATGCTGAGGCTGAGCCACAGAAATTGACTGACCATCTGGACGCTGATCTGCCATTATTTGTACCCGAACAATCTGATCAGAAGGACCAGGAATAGTGCCCCTGAAAGTCAAAGGACACAAGGATCAAATCAAAGGTTCATGATAGAGCAAGCGTGAAAACGGATATCAGGTCAAAGATCAGAGATATATAGTAGTACAAAAAAGAGATCAAAGAGGAGCAAATAGGATTGAGACATCTAATTACTGATAACCCCCACACATCTAAATACCAGACCTGCATGGGCCACTAAAACCCTGTCAGGCCCCAGGCCTAGAATATTGGAGAGCGGGGGCTGACAAAGCCAGCTACGTATACCAGAATACTCCAGTACCCCAAAATATGGTCACTGTTATGAATAGACATGGGGGTTAATACTACAAACCATTAGTCAACCTAGGTCAAGCAATCCTAGTGTCTCAATCATAAGCAAAAAATTATAATATACAAAAAAATATGATCATCAGAAGCAAAATAGTAAAGCGTCACAAACCATATGTACATAGTTGCTCATTAAGCTAGTAATACAAAATGAAGAACTAGTAAGAGTGTAAGTCATACATGATCAACTCTAGTTATAGTATAGAATGTGCTAAACATGTCATGCCCAGTAGGCGATATAACAAGTCCAAAATATGAGCTAACAGGTACACGGGGCTAAACTCTATAAAAGAATAAGAACAATAAGTGGAAGAACAAGATAAGAACCTACTCAATCAGTCTGGTGCTCCGTGTGGTCACCATCCTCGGAAATAGATGAAAGATCCTCTGGCTCTGCTACCGGATCTGGCTAAGCAAAACCAGTGGGGTCAGACCCCAAATAGCAAGTACCATAAAAGAGGCCAAACTAATAAACTAAAACCAGTAATACAACAAAAAGCTACAATATTCTAAGCAGCATGTAACTACCAGGTAATATGTAAAGTACACCAGAAAATAAGAAAATAAACTGGAAATATGTAATAAAACTAGGCGAGTGACATGTACGGGATCATGCAAGATAAACATATAAGAGATCGTGTAAGGTGAGCATATACATATAAATAAACTGGTACAAGTAGCATATATAATAACTGGGTAAAAAAAGTAACGAGAACATAGCTAGTACAGTGTCGGAATCATAGCAAGGGAAAATATATAAGGAACAGTGCATATATAAAGTAAAAGGGCATACAAGATAATAGACCGGAGTGCACCACGATGGGTCACTGTCAGGCAAGCAAAAAAATATAAGACAAGATAATACATAGACTCCATCCATCTATCACGGCCAAGCAAGAATTATGGCTTGCTACATTAGCTAACTAGGGTTGTCACAAGTCCTATTTACTAACAAATATAATTTAAGATTTCTATACAGTCGCATGCCCTGCAGACTGTCCAAGCTACCCAAATGTCAGACGACAGTAAAGTAAATAATAGTGGATACACCACCCCCGGAAGAGATGTGCACCTAATCCAAGTCACACAAAGGTGAACCTGCGTAAGTCAATTCAGTATGTCCCACACGACGGTGAGCTGGAAATGTGCACTACTCGACGACATACTACAAGTCCATCTATCAGTAAAATATTGTCGGGGCACGGGACTATATACAACCAAGAGATCCTCCCCTAATGCTCTAATCATTTAAGATAGTTATTAACTTTAGCAGTTTGTTTCAGGATTCTGGGTGTAGCATTCCACAGAATCTATCCTAGACATGATGCTCCCGCAGGGATGAACTAGACAAGACAATATTTTGACAAGCACATTCACAAGACTATACGGGTAATACAACCAAACGGTTATAGGCATAACGAGCGTGCGCTATAACAAACCACAACAGTTAATATATGGGACGGGTGTATAATTGGTAGGAGGCCTAAAATATACCAGGACTGGTATGAGACAGATGTATAATAGGTAGGTGTCCCCAAAACTAAACGCGGTAGAAGTATAATAGGTAAGTGGCCCCAAAGCTGTATATGATGTCAGGACGAGACTAGTACAAGGTAATGAACAAGATTGCATCACGATGGGTCACTATCAAGAAAGTATTGGTCATGGTGTAATGGGTAGGTGTCCCAAACTATACCGGAAAGGGTGTATAATGGGTAGGTGTCCCAAACTATACCGGACTGGTGTATAATGGGTAGGTGGCCCAAACTAAACATAAAGTCAAGCTAAAAAAGTATCACAGTCAAATAGAATATTAGAAAAAGACAAGATAGACAAAATCAGGGTCATTCAAATTATCCGCCGGATCTTCTCGGTTCACCGTCGGATCAACCGATCAATCACAGCAAGTAAATGGGCCACAAAATGGATCATCCACCAGACTATCGCGGATCAACATCGGGTCATCCGATTGGTCACAATAACTTTGTGGGCCAAAAATTGGATCATCTATCGGACTGCCACGGATCACCGTCAGATCTTTCGATTGGTCACAGAAATTCGGGCTTAGAATATTTTTGTTACTTGTTCGGACCATAAAAACTCCATTCTAACTCAAAATTTGGATTTTTAAAGGTCAAAATTGTATAGTATCAATTCTCAATGACCCAGGATTCTTCGATTTTACCAAGTTTAAGATTTGATGGATCGATTCCGAGAAATATTGTACAAGTGATTTACGGGAAAAATCGAAACTTGTCCCGATCCACAAAACTCAAAACTACCAGAATGGAAAGTAGGCACTGGTCTCAAGTGGCATATAAAATAAGTCTCATGACAATCACTCCGGTTATTGTTTTCGACATCGAGTTTTTTAATGAATAAATATCATAATTTCTACAGGAAAAGTCAAAACAAAGCCTATTCAATTTTCTGAAATATGAACAAGGTTGGAAAGCAATAAAGAAATATTTTTAACAAAACAAGTTTCATAAAATTCTAAGCATAAAATCTCAAGGAAAATAAAAACTGCAATAAAATAATATCGTTCAGTATTTTGGCAAGATGTATTTGCCTAAAGCCAAGCTCCTAGTCTAAACCTTTAACTCCACTACCAAGAGGGGTTCAGAAATTACACTCTTAGACCTCAAGACCAAGCTCCTAGCTTCCGTGGAAAATGGAGAGGAAATAAAGAAGTGAAAAAAGAAAGAAAAAAGAGAGGAGAGAGAAAATAATTTCATATATATAAGAGGTGATTTAATCGTGACCGTCTGATCCTCCACGTCAGCGATCCAAGTCACGAGATCAATCAATCTCGACCGTATAATTAAAAACCAAGAAACCAATGAATAATAGAAAGTATCGAATACTATTCATGAAAATATATAAAAAAATATCTCGAAAATATCTCAAAAGTAAAACTTTATCTGCCGGACGGATTTTTCGTCGGTATCCCGCGGTATGTCGGCGGTAATCCGGTCAGTGAGGAAAAGTTTCAATTCTGAAAGAATTTTAAGATTCCACGAGATCCAATAAAGCACGTATAAATATAATATAAAGTACGTATCCATATACCTATACAGATACTGTGAGACGGGTCTCACATTAAGAGTGAAGACTTGGAAGGAGAGCCAGCAAATTATAGTAAGGTCACTCACAAGTTGGTAAATCAGGAAAGAGAAATGAGGAGATCTTTAGGACTCCGCTCGTTCGTCGCCTACTCGATCATCTGCAAGCATCAACAGACGATCAATATCTCCTTGCCTCAGTCTCCCAGAGTTCGATACAAAATACGGAGTTCAAAGAATGAAGACTATGAAATCTATCAAAATAGTTCAAGAAAATATAAGACATAAAACCAACACGAAAGTAACCAAGCGGCATCGAAAATGAACAAAGAAACCAACCCAACGGAATAGCCCCTCACGACTCTATCGTCGAGGCCTTCCTTGAGGCACTATCTGCTGAATGTGGGACTTGATTCTGAAAAAACCAATCTATAACGAGAAAATGCTCTTGACTCAAATTTGTTTCGATCAAACGATACCGAAGTTTTCCTTAGCCGCGCTTCCCGAAAAGGGGGAACGGGGCACTATATCTTAACCAACTAATAAAAAATTTCTTCTTCAAAACTTAGGAATAGAACCTAACCCTAAGAAAATAAAAAAAAAATGTTTCCTTTATATATGATTCGAGTTTCTAGGTCGACTTCTTAACCGCGTGGTTTCACCAGAGTATACACACAAGTGGGCCTGTACGATTCTGGAGTTGCTTTTCTTTTCGATCCAAGATCTGAATGGACTCTTCGACGTATGACATGTCTGTCTACAGATCCAGCTGGCCAAAATCTACCACGTGGCTCGGGTTATGCATATACTTCCTAAGTTGTGATACATGGAAGATAGCATACACATCTAACAGGACTGGTGGCTATACAATTTGGTAGGCAACTAGGGAAACCGGCTTGAGAATTTCGAATGGGCCTATAAATCTCGGACTTAGCTTCCCCTTCGTTCCAAATCTTGTGATTTCTCGCATGGACGAGACTTTAAGAAACACATGGTCACCTACTGCAAACTCGAGGGGTCTTCTATGGGAGGCAACATAACTCTTTTGTCTACTTTGGGCCACATTTAGCCTATCATGGATCAAGTGGATCTTCTGAACTATTTGCTCAACTAGTTTCGGACCGAGAACCTGACGTTCCCCAACTTTGTTCCAACAAATCAATGACCTGTACTTCCACCCATATAATGTCTTGTACGAAGCTATTTGAATGCTGGATTGGTAACTATTATTATATGCAAATTCCACCAACGGTAGATGAACGTCACAACTTAACTTTGAATCAACCGCACAAAGTGGTAACATATCTTTGAGAATCTGATTCACTTGCTTGGTTTAGCCATTGGTCTGAGGATGGTAGGCTGAACTAAAATTCAAATTGGTCCCAAAGCTAACTGAAGGCTTCCCTAGAAATGTAATAAGAATCGTCCATCCCGATCTGAGACAATTGATACTGGAATTCCGTGCAGACAGACAATCTCGTCAAGATAAATCTGAGTGAGACGACCGATGATCCAAGCAACTTTGATAGGGATTAAGTGAGATGACTTGGTCAATCGGTCGACAATCACCAAGACAAAATCGTTCCCCCATTGAGTTTTTAGTAGGCCAACTATGAAACCCATATTGATATGCTCCCACTTCCACTCCAGAATAGCAAGGTTCTGCATCTCCCTTCTCGGCCTCTGATGTTCTTCTTTCACCCTCTGACATGTTATATTTTGCGATATAAAGAGAGCCACATCCTTCTTCATGCTATGCCACCAGAAGATTGTGCGAAGATCTTGATACATCTTCGTGCTTCCAGGGTGTGTTGTGTAGGCTGCATAATGTGCTTTCGTGAGTATCTCCTTTCTAAGTTCTGGATTATTAGGGACGCATAGTCTTTTCTTCACCCGTATCATTCCGATCTCACCCCCCCGCAAAGTCAGGTGCCTTTCCTGCTGATATCTACTCATGCATCTTCATCAGGAATGGGTTATCTTTCTGAACATATTTGACTTTATCTAACAGGTTTGGCTCAAGGTGCAGTTGAGCTAATGCTCCCCCAATTGACCCTCTCCGATATCGAATTCGGAGTTTGATGCCCATACTCTCCAACTATTTTTTTAGCATGTTGTTGATGGACAGGGATCCCATAAATACTCGACTCAGAGCTTTGGCTACAATATTTCCCTTGCCCAGGGTGTAGTTGATTGTCATGTAGTAGTATTTAATCAATTCTAGCCAATGCTTTTGTCATAGGTTCAGGTCCGTTTGGGTGAAGAGATACTTGAGGCTTTGATGATTAGTGAAGATTTTGTAAGTCACACCATACAGATAGTACCGCCACAATTTCAACGCGAACACAATCGCCGCAAGTTCTAAGTTATATATAGGATAGTTGTGCTCATGCAGCTTTAATTGTCTCAAAGAAAATGTTATTACATTATTTTGTTGCATGAGCACAGCTCCCATGCCCTGACTTGATGCGTCACTAAAAATTTGGAATCCCATGTTCTCATCTGGTAACACAAGTATTGGAGCTGAGATCAGGCGCTGCTTTAACTCTTTAAATGATGCTTCGCAATTGGCAGACCATTCAAATGTGACTCCCTTTTGAGTGAGGCGAATCAAAGGCGATGATATTTTAGAGAATTCCTTTATAAACCGTCTGTAGTAACCCGCTAGACCGAAAAAGCTTTGAATTTTACTGACTGGTGCAGGTTGCTTCCACTAGACAATGGCTTCAACTTTCTTTGGATCGAGTGAAATACCTCCTACATAAATGATTGACCCAAGAAAAGATACATTGCTCAGCCAAAACTCGCACTTGCTTAGTTTCACGTATAGCTTGTTGTATCGAAGAGTCTAAAGCACAGTCCGCAAGTGCTCTACGTGTCCTTCTATGTTCTTTGAATACACCAAGATATCTTCAATGAACACTACTACAAACTTATTGAGGTACGACCAGAACACTTGATCCATTAGATCTATAAAGGCAGCAGGGGTATTCGTCAATCTGAACGACATTATCAAGAACTCGTAGTGGCCATAGCGAGTGTGAAATACTGACTTTGGCACGTCATCTGGCTCATCTTGAGCTGATGGTAAACCGAGCGAAGATTAATTTTAGAGAATATTATTGCACCTTGCAGTTGATCGAAGAGGTCATCGATTCTATGAAGGGGGTACCCGTTTCAAACCGGTGGCCTTGTTCAGATCGCGATAGTCTATACAGAGTCGTATTGAGCCATCCTTTTTCACGAACAACGTAGGTACCCCCCAAAGAGACATACTCAGACGAATGTACCCATGATCGAACAGTTCTTGCAACTGGACCTTTAGCTCCTTCAGTTCAGCAGGGTCCATTTGGTACGGAGCGTTGAAAATTGGCTGAGTATTTGAAAATGTATCAATAGTGAACTCAATCTCTCGATTGGGTGGCATGCCGGACAACTCATCTAAAAACACATCAGAAAATTTTGCCACAACGAAAGCATGCTCTACGTTTGCACAATATCGTTAAGTGTCTTAAACGGACGCTAAATACCCTTCGCAACAAGAATGTATCATCCGTTGGACAGATATTGCTAAAATTATCATGCAGTCATTCGACGCTCTCGATCCTGAACTGTACGCGTAAAAAAATTTAGTCTCACCGGGTAGATGAAATACGACTTTCTTTTTCGCGCAATCAATGGTGACCGAACAAGCGCCGAGTCAATCCATCCCTAGAATGATGTCGTAGTCCCTGATTTCCAGGATTACCGCATCGAGCGATAATTTTCTCCCTCCGATGCAGATACAGCCATCTCTGCAGACTAAACGAGCAGGCAAATTCATGTCCGGCGGGGTGATAACGCTAAGGTTTATGCCTAGCGGTGTCATAGGGAATTTATGTTCGGTGGCAAAGATCGCCGAGATAAACTATGTGTGGAACCAAAATCAAATAATACTCGAGCAAGTACATTATTGAAAAGCAATATACCTGGCACCACCGTGTTCGAAACGAATTCCTTTTCTCGAATCAGAGCATAGACCCAGCCTTGAGCGTTCTGCGGTGCTGCCTGGTTCACTCGAGGTGCTTTGTCTTTATTCTGTGGCGGACGATATTATTATGGAAGGCGCTGGTTCGGTCCTCCCTCCTGACAGTTCACTGATATGTGTCCAGGGTGACCGCATCTAAAGCATCCTCCATTTGGTATGCGGCAGTCTCGAGTGAGGTATCCGCCACAGTTTTACTTGGCACAATGGAGCCCATTGTTCCTCCCCGGGTTAGTACCCTGATAACTTTTATTATTGGGATGCTTTGGTGTATTGTTATCTCCTGCGTTGCTAGGGCGCTTGTGGTAGAAATTTTACACAGTGCCAGTACAAACTGGAGGTTACTGCGGCTATAGGGAGAGGGTGTAGTTGAGAGACTCTCGCATGGTTCGGTACTGAGGGACGATGATGTGAGCTCGAATAGAAGGTCGTAGTCCTATCTCGAATCTTCAGGCTCATCTCTCGGCGTCGCGAAGATGAGACTTGGCAAATTTATCAAGTCTATTGAATTATACGGCGTATTGTCATACTGTCATGTTTCCTTACAGAAGATATGTAAATTCATCTTCTTTCTCAAGATGGACGGTTGGAGGAAGATACTCCTCTTTGAATGCTTTACGGAACATGATCCAAAAGATAGTCATCTTGTCATCTTCACTCAGAATAGCCTGCTTGTGTATATTCCACCAATCATGCGCGTTCAAACGGAGTTGAAACTGAACGCAAGCGACTTTCTTCATCTTGTCTATGCGAAGCACTTCAAAGTGGTCTTCTAGCTTGACTAGCCAATCTAACAGCATGGAGGGGTCCTCAGTTGTAAAACCCCTGATCCTAAATTCCGTATTTACTTTTTTTTATTAATTATTAATTTAATTATAGTAATTATGTGCTAAATAGGAGCAATAGATTTTATTTAATTTTTATTTTAGGGTTTGTGAACCTAGGGGATTTACGGAGCCATTAGAAATTTTTCCTAATTTATTCCATGTAGGAGACCCTTTGGACAGTTGCTAGCTTAATGGTATGCACAAATATGAATTCTAGAAATTTTCTAGTGTATATATATATATATATATATATATATATATATATATATATATATATATATATATATATATATATATATATATAGTTTTTTTTAGAAAGAAAAAGAAATAGAAATAGAAAGAAAAGAAAAGAAAAGAAAAACAAAAACAAAAACAAAAACAAAAACAAAAACAAAAACAAAAACAAAAACAAAAACAAAAATTAGAATTTCTTAATGGATTTTTTTATTAGAACCCAAACCCAATAGAGCCCAAACCCACTTATACCCAACTACCTGCACCCCCTTTACTTATAAGGCATAGCAGCAGTGAGCAGTCGGTCCCCCTCCTCCGCGAGCGGAAGACCCCCGACCCGCGATTCCCTCTTTCCCTTCATATATATATCTATACATCGACGTAAGCCCTAACCCTAATACTCCCTCTCCACCTAGCCGTTGCAGCCGTGCCACCGGAGCCGCCGCCGACTGCCCCAGCCCGCCGCCATGCGCAGGAGCCGCCGGCCGCACATCGCGATGCCGCACGCGCGAGACAGAAACTGATAAACAGCGTACCTGTGTTCCCGCCTCGATTCCCGCATCCTCGCTGGACCAAACTCGACCCCGTCTTCACCGGTATGATCCTCATCTATCCCCCTTCCCATCCTATAGATTAGTTTATCTCGAACAGCACGCAAACCTAGGTAAAAATTAATGCCAAGTTAAAAAAATGACCACTTTCCAAATTCCAAAAATTTGGTTGCAACCACCCATGTTCTCGGATTCGTATCTCCTACCACAGAGATCTGAATCTGGTTTTTCTTGTTGGTATGCGAAGACCACTTGATCTAGTTTATTTTCTGTCATTTATATTATTCTATTAACTGCTGTATGTGGAATTTAATTAGTTGGAAAAATCCAAAAATAGACTTTTTCTAGATTTTCAAAAGTTGTGAAACGGAGCGCGTCCCGCCATTGTGTACCAAGTATACCAAACGGTTTGCGCAGTATACCCGGACACATGAGAGTTCGCGAAAACTGATTCGGACGCGTGTGCGTGTCAGAATCAGCCTGTATACGCAAACAATCTCCGTGTCGCAACTTTTGCGAAAGCTGTGCGCATTTTGTGCACACTCGTCATATTGTGACGAAACTTATGTCATTGGACTCGTGATATCGCGCTGGTCCTGTGTCCCAAGTTTTACGCAATTCTGAGGCAGTTGACCAAGTCGCCTATTGGCGGGCCCTACGGTTGACTTTTTGGGCAAAATTGTGTTCGGCTCACCGGAATCCACATCTGGACATACCGTTGGGTTCGTATTGACATTTAGAGTTTGTTTGACCAATAATTTGTCTCATTTAGAGAAACTTACCCTTGGCACTCTTTTCGGTACAAAGTGGCCCACATGTGGAGCACACTTTAACCCAAAATTACCGTTTTGAACCTGTGTCCAAATTGGACGAAAGGGGAGTGCTTTTTAGCTATTTTGCTTATTCTGGGAATGTTGGTGATGTTTATTTCAGCAACCGGAGACGTTCATTCTGAGGCCGTAGTTTCTGACTCTTGGTATTTGATATCTGGATATTATACTCTGCAGCTCTCTTGACAGGCAAGTATACCTTGCCTTGTTGTACTATTTAAATTCCATATTCTTAGTTGCATGTTTATATTATATAACTGTGTGCGTCTGAGAGATACTCGGGTATAGTCAATGAAGGCGTTGACGTTAGGACTTGTGTCTGACCTAGTGTCTAGTAGACCCACCTAAAGTTGTAGAGTTATTGGTATGACTCCTAGGCCTTGACACATTTCTTACACGGGTTATGAGTCTCATATAGGATACGGACTTGCGTATGTGGTTGGCCACATGTACGTGTAGGTCATACGACGGATGGGGTATAACTGCTAATAGTGATGCATGTTAGAAGACTTAGCAGTTATTAGTAGGCGGAGCATAGACTATCATGGTACGATGGTCCAATCCTTGTCCTTGTTTGGTTGTAAGGTTGGGCTATTGTTTTGACAATAGACTATGAGCCAGAGTTACGACGCCGCGGCGTAGTAGCTAAGGCGTGTTATGGATACAACATGTTTAGATCATTGGACGAGGAGGACAACTAGTAGACGTATGGGACACCCACTTCCTTTATTCAGATTTCCTGTTCGACGGAGCGGTATGGACGTTATACTATACAGATTCTCCGTTCTTTGGAGCGGTATGGACATTATACTATGCAGATTTCCCGTTCTTCGGAGCGGTATGGACGTTATACTATGCAGATTCCCCATTCTTCGGAGCGATATGGACGTTATTATATTACAGTGCCCTGGTAAGGGGACATATGTGGCATATACTAGCCAGTTGTCACGATTAGTAAATTATGTCAGAATATATCTAGCCTACACTTTCCCATATAGTCAAGTTATCCTCAAGTTGTATTTCACTTAGATGGTTAGGTCACCCTCGAGTTTTTACAGTATTTACTTTATGGCATACTTTTATGTATCTTGTTATATCCCTCTGAGGACCTGGTCCCTTTCCAGGTGTATTATTCATGAGTATTTGCAGGAGCGCAGATCCGGACCGGCTACTTATATTGCGAGAGGTCTACCCTTCGAGCCTCGTGATTGTTAGAGGTTGTATTTATATTATTTGTCTTGTTTATTCTTCATTCTAGTTTGGCAGTGGATTTATTTTCATCTGACTGTCATCTTTAGATACTTCATTTAGGATCTGATTACAGATATTGGTTATTTATTATATTTGATTTTATGTGGATGAGATTAGATTATATCCTGTGATTTATGATAGTTTATACCACTAGTGAATTGTTATTCATATTACAACGCACGTATGATATGGTTTCCATATATTGGAAGTGCCATATTCATACGGCCGGCATGCTTACATGTCCTGGTCCTACGTATTTTGGGACTGGCGCGTGATATATTTTTAGTGGTGGCCCATACAGGTCAGAGCATATTGTCTCGGTTACATCACTGTACCGAGCAAGCCTGCACCTAGGATTAGAGTATAGGATCTCATCCACAATTGACTATGACTTATCTTCCTTCAAATCTATTCTATTTAAATAATTGTATCATGCTTGATTCATGTGCTTCTCTAATAATTCCTTGAGTATAGTCCCTGCTAGAATATAGGAATCCCTGTCGATAGGATGATAATTAGGATAATATTCCTAATAGGAATACAACAGGAATATTGACACATCACTAAGTTTAGAATATTCAGTAAACCCTAGCATCCCCTTATCTATAGACTGGTTTACCATTATCCCTTGATATAATTATGAATGACTTGAGAGTAGCATGGACACTACTAGGGTTAGTTAGAAAGTTGACCATACTGTTTTACCCTAGCATTGAGGAACCAATAGAAATCCAAGGTGGAATATTAGGACCAACCCTAACTTTTATAGTGAGATAGTATTATAGAACCATACCCTTAGATTCTTGCCTGGATATTAACAGACAACACCTAAGAAAACCTAGAGGAATGAACATAGTATTTCCTCGATCATACCTTGAACACAGAGATTAGCATATTACCTTTTCCTTAAGAAACCATGATGCTATCTAAAGCCCTCTATTTTATATTTTATGTCTTGTTCTCTGCGACCTTAACGTTCGCTAATTGTACGATGACTAATTATGTTCTTCTTTTCTTCATCTTTTAACTCGTGCCCCCTGACACTTCTGATTGTAGACCGAGTGATTTTATTCTATGTTAGGATATATAGTTTGCTAAGGTTATAGTTGTAATCTTGAAATTCCAATTTTGTGCTTAGTAGTTAGAACCTGATAGTTGAGTTGTTCATTTAGACAGTGATCATTATCCTTTAGTTGTAGATACCGTAATTTGTATCCAGATACAAGTTATATTCTATTTCACTAGAGAGCCGGTAACCCTTCCATTCTTAATGTCGATACTTGCTCTATAAGCGCTATGATTTAAAACTTAAGGTGACCATTATCGATATAATGCAATAGGATAATTTTCTCGTAAACCCCAATAAGAGTTCATGCTTTGTTTACAAGGACAATATTATTTTGTAGATTTTCCTTCTGTCATAGTATTAGTTTATTATCTGGGTAGTATGCCTCATAACCTAGTATCACATAGTCTTTTGACCTATTATTGAAGTGTAACCGAATGACATTAACTATATGCTTGCATAAGACAATAGTGTTTATTCAGACGGTAGAGTCTTATTTTTGTTTTGTTTTGTGAACTTGAATTATTTGTACCTTATTTCATCATGATCTAGCGCATTTATTTTTTATATACTACCTTGACTTATGCCGCTATTTTATAGCCTAGTTTTGCAAGCTTATTCCTTTATCGAGCTTGTTCACAACATATGTATTAGTGGATGCATACGCTAATACATTTCAGAATCAGTGTATTAAGGTCTAGCTAACCTTAGTGTGCTTGGTTCGCCCTTCGCATAACTACTTTACGTGGATTGAGATATATAGTGTCTAGTAGACAAATGTACTTGCCCTCTAGACCTACCTGAGCATATCGTAGCAGTTACATAACTGTACTGATACGAGCATGTGAATAAGAAATTACCAAATTGGATTTCAATCCACAACTGCCTTGACAATTCCATTTGAATTCTTTAAGCGCCTTGATCCCTATAATTCTATTCTATTACCTTCCCCTTGAACTCTTTATTATTGTTTTCCGTCTCCCCTTATTTTGGAAAGACGAAACCTCGTGCTTGGTATAAGTTTGATACACAGAGAGTACTAGATATACCCCATAGGCCGATCACATACTTGAGGATTATTTTTTTGTAATTAAGGGCATATCATATATGATATAATCGGTGTTAAGGTTTTAAGGATTGAATGACATGAGAAAATAAATTAAGGAATATTTTTCGTAAGTGTATAGCCTTATATGATAGATGGGTAAATTTTAAGTTGGGTAGAAGTCGCATTGTTAGTTTGAGGTTAAATTCTTTTAGATTGTGATCAAGTAGGATTAGATAGAGAGATCAAGTCATTTTAAATGTGGAGAATTTTAGAAGAAGGAGTTAGAGGATGAGTATTTAATGAATTTTGAAACCTGGATAGTGAGGACCAAATATTTATACTTTTGAGCGCATGATTTAAAGTTTGAATATTGAAGGTAAATCATCAATTTGAATTTTGAGGATAAATATAGAATTTCAGACTTGAACATTGGTGGATTGAATTTAAAAAATTTTATTTATTTATTTGATGATTTGAATTAAGAGTTAAAATTTGATTGTGAATTACGTATTTGAAATATTGAGGATGTGAATTGAATTTAAAATTTTGAAGAGTACAAAAATTCTTAAGTGAAAATAGGAATAATATTTGATTAGAATTTTTTTTTTTGGAGATTATGATAGATGGAGATCGTGATGTAAAATTGATATGGGTTATTTAAAATCTTGAAGATGTTATATGGAATTAATTTAAATTTGGATATTGATAATTTGAAAAAAAAAGTGAGAAGAGATTACAATAGGTTGAATTTTGATTGGAACAGTGATTATCTTAACCTTGAAGTGATTGCGATGGATATGGTTATGATTTTAATTATCGCAAAGAGATTGTGACTGACTTGCCTTATGTACATGATGGATTAACAAACTATGCCTTATTCTAACTTCGATGATGAAATTATTTTTTTTTTTTTAGATTGTAAACCCCCTCACCCAAGATTAGACCTATTTGGCTTAGATAGTGATAATAAGGCTAGTCAGAACCCAATTAGAAATAGAACGCGGCATTTTGTTAATTATATGAGATTTATATCACTCAGAGCACCTTACCATTGCTTCGATAATTGGAGCACTACATTAGCTACTGGCTACCTACAAATTCTACACCCTTGTCCTAGACATGTCCGTCTTCTATTCTGAAATTTGTGTAACTTATAATTGAGCTCCCTTGTGCTACATTTTAGTTGCACAATATTCGTCGCAGACGTTATTTCTTAATCCTAAATTAATTCCAACTTGTATCCTCGTGCATTCCAAATCGAAATTGGAGACACAATATTAACCCATTTCGTGCAACCCAATTTTGATAATATTCTATCATGAGCCCTCTATGCCCATGCCAATTTTGCCCCACCTAATGTTATCCCATGTACTTCTAATTAATTCCCGAATGCCTTGCGCCTTAATTTTGATTATTTAATCCAACTTCCATTTTGTGCAATTTTTTAATTGTTTGGTATTTTATGCAAAAATGCGATAAGGGGTCCACACCATTGGACATGACACATGAAAAAACCTATTTATCATTCATGTGAATTCTCCCATGATTTTCAGAATGTGCAACGCGCAACATCGTCCTCATTTAAACCTAGCCTTGTATTTTAAACAATGCAAACCTTATACCATCCTTGACTTTCTACCGCGGCTTAATTTTAATTTCGAGGACGAAATTTTTATAAGTTGGGTAGGATGTAAAACCTCTGATCCTAAAATTCGTATTTACTTTTTTTATTAATTATTAATTTAATTATAATAATTATGTGCTAAATAGGAGCAATAGATTTTATTTAATTTTTATTTTAGGGTTTGTGAACCTAGGGGATTTATGGAGCCATTAGAAATTTTTTCTAATTTATTCCATATAGGAGACCCTTTGGACAGTTGCTAGCTTAATAGTATGCACAAATATGAATTCTAGAAATTTTCTAGTGTATATATATATATATATATATATATATATATATATAGTTTTTTTTTAGAAAGAAAAAGAAATAGAAAGAAAAGAAAAGAAAAACAAAAATAAAAATTAGAATTTCTTAATGGATTTTTTATTAGAACCCAAACCCAATAGAGCCCAAACCCACTTATACCCAACTACCCGCACCCCCTTTACTGATAAATCACAGCAGCAGCGAGCAGTCGGTTCCTCCCCTCCCCCCCCCCCCCCCCGCGAGCGGAAGACCGCCGACCCGCGATTCCCTCTTTCCCTTCATATATATATATCTATACATCGACATAAGCCCTAACCCTAATACTCCCTCTCCACCTTGCCGCCACCGCCGCACCACCGGAGCCACCGCCGACCGCCCCAGGCCCACCGCCATGCGCCGGAGCCGCCGGTCGCATATCGCGACGCCGCGCGCGCAAGACAGAAACTGATAAACAGCATACCTGTGTTCCCGTCTCGATTCTCGCATCCTCGCTGGACCAAACTTGACCTCGTCTTCACCGGTATGATCCTCATATATCTCCCTTCCCATCCTATAGATTAGTTTATCTCGAACAACGCATAAACATAGGTAAAAATCGACGCCAAGTTGAAGAAAAAATAACCACTTTCCAAATTCCAAAAATTCTGTTGCATCCACCCATATTCTCGGATTCGTATCTCCCACCACAGAGATCCGAATCTAGTTCTTCTTATTGGTATGAGAAGAACACTTGACCTAGTTTATTTTCTGTCATTTATATTATTATATTAACTGCTGTATGTGGAATTTAATTAGTTGGAAAAACCCAAAAATAAACTTTTTCTAGATTTCTAAAAGTTATGAAACGGAGCGCGTCCCGCCAAACGGGACCGCCCCGCTGTATACCAAGTGTACCAAACGGTGCGCGTAGTATACCCGGATACGTGAAAGTTCACAGAAACTGATTCGGATGCGTGTGCGCGTCAAAATCAGCCCGTATCCGCGGACAATCCCCCGTGTCATAATTTTTGCGAAAGTTGTGCGCATTTTGTGCACACTCGTCAGATTGTGACGAAATTTGTGCCATTGGACTCGTAATATTACGCTGGTCCTGTGACCCAAGTTTTACACGATTCTGAGATAGTTGACCAAGTCGCCTATTGGCGGGCCCCATGGTTGACTTTTTGGACAAAATTGTGTTCGACTCACCGGAATCCACATCTGAACATACTGTTGGGTTCGTATTGACATTTAGAGTTTGTTTGACCTATAATTTATCCTATTTAGAGACCTTTACCCTTGGCACACTTTTCGGTGCAAAGTGGCCCACATGTGGAGCACGCTTTGACCCAAAATTACCGTTTTACCCCTGTGTTAAAATTGGACGAAAGGGGAGTACTTTCTAGCTATTTTGCTTATTCTGTAAATGTTGGTGATGTTTATTTCAGCAACCGAAGGCGTTCATTCTGAGGCCGTAGTTTCTGACTCTTGGTGTTTGATATCTGGATATTATACTCTGCAGCTCTCTTGCCAGGCAAGTATACCTTACTTTGTTTTACTGTTTAAATTCCATATTCTTAGTTGCATGTTTATACTATATAACTGTGTGCGTCTGAGAGATACTCGGGTGCATTCAACGAAGGCGTTGACGTTAGGACTTGTGTCTGACCTAGTGTCTAGTAGACCCACCTAAAGTTGTGGAGTTATTGGTATGACTCCCAGGCCTTGACACATTTCTTACACGGGTTATGAGTCTCATATAGGACACAAACTTGCGTATGTGGTTGGCCACCTGTATGTGTAGGTCGTGCGACGGATGGGGTATAACTGCTAATAGTGATGCATGTTAGAAGACTTAGCAGTTATTAGTAGGCGGAGCATAGACTATCGTGGTACGATGGTCCAATCCTTGTCCTTGTTTGGTTGTAAGGTTGGACTATTGTTCTGACAATAGACTATGAGCCAGAATTACGACGCCGCGGCGTAGTAGCTAAGGCGTGTTGTGGATACAACATGATTAGATCATTGGGCGGGGAGGACAACTAGTAGGCGTATGGGACACCCACTTCCTTTATTCAGATTCCCCGTTCGACGGAGCGGTATGGACGTTATACTATACAGATTTCTCGTTCTTCGGAGCGGTATGGACGTTATACTATGCAGATTCCCCATTCTTCGGAGCGGTATGGACGTTATACTATGCAGATTTCCCGTTCTTCGAAGCGGTATGGACGTTATTATATTATAGTGCACTGGTGAGGGGGCATATGTGGCATATACTAGCCAGTTGTCACGATTGGTGAATTACGTCAGCATATGTCTAGCCTACCCTTTTTCATATACTCAAGTTGTCCTCAAGTTGCATTTCACTTAGATGGTTAGGTCACCCTCAAATTTTTACAGTATTTACTTTATGGCATGATTTTATGTATCTTGTTATGTCCCTCTGAGGACCTGGTCCCTTTCCAGGTGTATTGTTCATGAGTATTTGCAGGAGCGCAGATCCGGACCGGCTACTTATATTGCGAGAGGTCTACCTTTCGAGCCTCGTGATTGTTAGAGGTTGTATTTATATTATTTATCTTGTTTATTCTTCATTCTAGTTCGGCAGTGGATTTATTTCCATCCGACTGTCATCTTTAGATACTTCATTTGGGATCTGGTTACAGATATTGGTTATTCATTATATTTGATTTTTTGTGGATGAGATTAGATTATATCCTGTGATTTATGATGGTTTATACCACTAGTGAATTGTTATTCATATTATAACGCACGTATGATATGGTTTTCATATATTGGAAGTGTCATATTCATAAGACTGGCATGCTTACGTGTCCTGGTCCTACGTATTTTGGGACTGGGGCGTGACATCAATCCCTCGGAAAGTCGAATGACACATTTTTTTGAACTCTGATATTTGAAGGATGGAACCCTTATCGTCTGAAGGTTGAGGTTCCAGAAGTCCCGCTGTCTCGACTACAACTAGCACTGTCATGGCGATCGTTAATGCAGAATGATTATTGGCTGTGAGCGTCATCACAATCGTTTGTAGAGTATCCATATGCTTTTTCTGTGCCTCGGCCTGTGTCTGATGTGCTTGAAATTAAGCCTCAATCCAGGATCTAATTAGCTTTGATGTAATTCATCTTGCCTCAGTTGCGTTTCTATCAAACGCATCATCCTCTAGAATGGATCGACAAAAGACGCGGCTGTTTGATCTCCAGAGCTGCCCAAAGTGTCAAAATTGCTCTCCTGGACTTGCGTTGCTTCTTGCGTATGTGCCACATTCAGCTCTAAGGTCGTTCCTTGAAAAGAAAGTAACTTACATCAGTTCCAAACGTATTATGGACTCATTGTATGGAATGTATCTCATTTTGGCGAAGCGATTTCAAGAGTTCATCTAGGAGGGACATGATCATTTCAAAAAAATACTTCTGACACGAGGGTCAAAAGATCTGAAGTCGTGCTTTGATACCAATATGTCACGTCCCAATTCTGCAGAATCGATAATCGTTCCCCGGACGTGATATCGTACGAGCATAAGGCACGCCTGCACAAGGCCTAGACATAATGATATAATTTGAAACACATGCAACAAAGTACGCAATTTGAATAGCACACATTGAAATAAAGAAAAGTTCCCTTTATTGATAATGAGCGGCTTTGTTACAAACTCTTGACTCAAAAGTAAAGGGGGTATCGCACGGGCTTACAAGATGGACGCAAAATGAGATAGCCGATTCATATATTACATCCCTTACTAAAATTCAAAAATAAAACACCTTGGGTGCGAGTTTGCACCATCACTTTGGAGCTACAAAAGGGGGTATATGGGAGCTCCAGAAGTATGTACGCGCGCTCCAAAAGTCACGAACGCGTCAGATCGGTAAAAAGGTTGGGAAGGGCTTTAGCTCCTCGTCACGTCGCCTTGGCTCGGAGAACCTGCTGCAACGAGGGTCAATACATCAAAATGTATCAGTTTGGACGAGCTAACCCAACTCACCAAATTGACATAGTATTCAAGTGAACATGCAACATTAGTATTAGGTGATCTTTCTATCTTGTCCTAGTTCAAGTTATAATTATATGATAGAAGTAAATGACATAACAAAATGTGTCACCGTTCGATGACTTTTACCTGTGTTGTCTGAACCACCTGCACAAAACTAGCCATGTTCTTTCCTGCTACGAAGACATAGTTAGCTTGCACAGTTTAAATATACATAGCGGATTACTGGTCGAACGAGGGATGGTCGATTGTCTTTCCGCTTCGGGTAGATGGCCCTTAGCGGACGTCCTGACTCATTCGTTCATAGAACTCTACTCTTGTGCACTTGTCCTTGACCACGCATCGTCTAAAAAGTAAGTTATCAAACAAAACATGCAAGATAGCATAAGGAAATGAACTTTATTGCATACTCTAATAGTAGAGTCTACTTGCTCAAGTGATCACATTACAGATATGTACTACTCTTTGCACATTCATAGATGAATAAGTTCTAAATACAATTGAAACATAAAATAGATATAAGCATATCGGACAAGCACGCAGCAATATGATCATTCAGTGAATTTGTGTGTGTGACAAGCATTAAGTGTTTCAAGTCTACATGTTTCAAGTCTACGTCTTTTTATCTTGGCTCATTTTATTATTATGGTATCGTTGATCGGAACGCAAGAGTCATATTATTAAGAGTGAAGACTTTGAAGGAGAGCCAACAAATCGAAGTAAGGCCACTCACATGTCGGTGAATCGGAAAAGAGAAAGGAGAAGATCTTTAGGACTCTGCTCGCACGTCGCATACTCGATCACCTGCACGCATCAACATACGATCAATATCTTCCTGCCTTGGTCTCCTAGAGTTTGATACGAAATACGAAGTTCAAAGAACGAAGACTATGAAATTCATCGAAACCGTTCAAGAAAATGCAAGTCATAAAACCAACGCGAAAGCAACCAAGAGGTATCAAAAACGAGCAAAGAAACCAATGCAGCGAAAAGGCCCCTCGCAACTCTGTCGTCGAGTCCTTCCTTAAGGGATGATCCGCTGAATGTGGGACTTGATTTCGAAGAAACTAATCCATAACGAGGAAAGGCTCTTGATTCAATCTATCCCGATCAAACGATACGGAAGTTTTCCTTAGCCGCGCTCCTCGAAAGAGGGGAACGGGGCACTATATTTTTTGCCTTTGGACTAGGAAGAATAGTCTCACATTGGCTACACCACTAAGTGGGTATCTCAATATAGTGCTTTACTTGTGTTGAGATCTGCATATGGGGTGTGGTGGGCCACATGTGGGTGTCATGTGGGAGTATTTTCCTAGGAAAAAAATGATTAACTCCCAAAGGAAGCATTTATGCTTTTTGTCACTCTCTTTAGAAAAATTCTTTAGGAGCTAAGCCTTAAATGAGCTTACGACTCGGACTCGGACTCAAGGGCGCAAAGTAGCGCTTTGTTGGCGCACTTTGCACTTAGCACGTCATCATCGGCGCATGGCGCTTGTGAGCATTAATGCGCTCGTTTTCTCGTTTTATGCACGAGTTGCATGCGCGGACGCATGATCGGGCATATGTACAGGCTAGGCGCAGGCGATGCGCGGCTATGCGTAGACAATGCCCGGGCTATGCGCAGTTATGTGCGTTTACGCGTATGTGCGCATGCGTTGCTGTACTACTGCGCGGATGCGTGCATGGGCCACTGCGATGCTGGCTTATGCGTGCAGGAGCAGTTCGGTTGAGCTGCTACGTGCATATGCGCAAAGAGCGTGGTTGGCGTATAATCTCACTGAATGCGGGATTTGAAATGTTATGGAAAATTTGGGTTGTTAATTCAGATCCAAATTTTTGTGGGATTTGAATTGAATGCATTCCTATCTTTTCGTAATCAGTTGGCAGCCAGGTTTAAGGATTAGGGTTTCCGTCCTATACCTATAAATACTCTTTTCGTGCTCCTTTGAGAACTTACTTCAAAATTGAGAGACGAAGAGGGTTTTGTTGCTGCCTCCATTGGAGTCTAGGGAGTTCATGTGAGTCCAAAAAGGAGGTGACACGAGCGTTCCAGAAGTTCTACGAAAACTTGTTGGTTCCTGAGAGTAGATCGTGTGGGGGGGGAGTCAAATCTTGTTTTGAGCAACGGTGATCTTCATCACCCCAGCAAGATTTGTTTCATCTTCTCCTTCTTCTAATCTTCTGCGAGTTGTAATTTGTTATGTCCGTTTGCAACTGCGATTGCAAAGAAGAACGAGAAGTTTGTTCTTTTGGTCTATAATATTCATAAGTTGTAATCGAGATATATTGGATGTAGTTCTTCGTTGGAATCGAGGTATATCAGAGAGAAATTTTGTGTGAAATCCTGATCTCGACTACAACTTCAGGATAAAACAAATGATAGACTGTAAAATTTACTGAAACCTCTGTTCCTGGCCTAGTTCTACCATCTTTTGATTAAGTCTCAGGACTAATAAATATACACCATTTTTAAAGAAAAAGTTTACAGGGCATCATATCAAAATAGAACACAGTACAATTTCTTCAGGAGCAAACCCCACAGTTACAATAATATTTGACACCAAGAAAGGAACAAAGTAAATTCCAAATGTTAACCAGTATTAAACTCCACACTTGTTTTATTCCGAAGAACTACTTAATTCAATCTCTATTTGTTATCCTTGTCTATGCAATTTTCCTCTTCATGAGTTGTACATGCAGCTCCAGTAACCTGCAAAGGAACATCCACATTAAACACGAAGAAAATTAGGGGTGATGTCCGCATGCGTAGTCGATGCTTTCCTGCAAGGATATCGGGTCCGCCTTCACTTTAGGAATGCCCACCTCTTCCCTCCCAACTCGGTCGGAATGCTAGGCTCACAGTCAAACCAGCTGGCATTCTAGCCTGCCAAGTTCGATACTAAATCAACACTGACACTCCAAAATATGGACGATGTCGTGTCGGACATGTATCGGACACAATATTACATATAAGTTTGTAGAAAGGGAATATATTAGTAAAAAAAAAATAATAATAATAAAGACAAAGGGCTAACTAAGGCACCAATGGTAAGAAATGGGGGATTGAAATAGACGAGACAATATATGAAAGGATTTTTTTAATACATTATCAAGGGTTATTTGGCTAAAAAAAAATTGTTAATTTTCTTTGTTGGAACCAAAATGTTAACTAACTAATCGAGGGTAGCAACTTGCAACTCCTCAATAGTTCATGGTATTGACATGTATAATATGAAACTTTAGGCTATCAAGTTACAAAATTGGAATAGTTCAGGATATTTAAGTTACAATTGAGCCTATATTCTTCAACAACTCTTTGGATTTGAAGTTATCATAATATCTATTCGATTAGTTGCCTCGAGAAATAACATTGAACGACTTAAAATATCCTATTCTCCTAGTGAAATAGCTGGGGGAAAAAACTAGCATGTGAAAGCAAAATCTTCAGGAGTGAAAATGTATGAAATAGCTAATTGACAATCAGTTATAAGGTTAATTGCTCTCAGCAAAAGCCACCAATATCTACACCAACATGTGATTCTTCCCTGACATTTCTTTCACCCTATCTTAATATATGCTCAAGATGAAGATACGCCATCTGATATTTATTTCTAATCTGATTGAAATTGCATGGAAGATTAACTGATACTAACACTTGGTTCACAGAATCAGGACATTGTAAAAGAAAAGCGTTTCACTTTCCCACTCCAGGAATTCACTTTCCCTCCCGAATTCACTGACCTTTCCAAACGCCGGAAAGAGAAATCGATAGAAATTACAATTTTTCAAAGAAAAGAAAAGAACAAAGAATTGATCTCCTTTCCTTTGTGCGAACCAAACGATACCTAAAGTTATGACCCAAGGTCAGTTAAGTCAATAGCTTTTTCTGTTGCCCTTCCAAAAGAAACTCAAGTTACACTCGTACCCAAGATTTAATACAAGATCAACTTCACAAGCACTAGTCATACATATATTGGCAATAATACATATTGCAGATATTCTAGCATTTTATTTAGGTAGCAGAATAGAAACTAAACAAGCACTTCTTCTGATTGATGTTCACATCCTTAATGCAGGGTATAAAACATTGGTGAAATGATCAGTCATTCCTAAAGAAAATCACATGAATTTAAGAGCAGCAGCTAGCAAGCGCAATAACGAAAACAAAACAAAACAAAACAAAACAAAAAATCTCACCTCCACATTTGTAACCCACAGGGCCATCTGCAATGTTGCACCCCTTGAGAATGGTGATTGATCTCTCCTACTCCTGACACTTTTTGCAGTATTTGACAGCATAACAGCTCGGCTTCTTCCAGAGAAAAATATTAGCACTATGAAGCTCAAACCTTAAACCCAAACAAAATCTTAGTCCACCAAACAAAGAATATTAGCACTATGAAGCTCAAACCTAAACCCAAACAAAATCTTAGTCCACCAAACAAAGAATATTAGCACTATGAAGCTCAAACCTAAACCCAAACAAAATCTTAGTCCACCAAACAAAGCCTGACCCAAACCCACAGGGGCTGAGACAATGGCATGAGCCATTAAAAACTATGTTTGTAGCAGCACTGAGGTGCTCATTTCTGGCAAACCAAAAAGCCTGGTTATGGTGAAAAATTACAAGTGATGTAACATAGTTTGCTACCAGTCCGGTTCAGTTGTCCGGGGTATTCAGTCCCCAAATCCTGTCCCCCCCCCCCCCCCCCCCCCCACCTAAGTGCCTGTGGGTCCCACCGGCATTGAAAAAAGTGAAAATTTGAGAGGGGGGACAGAAATTTGGGGACCGGACAGCAGATCCGGTCCCGTTTGCTACAGCATACGTTACACTTAAACAATCAATAAACATCCTAGTTCATTGATATGGAAATCATTTAAATAAGCTTTTAGTTGTGTTTCTTGGGAACACCAGAACAAGCTTCTTACTTGTAAAGCAAAACATTGTGATTTGTGGAACCCTGAGAAGTGCCACTTACAGTTCCCATCAAATGATCCTCTAATATGAGCTATTATTCCTGTTGGCTAAAACTTCGCTGAGAAACTGGAAGGAAGAAGCAAGCTGAGATGGATATGACAAGATATTAATATAAGGTTTCCATATATTTTTCTATAGAAATATATACATTATCATGCAACAGTATGACTTTCAATTTCGCAGTTTTTTTCTTCATTGTTATTTTTTCAATGTGAGCCTTTCTTGCATCATTGTTCACTAATTAGGTACCCAAACGCCCACCTTCTCTTAATAACTGAGTTAATGGTTTCGAGCATTTGTTTGATCCACCAAGTTAAAATAAGTAGTATCAACAGACTAGGTCTCGCTTGGTTCGTAGAATCATAACATTGAAAAATTAAAATTATTTCTTTTCTATGTTTAGATGTGAAAGAAATGTAATAGAGAAAAAAAAATGATTTCCAATGAAAAAAAAAAAAAAAAAAAAAAGGAGAACATTATTTTCTCCACCCAATTAAGGATTTATTTTCCCACCTCTAATATTCTCTAAAAATCGATAAAAATTATAATTTTCCAAAAGAAAGACGGAGAATTGATTTCCTTTCCTACGAACCAAATTAAAGTTATACAAAACAACTCAAACCCCCAAAACAGTTGGAACAGATCATTACTATTCTGGTGTACCAAGTTTTCATCCACCAAAAAAAATAAAAATAAAACAGATGCTCTTTTACCATTTTTCATCTAATAGGAACAAAACTTTCATCCACCAAAAAAATATAACAGAATTTCTCTTTTACCACTTTTAATCTAATAAGATAATTATAACAGGAACTGAGTGAACATGACGAGTGTGGTGCTTTGTGTATCATGAATTTAGTGTACGTAACATCCATCATTGCATACACCACTGCAGACCAAACACTAGCAAGCATGCAAATGAAAATATTTGATTGATTGCAGAATGATTCTGCTTAGAATCCAAAGAATGAAATCCACAGAAACTACACAGGCAACCAATACACGAGATGACCATTAATTTTCCCCAAAAAAAGAAGCAATGCATGGTAAAGGTGACTCCTCATCAGTCAACCTGACATGGTGTGAATGTTAAATACTTGGTAGAAAATTGCAGTGCAGCAGTATGAAGAATAAAATAATACTAGCCAAAAGTCTAAAGCAGGCATTATAACATAAAAAAAGACAGATAATTGTCAATCTGGTCATCATTGGGTAGCTCATACAAAACAACAGAAAATCATAGTAAACATGGTGTTCTCAAGTCAGATTAGACTACTCTATAACAGCACACTGCACAAAGATGCAGCAGTCTTCGATTTAAATGTCGAGAGATCTAATCAAATCTCTTTGATCTCAATAGGGTGGGTATGGAGGTGCATATGACATGGAAGGCAAACTCGTAGTAGGCAATGCATATCCTGTGGAAGGCAAACTTGCAGGAGCATACGCTGCTTCTCGGTACGGAAGAGGCTCCCTGTACAAGGCATATGGATCACGATGTTCAATGGGCTCACGTGGCCTTGTATCCACCACATTCATAATTCTATGATCCCTCAGTTCAGCTGATGGCCGTGGATCTCTCCTGTAATAATAATCATCAAGCAGACGATCATAACTGTATGATGGAGGAGGTTGCGGTGGTGGCAGTGCTACCAAACGTGGTGGGGATCCATAAGCTACCGGACGAGGAGGTGAAGATGCATAAGCTTCCCTTCTTGAATATAAATCACGACCCCTTATCCTTGGAGGAAAGCGGTCCTCCCTTGCCCTCTCATGCTGTGGCCTTCTCCTGCGGTCTCGATCAGCAGAACGAGGTTCTGGTTCTGCTCGTGACCTTCTCTTGCTGTTCCAATCAATGAAACTAGGTTCTGGTTCTGCTTGTGACCTTCTCTTGCGGCCGCGATCTGCAGATCTAGGTTCTGGTTCTGGTTCTGCTCTGATAGCATCACGAGACTTCTTACTACTAGAGGAAGGGGCCTTGCCTGCACGCTTGAAGAGCTTGCACAAGTTCCTTACCTGGTGCATACAAATAATAGAATATTATCATGAAATACACAAGTGTTTATTCAGATTAGTACAATTGTTATTTCCAGATTAGAGTTGATTTTCCATATTGTGAAAATGGCTACCTGTTCTACAGACAACTGACAATTAAACTTGTTTCTCCCATAGTAGTTTTCTTTAATTGCAGCCTTAAACTTCTCTTCTGGCAAGGGCAAGCAATCATCCAGCACGGTGAAACGGACCTGTCATTTAGAGAATTCGAAGTTTGAAACCAATTCATATCAATGCCAGACTCCAGATAATATATAGGGTTATTTACACTAACCACCCTTATGTTTTATGTTTATTACACGGACCTCCCTTATGTTTTATGTAAAGGGCTATTACAATAACCACCCTTATTTTGAAAATAAAACATACAACATAGGGGAGGCCCGTGTAATTATTTTCAAAATAAAGAAAGTCCGTGTAATAAACATAAAACATAGAGGAGGTTAGTTTAAATGACCCTAATAACAAATATGAGACAATGCCACTTACACAAACTTGTATGTCACAATCATAAAATAACTGACGATAATAGTAATACTAATGTTTGGGATAATTCATAATTGTGAAACAGTTGGTTCAAATCCAATTTCATGTGAACTTATATTCATCCACAAGCAAGGCATGGTGATGCTAAAACCTTATCGTACTGGGCATCAATCTCAGTAAAAAAAAAACATTCATACTCCACCTAGAATTTTTCGAAATACAAATGTTCCTGTAAGGATCTTAAACAGTAGTGTCAACAATGTGGCAACAGAATTGAATTCACTGGACTCGAAGCAATACGTAATCTGCACATTTGCAAGCACAGACAATAACTGAACTAGTGACATCAGTTATTAAGTGTATTTGTCAAGACAGGAACTATGTCAAAATGCTGAAGATATCGCATTGGATGATGGGTTGAAGGTTCTCAAAAACCACAACATAAGTCAAGTTCCCAACATCGGTTTTTCAATGTGAATCAACTTTTCACTATCCTCATTGTTAATATAATCTGAACCGCTTCTTCAATATTAATTGATAAAAATGATTAAACATTACAAAAATGTAAGCATTCGAGAATTATGAAGAGGACAGATGAAGATTTTCATATTACAATTAAAACTTTAATATGAATAAATCACTAATTGTGGTTACAAATGGCATATCAACATTTAAAAATACGGCTTTTTGTATGCTAGTCCTTAAATCTTGCTTGTCTTTAAAAGTCCCTCAAATGATAACAATAGTATTATGAGTCCCACTAGTTAACTGATGGAAGATAGGAAAATTCCACTAACTTAAAACATGATTTAATATATTTAAGACTTTTGCCCCTTCCCTTCTCTCCTTTCTTATTATCTACTGCATTTTTTCTCCTTTTGAAATCGAATATGAAGATCCCTTGGATACATATTATGTCCCAAGTGATCCTTCATTCTCCTCAAAGGTTGATATTTCGAAGTGGGCTACCATTTTTTTTTTCATTATTTGTTTTGGTAATCGGACAGATTTCTTGCAGGAAAAAGGTGGATGAGTGGGGAACTAGGACGAGTGGAAGAGATTGAAAATGGTAAGAGTGAGTGAGTGCTGCAGGTGAATGAGAAGTTGATGCTGAAGGTTTAGAGTAGGCGACGAAAAATGGAGAAATGAGGGCCAGGTGAAGGAATAATAAGATGGGGAGGGCAAAATATTGTCCCTGGAGTCGGATTACTTTTTAAGTGATAGAGACGGATGGGGAACCATAACTCAATTGTTAAGTGATCTAAGGGACTTCTAAGCAAAAACAGGAATTAGGGGGCTTCTTAAGAATATGATATAGTTGAGGGACTTGTATGCAAAAATATTATAGATGACTCCAAGAAAGTCGTAAACCTAATCAAGAACTTAATTCATTAGTGAAACCTGAACAAAGTAACGGAAAAAGCCCCAAGATTCAACTAAGTACATTCTAGGGGAATGGCCAAAGTTATTCACTAAATATGTGATTTTCCCGAAATATAGACAACAGCATGCAATGTGGTTACAAGAATACATCCTCCTATAGAACAAAGCATATATCATGCATGAATACTTGGTGAAGTTCAAAGGATCCTCGCTACCTTCTCCACCTAAGCTATCTCATGGAGACTGTCCATGCACAACAGCCAAATACCATGAGTATTGCCAGAATATGTTGTCACATATAATATTATTTTGAAATCAAAAAGGAAATTGTAGACAACACTAGATCTAGACATAACTACCTAACCCAGAATGCTCATTTGAGGCTAGGAACCACGGGCACTCCAAAACTGTGAGCTGGGTTGTGTCGGACACATATTGGACACACCCCAGACACTCCAGAATACACTAGGACACACCGAAATAGGCGTTGTATCCACGTCCATGTCATTTCGTATCCGTGCAACATATATTTGAGGTAAACTTTATCATCTACTCCTTGATCTTCTCTGTTGAAAATCTCATGACAAGAGCAGATTTTATGCTTCCAGAATCAGGATTAATATCCCAGATCTCTTTAAACTAAAAGAAGCAGTGTATAAAGATAAGCAAAGGTTTTTTTTATTCTTACCTGAGAAGGAAATGCTGATTTAAATGCTTTGGGTTCAAGATTGTAACCCCCAGGACTAACAGCTTTGTAGATTCCGTACATCAGCTTGAGATCAACGTCAAATAAAAATAGCCTCATTCCTTTGTAAACTTTTTCTACCATCTCCTTTTTACTTGCAGGAAGACCAAACACTTTGTAATGAAAGCAATCTTTCTTGGTTTTAGCATTGCACATGAAGATCAACCCCATACCATTAGCCATTTTCAATTTCTTCTTATCCACATTTTGAGTTTTTGGCTTATCTGTACCGTTTGGCTTCTCCTTTGGCTTCTCATCCGATACGTCAGCACTGGCAGATACTTCCTTCGTCTTCTCACTGGTAGCTGCAGCACTGGCAGATGCTTCCTTCGTCTTCTCACTGGTAGCTACAGCATTGGTAACTGCTTTCTTCTTCCTCTTCCCTAAAACTTTGCCCTTCTTCTTAGTTACAGTTTTGCCTTTTTTATCACCTTTAACATCTTCTGTAGCTTTAACCTCTTCTGTAGCCTTGACCTCTTTGGTCTTATCTCCTTCGTCCACCTTTTCTCCTTCAGGATCATCAGTCTCTACTGAATCTACTTTGTCATCATCTTTAGTCTCTTCTTTTGCATCTTCCTCAGCCGTATCAACAACCATGGTGGTCTCTTCTTCCATATTAACTGATGTAGGTGGAGCAGATTCAGCAACATAGCCAGCGGTCTCCTCTATATCAGATGGAACATCAGAAGCAGCAACTTCCTTGCTTTTTGTCTTTGCCATGCTCACTAGGAGTGTCAAGAGGCCATCAATATCAACATCAGACTTCTTGAATACAATATATTACTCTTACAAAAATCTAAAAGAATAGTTCTAAATAAAAAGATATAAAAAAAATTATTGAACCTAGCTTCAAATCGAACTTGACATGTAAAGGCACTACGTATGGCTAACCAAAGTTGTTAAAAGGCACGCCCGAGTCACGAGGCTCCAACCACGACGCCTAAATACATGTAGAGCAAGGCTCCCTTCATTTGGTGTGCGCCTCTTGGAGTCTCATGGTGAGGATCATGCCAAGTTGAGGCACGCTTCACACACTATGTTACGTGGACTCGGATACGGGTGTCTGTTACGGGTACTTATCCAAGAGTCGGGTCCTTTAAATTCATAATTGAAGAACATACAGACTCGGCTAAAAAGGATCAAATTTTGGATACATATACGAAAATATGACTATTAAAATACATATATTTGAACATGATTTTATAAAAAGACAGCATGTAATTAAATTTGCATTGTTTCATAAAAGACATATAATTAAATTTGCACGATTTCATAAAAAGATAGCCTCTAATTAAATTTGCATGATTTAATAAAAAATACAGTTGTAATTAAGTTTGCATGAACCGTCTCTTCAGCTCCCCTATTACTTTACTACCAGTCTACCACATGAAAATAAACTATGTACTTCATTATCAGTCTTTCGATTGTCACCATGGAGGATCCGGATCCCGTACCCTGTCTTGTTGGGTCGACACGGATACTTCTCCTTAAAGTGGAGAGTCCGAGTAACACAGCTCACACATATTGAATTTTACATTTCCTTGTATGTTTTTTATTTTACTAAGTAATGGATTTGTCTTAATTGGGCACGGACCACGGTTGGCTATGTTATTTGTGTGTCTTTCAAATTGTTCTACTCTCAGATATCAAATAGAAAAGAACCCTAAAGTCTTCTTACTACTCACTGCATGTTCTTAAACATGAAGCCTATCATAGTTCCCTTGATCTCAATAAAAACTATTTTTATATTATTATTATCTACCATTGGAATTGTTTTTTGCTCTCTTTTTCAGTTTGGTTGTGTTTTTTCGAATGCTCTCATACTTATCTTCTTATTATTCCTTTATTTTCTTCTAACATACTCTGAACATCTAATGCTTTGTTTTTGTTTTGTTCTTTTTTCTTCTTGCTCTGTTTTTCTTTTCAATTTGATGCTTTCAACCTCTTCATTGTTCACTCTGCGAAACCCTCTTTATTCTCTGTGAAATAATGTTCTAAAAATCGGCCTAAGCGGCCGCCTAGGCGGTCAACGGCCGAACCTAAAACATCATGTTCGACACCCATGTGCGCCTGTTCAGGACTGTTGGACCATTTTCAAGCATGTTCGGTTGATCGATTTTTCAGATTTTTTTTATGCTTAGTTGTATTGTGGATATGTTGTTTGAATTGTAAGATTGTATTTGTATTTAGAATATTAAATTTTCAAATTTATAATATGGATTTCAAATTTTAAAAATATGAATTGTATTATGGATTTAGAACATAGTTGGACTTCAAATTTCAAAAAAAAAATCATTTCGACTAGGCGGCCCGCCGCCACACCGAATCCGCCTAGCGAATTTTTGAACGCTACCGTGAAACCCAATTTTTCCTTCTCTAATTGGTTGTTCTTTTATTTTCCTCGTGGGAGAGCATACCTCTAGTTTCTTCGACAACACAAATAAGTTTCTTCTTTTACTATCAATGTTATTATTGAAATGAATTCTGCAACGTCCATTTACAATATCTATTACATATAAGCCATATATGACATAACTATTATTTTAATTTTTTTAATAAATGTGTGCCTAGCCTTAGTGAGGCTTGCACGCCTTCACCTCAGTCCTCTATGCCCTTTGCGCTGCAGTTCACCTTTTGTTTTTTTTGCGCTGCAGTTCACCTTTTGCTTTTAATAACTTTAGGGGTAACACTAGAAAGTTTACGCCAAAATTTTGGACCAATATTGAAAGAAAAGATCGAAAAATATAATTTTCTTTTAGAAATGAACTCAAAATTTCATAAAATAAATGCCAGAAACTTATGCAAAACTAGTGTTAACACGTAAAGGTGTCCTTAAACAATTTATAAACTATGTACAAACTTCAATATTCATTCCTTACATTTTGATTAAAAAAATTGAAGGGTGAATTACGAAAACTACCTATAGAGCAAACGTCAACAACCAAAATTAGTATGAGGTGGCGAGGCACCCAAATTGCCTAGTTGGGGCCTTCTTTTAATTAAGTTTTATAGTGCCGAAGACCAACATGTTTTTTTTGAGTTGTCGACGTAACGCTCAGGATTTGTGCACGTTGCATGCCTTTTTGGTCCACTGCCCCCAACACGCACCATTTATAAATGGAAGGAATAATACGTACACGTGGCTCGATCCACTGATCTTCCGCCACCTAGTCAGGGACTTCTGTATCTTCTCGGTAACCACAAGGGTCACTCGAGTTCGGACGAAGACCAATATGTTACGATGTGTCAATAAAACTCAAGATGTCAACATAATGATTTAACTGTGTTAAAGATCAACACGCTAAGTGCGTCAATAAAAATCTTTGTCGACACATTGTAAACATTACTACTTGTCTAAGTTGTATACCGCAAAGTTAAAGAGTTATTTGTATTTATCCCTCCCCCCAATTACTAATGCATAACTTTGTTTTCCTCCGGTATTAATTTTATTACTACTACCCATATTTCTCAATAGTTAGGCATTATTAAAGGGGGGTAAATACAAATAACACTTGAGAAAGGGATAAAACGGGGTGTAGTAGTAATAAATGGGAGGAAACATAATTAAGCATTAGTAATGGGAGGAAAAATACAAATAACTCCAAAGTTAATACATCTTAATATTTTCATTTGAAACTATATTTTGTGGGGGTACGCATCTAAGAGCAAGCATAATTTTGATCATCTGTCTTCTCTCATCACAATGGGGTCGACTATAGAGCTTAAGCTTCATAAAGGATTTGACAAAGTTTCTATGACAATTGTCATTATGTTGGTGCCAAAATTCTTCATTACATTGGTGTCGAAATCCTAGCGAAGGTGGCTATGAGCATGAGAGGGTTATGCCATAAAATCTAGGTAACCAGTTGGTATATATATCCCATAGATACGAAGCTCAAGCTTATGCAAGGAAGGCGCAGAATCTATGTTCCCCTAGACTATAAAAAAACTAGAAGAGGTAAGATTGCAATTTTTATAAGGAATTGCAATTCACTATGACACGTTAAGGGAAAGCGAAAAGGAATGTCAATCCCAAGCAAAAGACACATTATGCAGGTGGCATCTCAGCAATGTTGAGTGTTATTCCCTTCAAAACTAACGAGTAACAACAAATAATACATAAGCTTATGCCTAAATGTATCAAATATTTTTCTGTTTTTTTTAAATAAAAAATTCTTGTTTTATCTTTTCATTTTCTAAAGCCAAGAACTCTGCAACTCTAAATTGAACCACTGATAATGATTCTGATACTAATACGTATTTGGTTAATAGTTTAAACACAATTATAGAAGGTTTAAATGATTTTCACAGTTTCATCTGACTTAGGAATTCTCAAAATTCCACAATAAAATTCTCTATCTCAGTATTCTGGGGTCGGTTACACGGTTCGTCTCCATTCAACGTAAGAGCCATATCTTCTATGAGAATAACAAATTTGTTGTCCATATTCACAGCCTCAATATAAGCTTGTTTAATATACATTAGCATTCTCATTGCAGCTCGGCGCATCCTCTCAACATGTTTCTCGACTACACAATCAGACTCATAAAGCATGTCCAATCTCATAATAGCCTTGTATTTTTCTCCCTTTAAATTTCAAGGGTGTTTTATGGTCAGAAACACACTAGAAATATTCTTCCACTTCACTCATTTTACTTCTGTTAACAAAATCCTAAATCTCGTCAGTTTAACGAGTGATTGGTCCAAAATAAAAAGACAGTTTAGTACGACATGTAACTAGAAAGAACTTCCTCAATCTAATTAACTTTATGTTTATTCAGATCCTAGTCTATTAGATTCCTAACCCTTTCCAAATTTTGATATAATTTTCAAAGGCCATAGTGACTGTTCCCAAAACTTGGAATGGGTTATCAGCTTGATCCAAGAGAAAGAGTGAGCAGCTTAAGCAGTGAGAAGTTCCGCAGCAAGAGGGCAAGGTCCCTCTCTCCCCTTTCGCCATAACAACTTTCTTTTTTTCCTTATACAATGAAAAGACAGTGTTACATTTTCTTTTCTGAATGATCATTGATCATTTTCATTTCGGTTGTCACATAATTAAAGTTCCTACAGTCTAATTTGTTTTTAATGGTTTAGGGTTAAACTGTAAAAATCCTTAGTTTAATGCAGGATGATTGGACTAATCTGCTCTCGGTCTTCAGGTTGATAAGGTGCAGAAGAAAAATTCTATTGAACTGTGAATTGGCTACATATTGACCAAAAACTGTTTGGAAAGAGAGAGAGAGAGAGAGAGAGAGAGAGAGAGAGAGAGAGGGGGGGTGACTGGGTAACGAACATCAAATAATGGAGGGGTTGTCCAAAAGAATAAAAGTCAACTTTGTAACAAACATAACATGTTTTGTACACACATAAACATAGGGGTTGCAAATATTATAAAGGAAACGACAGTTAAAACAGAGGCAAATGGAAGAAAAACATGTGGCTGAGCCAAACTCAGTAGAAAGAAATGTTTCAAGTTATGTACATATTAGTTCAGAGTGCATGCATGTATATTTGTTTATACCCATTTTTTACAGGGAAAGGGGGTGTAAAATGATAAACAACACATGGTTTTAGCAAAAGAGAGAGAGAGAGAGAGAGAGGATATGAAAAATTAACAAAGAGAAATGATTTATTCACATAACCATAACAGTCGCTTTTTACTAAAACAATCATTTCTTTCGATAACTCCTCCAATAATTGTTCATAAATTAGTTGATGCTAATTGATATAATCCCTAATATGTACAAATTTAACAATACCAATAGTCGAGATTTGTCTTTTTAATACAGTTAGACAAACTACAAAGATTCTTTTAGATAACATAAACATACTTCCAGTTCTGTCAACTTCCAAAAGAGTTGCGCAACCAGCCATACGAAATGAACCTAAATTCAAACATCAGCCCATAGTTATTAAAAGAGCGACTAGGCAAAAAGCTCGGTACCAAGGGAGATTGTGCCTCGCTTCAGCTAGGTGTGTGCTGTTACGACCCCACTAGAAGAAAAAAAAAATTAAAAAGTCCTAAAGTCATAAGTCCATTCCTTGTACGGTGCAACAGGGTACACAGAACACCCCTCTTCCCCTCTTCCCGTCCTTCTCTGCACGAGCCCCCAGTCATACTCCCTCTCCTCATTTCTCTCCTAAACCAAGAGATGAAGCCAAACCCCCATCCTCCATTCATCATCATCTTCTTCTCCATCACTCCATCTCAAATCCTCACCATCACCATTAGGGGAAGCAGCTCAACCACCCTTGGCCTCGCTCCTGTCCGGCGAACCGCCGTCGTGCACCCCGCTCCCATCCCCGACACAAGCTTTTTATTCCAACCACTAAAAATAAGTCGTTTAGAAGAAGAAGAAGAAAATCAGAGAGGAACAGAGGCTGCTGCTTCAATTATTAAGGTAATACTTGTACTAAACCTCCCACGTGTGTATTTACTTGTTTGTGTGTTCTTTACGTAAAGTTCACTCCTTTTTAATCAAAAAATCAATAAACCCAATTATAACCTATGTTGCTCTATTTCTATTTATTCATATTCTGTTCGATTATTCTCCGATTTTTATGCTTTCATGAATCTTTTAGCAA
This sequence comes from Iris macrosiphon, assembly GCA_036927795.1. Classification (NCBI taxonomy): domain Eukaryota; kingdom Viridiplantae; phylum Streptophyta; class Magnoliopsida; order Asparagales; family Iridaceae; genus Iris; species Iris macrosiphon. The sequence continues at coordinate 82,953,917 of JAYESA010000020.1, forward strand.
ATTAAATAAAAATAAAATGTTGGGTGGCATTTACGAAATTGTATGTGTGATCACTAAAATTGTTGGAAAAAGAGAGATTCATGTTGCTTGTATGAAAATTTTGAGAGAATTCATGCAGAAGATATACTATGTGACGGAATTCAAATTTTTCAGTTTGCCTTCTGCTTACACTTAATAAAAATGATCATGAAAATTACCAATGACTTGTCACAAACTTTACAAAGGAAAGATCAAGACATTATTAATGTTATTAATATTGTAAAAATAACCAAGCAAACACTCCAAATAAAAAAGAGATGGTGGATGGGAATCATTGTTGAATGAAGTGTCTTTATTTTGCATAAAAAATGGAATCGGAGTCCCAAACATGGAAGCCAAATTTGAAGTTCATGAAAGATCATGTCATATCATTGAAGAATGCACAAATCTTCACTATTATCGTGCTGAATTATTCTACTCTGTTATATATTTGCAACTTCAAGAGTTGGATAATCGATTTATTGAGGTGAATATGAAGTTGTTGTGTATGTCGTGTCCTGATCCAAGAGATTATTTCCCTGCATTTGATATGAATAAGTTGATACGATTTGCCAAGCTTCACCCCTCTGATTTTGATGAAGATAATCTTTCATGTCGTGGATATCAACTTTCAAACTATATTAATTACGTTTGCACCAGCAATTAATTTTCTGATGTTATAGGGATTAGTGGGCATGCTAGAAAAATGGTTCAAACTAAGAAACATCGACAATATCCATTGGTATTTCTGCTTATGAAGTTGGCATTAATTTTACCCGTTGCGACGACAATTGTCGAGAGGGCCATGAAAATTATCAAGACTCAACTACGCAGTCGACTTGGAGATGAGTTTATGAATTATTGTTTGGTCGCTTACATTGAGAAAGACTTGTCTAAGCAATGAAGAGATCCAATAATTTCAAAATAAGTGCAATCGGAGAGTAGTACTATAATTTGAGATTAGTTATCTTGTTTTTTAAAACATGTGAAACAATATATATATATATATATATATATATATATATGGGGGCGGATCAAAAGACCCGCCCCCGGATCTCCGCCCTCCCCTCGTCCGTCAGATCGGAGTGCCCGGGGCCGCGCCCGAGTGGGGCCCGCTCGATCCAACAGTCAGGAGTCACTCCCAATTCGCTCCCTATATATATATATGTGTGTGCGCGCGCGCGCGCGCACATTTATATTTAGACTTTCTTTACATTTGAGGTTGACCCCTCCTTTTTTAAAATTCGTGTCCGCCCCTGCATACGAGGCCTTATAGTAATACCCATATACATCATCGACACTCCCCATCTACAGTTCAAGCCGTCATGTCATGCTTTTGTTGCGATCATGTGCAACCTTAAAGTGAAACACATTTACATCATCGACCCTCCCCTACAGTTCAAGCCAAGAACTGCTTAAGCTTCCTTATTCTGCTATGTACAAGTTTGCCCTAGAACATAGCACAGAGAACAATTTTGAGGTCGAGTACATCTATTTTTCTTCTAATTATACATGTGGATTGATATGCTAGGGCTGCACCTCGCTTTTGTGCCTAGGCCTCCATGGACCTCGTCGCCTAAGTGCGCTTGCCGCCTTCGCTAACCATGCATGAGACTATCTTACTCATTTCATGTGTACTAAACCAATAATATCCAACAGGATATATATTATGCCTTTGCAAAATTTACATGTGGACATATGATACACAAAATTGACAAAACATTCCGTATAACTGAACCTCCCAAAATTGGATCAAGAAATCAATGACAAGAAGAATCTGGTATCATGGAAGACTTGTCGTCAGAACTCAGGAGGACTGCTGCTTACAACAAAATGCTTTATGAGAAAGTACAAAAGGTGCTTCACCCATTAACCAAGACTGTAGCAGAAGGTCCTAGAGCAAAAGAAGGTAAATTTCTGAAGATACTACTAAATAATTTGATATGACTAGAAAGCCAAAACTTCAAGTGGAGGGCTCTGTCTACAAGAACCTCGGAAACACGAACATGCAAAGAAAGATGACCTTTGGACATCCCTACGTGTTGTCATCTCCATGCAGCATACACAGGATTATATACTTCCCAAACAGCTTATTATAGCCAAAAGCAAACAGATCATGAATCTCTAGCCTTGGAACAAATCTTTAATTGATCCCTAAGAAACAACCAAGTCCAATATATATTCATTTAAGTTCAAACTTCCTTATTTCCAATACTCAAGAATCACTTGAATTACATGTCAAGGGCTTAAATGATAGACCTAAGGTACATGGAGGCCACGTTAGCACTGGAACTTTATTGGGGCCATGTTTGGCAGGAGATAAGGTTTATCGTAAGATAACAGGTGTTAACCTGTTAGGAGAGACAAGAACAAATTCGTCATTATTTCCAGAGGCAAGAGAGGCAATGTATTAATTAAAGAGACAATAAAAGAAACATTGAAATAAGTACGACTTAAATAACCCTCTTTTTAGGCCGTTGCTTGATGCAATTGTAATGTAAGACTAGATGTGATGGAGGATATTGTTTCGAGGCAGGATAATAGATCAACTGTGGCAAGAGAACACACTTTACCTAAATAATGTCCAGATAAGAAGCATATAAAGAGGCATGGAAACGATACTCAACTTTACCCAAATAAGCATAAATCATATGCTTAAAATCATGAACTACAAAATACAACCATGGCAATGCAACTATAATTAAATAATTGTTTCTCCAGTTAATAATCGCAGGACAAAGAATCATTTCTCTTATGACGACAATAAGAAACAAATGCAGAATCCCAGCATGTGCACTCATACTTCGCAAAAAGCACAGTCATGAAATCTTCTAGGACTTAAAAATTCCAACCACATCGAACACATACAACCTGTATTAAAATACTTGCTAGAGCGAACAGAGAATCATTAGACCACAAAGTCAACTTGATCTTCAAAAGCTGGATCGAGAATTCAATTCCACCAACAATAAATGACAATTACAAAAAAAAGCTGCTATTTCTTTCTTTTCCTTGAAAAAATAAAAATAATAAGATCACTGTTGCATTTTCACTCTCTTTTTCTCAATGGTCAATGATCATAATCACTTGGGTTTTCACTTGATTAAAGTTCCTCCAGTCTGAGGATTTGTTTATAATGGTTTAGGGTGATACTGTACAAATCCTTATTCACATCTTTGTTCAATGCAGGACGATTGGACTAATCTGCTGTCTTCAGATTGTTAATATATCCACAGAGAACGTGGATGAGCTGTAGAAAAATCAAAAATTCACTTGAACTGTCGATTGGCTACATATTGACCAAAAATTTGTTTGGAGGAGCAGGCAGACTGGCACAGAGAGAGAGAGAGAGAGAGAGAGAGAGAGAGAGAGAGAGTCACTGGGTAAAGGAAATCGAATAATGGAGGGTTGTCCAAAAGAATGGAAGTTCACTGGGTAACAAACATTACATGTTTTGTACACACAAAAACATAGGGGTTGCAAATATTACAAAGGATATGACCGTTTAAATAGAGGCAAATGGAAGAAAAGCATGTAGCTAAGCCTAACTCTGGAGAGAAAGATGAGTCTTTTGTTATACGAAGTACATATTAGTTTCGTGTGCAATGTACATGCACGTATATTTTTGTATCCCCATCTTTCCAGGGGAAGGGGTGTACAATGGTATACAACACAAGGTTTCAGCAAGCCAGGACGCACGCATTCTAGGAAAAAGAATAACAAAGAGACATGATTTATTTACATAAACAAGATAGTCGATTTTTACTAAAATAATCATTTCTTTGATTATTTCCTTTGATAGTTGTTCATAAAAAATTGTGAATAATAATCATTCACAAATTAATTGATGTTAATTGATATATCTCTAATATGTACAAATTTAACAAAACAAGAAGTGAAGATTCGTGCTTTTAATATGATGAGACAAACAACAAACAATTCTTAAGATAACAAAATAATACTTACAGTTCTATGTCAACTTCCAAATAGAGTTGCAACCAGCTAATATGAAATGAACCTAAATTCAAACCAAGACAATATCTTACTCATTTCATGTGTACTAAACCAATTTATTGTCAAATATGGATCCATATAATGCAATTTGCCAAACCTCCCAAAAGTAGATCAAGAAGTCAATGAAAAGAAAATTATGGAATTATGGCAGGGCTTGGCAAGGTCAGAACTCAGGAGTATTGTTGCTTGCAACAAAATGCTTGATGAGGAAGTACGAAAGGTGGTTCACCTATTAACCAAGACTGCCTCTGTAGGACCTAGTGTAAGAGAGGGCAAATTTCTGAAGATCCTGCTAAGTAATTTGATATAACTAGAAAGCCAAAACTTCAAGTAGAGAGGGCCTTGTCTACACAATCCTCAGAAACAAGGACATGACAAGATAGATGACCTTTTCACGTCTCGTCGTCCTGTCATCTCCAAGCAGCATTTAAGTTCAAACATCCTTATTTCCAAAACAATGAAAGAATCACTTTATTTACATGCAGAGGCAAGAGACGCAATGTTTTAAAGAGAGAACATAAGAAACTTTTAAGAAATTCGACTTAAATAAGTGCAACCGTATGACTTCTATGTTACATCATGGAGCGCAAGGAACAAAATAAAACAAAATAAAATATCAAAACCAACAAGAACATCTTAAAACATAACCAAAGTGAAATAGCAAAACAACAGTAGCAAGAATATGTGTCCATACATTGTAAAATAAAAGCTGAACCAATAGAACAATCATTTATCTTCATCAAACTCCATCAAATCATCATCATAACCACTAATACTCTCATCACTATCATTTTCTGACGGATGAAACCATAGAACCAAAATAAAGAACAAATACACAGGGGGAACCTAAGTACAACAAGGCGCGCCTTTGACTACACTGTGGAGTATTCATTTCAAGGCAGTATAATAGACTTCCCATAAACAGGTAAGTTTGCACATATGGACCCTCTCAAACCCTATGTAGGAGCGAGATTCGCCGATTAGTCCAATTGGTTGAAGTCCAATTATTTTAGAGGAAGTCAAATTTGGTCAATAATAGTATCTATAGATGGTAGGTTCTAGGTTTATTTATTCAATATTTATATGGCCCAGGAGTGAGGTCGACCAATTGACCAACCTCGCTCCCGCATCACCCTAGAGAAATATAAACCGTGGCACTAAAACCCCCTTAACTTGAACAATGATTCCTTCACATTATGTCTGAACAAGAACCATCTAAAAAAGCACGGAAACATATCAACTTTACCAAAATAAGCATAAATGAGTCATGGCAAATATAACCATTTCTGCAATTAATACTCTAGGACAACGGATCACATAGCGCCCCCCCCCCCCCCCCCCCACCCCCCAACCCCCCCCCCCCCCCCAAAATAGACTGGAAGAAACCAATTCAGAATCACGACATGCACAAGCAACAGGCAGTCAAGAAATCTTTTAGGACTTGAAGATTCGGGCCGCGTCAAACAAAAGAATCATCAGACCACGAACTCAACTTGATCTCCGGAAGCTGGATCGAGAATCCACTTGGCAATCACAAGAAAAGTGCTAATTTCTTCTAACAAACAGATCGTAAAGGGGATCTAGCACAAGAGAAGACAAAATTCACGGAGAACTCCGTCGTATATTCAAATATAGCCAAATTTCCATCGACAACAGGGATCGATGGCGAAAACGAAAGAAATCAGGAACTTCTCGACAAATCCATGGTTATATAACATGAAATTTATATGAAAATGAAGCTAAGAAAAAATGCGAAGAAGAGTATGATGATAATTATAGGGAAAATTGAAGAGGGGAGCAACGACAAGAGAGGGCTTACAGAGCTTTCCGAGACCAGCAGCAGCACTCTCACTGGCGAGAAAGAAAACCCTAGAAGTACCAAAACGAATAACGATTTGGATTCCGAAACCCTATCTGCCTGGCACAACAATATATAAATAGAGAACCAAACAAATTGGTGGGCCCACGACCGTAACCCAAACCGACCGTTCTGCTTTAGAAATTCAAACTCCTTAGCCCAACACCGGTCGTTCTGCTTTAGAAATTCAAACTCCTTAGCCCAACACCGGTCTGCTTTAGAAATTCAAACAGAAATAGAAAATAATCTGAAAATTTTACATTTTTTATATGGAATGCGGTGAAGTTGAGTGAAATAAAAAATATTATTTTGATACTTTAAAAAAGTGAAATTTAGAAATGAAAATTTTTAAAGTTTGATATTTGATTGTTTGTTGAAATAGGTGGAAAAGTGTAACTTTTGTTGAAGTGATTTGTTAAAGTAGTCTTCCAACAAAATGCGCGAAGTGAGTATAAGAATTTTTTACTTCTGCGTTCCACTTCCGAAGACAAAACTATGATGTCAAAACTATGATTTCGTAGCAGACAAGTTTTAATTTTCATATTAAATCTTGTCTGTAAATTCTCCAACCAAACACGGAACCAGGGGTTGTTTCGTTGCTTGAAAGTGTAAGAAAGTATGAAAGTAAATTTTTTTTTCTCGTGAAATGTGTATATTTTTTTGTTTTATGTTAGTTCTTGTCTGCTTAAAGTAACTTTCAAAGTTTTGATAGATGATATTTATAACTTGAAAGTGGTCAAATTCACACTTCCAATGTTTAGATGGCTATGAAAGATGGTCAAATAAAAAATATATTATAAAAATAATAAAAATTAATTAATTAGCTAACAAAGTTAATAATTATACATTAATAATATTATTTAAAATTTTTATTTAAAAAGTAATAATTAATATCACAAAAGATGAATTAATTAATTATTTGATTTACTTTTATAATAACTATTTATTGATTACCTTAATAAAAAAATATTTTACCTTTTTAATTTATGCATATTGTCACGTCCCAGTCCCAGAATACCGAGGGACCAGGCACGTGACAATGGCCAGCAGCACACTCCAATGGGCAAACCCAATTTAATGGACCCGTTAGAGTGTACTTAAGCTGTAAAACAACAATATAATGGTCTACGATACAAGTCATAGTCTAATTATAATCCCATCCACAGAAGATAATCACAGTTCAAATATCAGAATAATCAAGATGAAATATAATTCAACAACAAGTCTTAATAAAATGTCTCGGGAAACAACCCGATAATGAGTTTAATACAGAAATCCACGAGACATGAAATAGAGTATCAAGAACAGAAATGACTGAGTATATAAAACAAATACTCAGGAGAAATCTTCTGGCATCACCTCGTCCTCTGGTATTGGTACTGCTCCAGCATCTGCTCCTATCCCGTATACCTCAGGGTAGATCTCCTCTGCTAAACTTGGGGACATAATCCGGATCCAGGTCCTCAGGGGACATAGCAAGGTACAAGAATAACTCAAGCCAAATAAATGCAGTATATAAAATGTATCAATAGGGCAAACTATGTAACCAGTTATGTGATATGCACGTGAGAGCATCACTAGAACTCAGGCTGAGAACACTACAAGCTCTGTGTCGGGGAGCCGGTAGCAGTGATATCATGTAGTGGGCCTAGCTCTGTACGGCACCGTAATAATAAATATATATATAATCAACCTGTAGCCTGTGTGTCTCTCCAACCCAATGTAATCACACGCCTCATGTCCACGACGTCTCATGTTCATAACACGCAAGATCATGACCTCTAACTATTATAGCGAGTCATAATGATATCTATGTATATGCAAGTCATATGTCACGAATCATGTAATCCTATACAGAATCACCATGAATATCTCATGAAAGATTCTGTTTCATGAAATGTGTTAAGTGTCCTATGGTATGACGTACTTGATAAAGCAAGCACAAAATATAGGATCGTAATATCAACTCTCTAAGTGACGTTACACGACTCCGCGTACAGCGTCGATACCCGAATATTATTCGAACGTTAAGCAATGTCTCACGGTCCTAGGTTGAACAGTTACAACACAGAAATAAATCAAGAAAATAATATGAAGCAAGTACTGCAAGTTTGGCAAGGTATACTTGACTGGAATTTGAATTCCTCCAATTGCTCCGGTATATGTGGAATCTTCAGGTACGCCTCCGGATGCTGAAATAAACATTACCATCACTCTCAGAAGATATGAAATAGTTAGAATTGACTACCCATAAGTCCAATTTGGACACAGGGACAGAATTGACAGTTTCTAGTCAAAGCGGGGTCTACATGTGGCCCACTTCGCACCGAAAAATGTGCTAGAAATAAAGTTTTTCAAATTCGTCAAATTTAGTGTCTACGAGTCCAGAACGACGATACGAACCCAACAGAATGTCCAGAATTGAATTTCGATGAGCTGATCACAAAATCACCCGTCAAGTGGAGCCGTGGGGCCCACGATACGGGATTTCGTCAACGTTCTCAGAATCGAACCAAACTTGGGTCACAGGACCAGCATAACGCTAGGAATTCGATGGCGCAAGTTTCGTTGTGAAACGACAAGCACACACGAAGTTACAATGAGTTCTAGAACAGGCCCGATACGGAATAATTTTGACGGATATGCGTTGATTCCGGTGTGCACGCACATCCAAATCAACTTTCATAAAATTTCACACGTCCGCATTGACGATGCACATCTTTTGGTGAAATTTGCACACTACGAAGTCGCCTTGTTTAGCGGGATGCACCCAGTTTCGGGAGAATCGAGTTTAAATAACCAAGATTTTGGTCGATTTTATCCGCGAATAAAACACAACATACAACACCATAAAATAAACTAATTACAGAATTTAAAACTCGATTATATTATCTAATTTATTGTTCAAGTTAATTTTGAAAACATTAACTAGGTTGGACGTAAATCAGCCGTGAACTTGTGAGAATGGGACAGTTTTCGAAATCCAAAAATTGGAATATTTTTCTGTTTTTGTATCGTGGTTTGCGATCGACACAGGACACGGTGCCCCAGTCTAATTGCACGGGGTTCGAGAGGGTCACAAAGCGACCGTATCGTAACAGTTCGATCGATAATCGATACGACGAGGAGAGAGAAAGACTCACCGGAATAAAGGATCGGTATTGACTGAACTTCTCGTACACGGGGCGGCGCAGCGCGGCGACTGCGGGGTGGCGGTGCTCGTCGACGGCGGCTACTAAGCTGCTGTGGCTGCTGGCGGCGGCGGAGGTCGTCGGTGTTAGTCGTCGGAGGTCGGGCTCGCAGCAGAGGGTCACTGGGGGAGCTAGGGGTCGTCGAAGGGGAGCTCGACGTCGTCGTGGTAACGATGGCTGATAATGGTGACAGCGATGGGGATGATGGTGATAGCGGTGGTGATGGGGGTTCGTCGGGGGTTTGGCCGGAGGCTCGGGATCACGGCAGATGGTGGTGGTGGTGGTTGTGATGGCGGTGAGGGGTGGCTCAGGGTTTATATAGAAGGAGGTCGCGATGGCGGTTACTGGAAGGGGGACCGGAAAAGTCGCTGGCGTTGGGGGAAGATGAATTGAGGGGTCGGCGGCGGCGGTGGCGGGTGAAACGGTCGGAGAAGAAAGGTCGTGGCGGTTGGGGATCAATTTTGAATGGTTACTGTAGAAAAGGGTTCAGGTCGGGTTAGCGGGTCGGGTCGGGTGCGGATCCGAATCCGACCCACTACGGTTTTGGTTGGGTTGGTTCAATTTGGTTTATTTAGGCTGGTTCGGTTTGGTTCAGGTTGGTTTATGTTAGTTTAATCCGGTTTATTCTGGTTTATTTAAAAATAATATTTTTAGCTGTTTAAAAATTGTTTTTGGGTCCAATAAATTCCAAAAAAATTACACTATGTCTAATTATTTATTTTACACTCAAAAAAATATTTTTATAATATTATAATATTTAATTTAATTCACAAAAATAATAATTCGTTGAAGAATATTTATTTTAATTATTTAAAAAAATTACAGAAAAATCCCAAAAATTATATTTTAATTTTTAAAAATTCGAGTGTTTACAATATACCCTCCTTAAAAGAATTACGTCCTCGCAATTAAGAAAAAATGAAACATAACCGGTCAGAAGAGATAACGCGGTTGTAAAACATATTTGTAGAACGACACAAGGAAATAAGAATCATGAATAAGGAGAAATTGAGAGAAAGTATGAGGGTTAAGCAGAATACATAGGGAAGGAATACAAATATTTCCCTAGGCAATAAGAGATAAGTAATTCAAGAGTAAAGGAATCTGGTTAGAACAAGAAAATCTACAGCTTAGAAAAACTTGGGTATAAATTACTAACAAGTTCATAATACTAGGCTTAGGCTAGGGTAATGAACTAACATGCATGTGCTAAAGCATTACTAGGAATAGATAGCTATGATGATATTTAAATCTTACTTGTATTCACTATTCCACGAGTCTGTGCGTCCTCCACTATCATCACAAAAGCTTATCCGCGTCCTTGTGGTGGTGTTCTCTGCTGTTGCTAGGCTTGCTGGAAGAGTGCTGCTCGTGGTGCCAGTGGTGGCCTCGGCTGATATCCTTTCGGTGCTGGTAAAGCTTGTCGGTTTACTATCGGTGCTCCTTTTTGCCGCTCAGGGCAATCCTTTACTAAATGCTGACTGGATCCGCATGCTAAACATAATCCCTATTTAAATCTACACTCCCTCTCAATATGGCCTATCTTGCCACAGTAGTAACAAGTAGGAAGGATTACGAAATGTGATACTGCTCTCTGTGATAGATTCATCTGTGGTCGCTTTGCAGCTTTTTCCCGCTGTGCTCGGTTTGGTGCTAATGCATGCGGCCACTTCTGGCTAGACTCTCTTCTGGTCACGTGCTCCATGAGTTGGGCTGCAGCAAGGACGTCCATGTATGAAGTAGTTGCAACGGAGCTGATAAATTTCGGTAGCTCAAAGCTAAGTCCGTCAAAGAACTTCTCTGCTTGGCTTTGCTGGACCTCTTAATAAACCTGTTGTTTGGCTTGTATCATTGCGTAGAATATTTGGAACATCGGTTGTCCGTTCATAGGCTGTCCTGGTGGAAAATAGGCGTCGGTGGAGTAAACTGCGACGATAGTGGAATATCGTCTCGCTGGAACCTCGAGGCGTGCTGATCTGCTTGATTGCTTTGTTGATCTGATTTACCTCCACCTACTGGTGTCAATTCATCGTCGTAGGTGACAACTGCAACTTGTGGTATTCCTGCAGGAGTCTCATCTCCGGTTTGTGGATCCATTACTCTGCATCCAAAATAAACTATAAAAGGCGCACAGGGGAATCAAGGCAGGATGCAAGTCAAGAATTTATTTGAAGTCGATATAGAGGTCAAGAACGAATAAATCAAGTGGATGAGATCCTATAACATAACATATCCTAATCGTAGGCTTGCTCGGTTCCTTAGTTAAAACCGAAGCAATATAGTCGTAGACCATAGTCGTAGACCTCAGTCGTACACCATAGTCGAGGACCACAATCGACGACCTTAATTGTAGACCTTAATGCTCTGGCTTGTACCCCAGTCCCAAAATACCGAGGGACTAGATACGTGACAATGGCCAGCAGCACACTCCAATAGGCAAACCCAATTTAATGGACCCGTTATGTCACGCCCCAGTCCCAAAATACCGAGGGACTAGCCACGTGGCAATGGCCAGCAGCACACACCGATGGACAAACCCAATTTAATGGATCCATCAGGGCGTACTTAAGCTGTAGTACAACAATAAGGGTCCAATGATACAAGTCACAGTCTATTCTAATCTCATCCACAACAGATAATCACAGATCAAATATCAGAATAATGCAAATAAAATAAACTGACATATCTCAATAAAAAGTGTCTCGGTGAACAATCCGAGAATAAGTCTGATACATCACTGCAATAGACAGAAAATAAAGTAACTAGAAATAGAAATAAATGAGTATTTGAAGCCAATACTCAGGAGAAGTCCTCTGGCACTATCTCGTCCTCGGATCCTGGTTCTGCTCCAATGTATGCACCTGTTCCGGCTTCTGCTAAAGCTAATGCTCCGGTCCTGTATACCTCGGGATAGATCTCGTCAGCTAATCCTGGGGACATAATCCGGATCCAGGTCCTCAGGGGACATAGCAAGGTACAAAATAACTCATGCCAAATTTAAAATCAGTGCAACAATAAATAAAACAATAGGGTAAACTATATAACCGGCTAAGTGATATGCAAATAAGAGTTTTAGCCATACTCGGGCTGAGACTACTATAGGCTCTGTGTCGGGGAAACCCATAGCAGTATTCTCTCGAGGGGCCAGAACTTGTGCCAAAGCTCTGTGTTGGAGACTAAGACACCTCCAGATGACAATATATATAATATAATCAGCCTTTGATATGGTAACACTCTCCCCACCCAATGTAATCTCACGTCACAGTTCACGATGTACATGTTCATGTCATGCAAGACCATAACTAACGCAACAAGTCAGGATAAAATCTAAGCATGTAACTGTATATGTCATAAACATGTATCCTACACAGATTTACCATGAATATCTCCGGAAGATTCTGTCTCATGAATAGTGTCAAGTGTCCTGGGTATAATGTACTTGATAAGACAAGTATGAGAATGTAAAGGGGTCACGATATCCAACTCTAAGTGACACTACACAACTTCGCGTACGGTGTTGGCACCCGACTATTAATCGAACGCTAAGTAAAGTCACACGGTCCTAGGTCAAGCATGTACAAGATATAAATAAATCAAGAAAAATATGTAACAAGAACTACAATGTTGGCAAGGTACACTTGCATGTGGTTCTGGCTCCAATTATAGCTCTGGTCTCAGTGTGATTTGCAGGTACTACTCCGGTTGCCAAAATAAACATCACCATCAGATCCAGAAAATATCAAATAGCTAGAAACGTCTGTCCTTGAGTCCAATTTGGACACAGGGGCAAAAATGACCGTTTCTGGTCAAAGCGGGGTCCACATGTGGCCCGCTTCGCACCGAAAAATGTGTCAGGGTCAAAGGTCTCTAAATTCGTCAAACTTAGTGTCAACAAGTCCAGAACGATGATACGAACCCAACGGAACTTCCAGAATTGAATTCCGATGAGCCAATCACAAAATCGCCCGTCAAGTGGAGCCGCGGGGCCCACGATACGCAATTTTGTCAACGTTCTCAGAATCGAACCAAACTTGGGTCACAGGACCAGCGTATTGCTACGAGTCTGATGGCGCAAGTTTTGTTTCGATCCGACGCGTGTACACAAAGTTACAACGTATTCCAGAACAGGCGGATACGGGATGTTGTCGGCGGATACGCGTTGATTCCGGTGTGCACGCACATCCAAATCAACTTCTGCGAAATCTTGCACGTCCGTATCAACGGAGCGCATATTTTGGTGAAGACTGCTCATGACCAAGTTATCCCATTTGGCGGGGCGCACTCAGTTCTGGGGTAAAATAGGGCATTAATTTTTCTGTTTTTGGATCGCGGTTCGCGATCGCCACAGGACGCGATGCACCGAGCGGGTTGTACGGGTATCGAGAGGGTCATGCAGTCTACGCGTCACAACTGACGAAATAGAAAACAGAATAACGAGGAGAGATAACGGGCTACCTGAATAGGGCTCCGTGGAACGAGAATTTCTCGTGTCCGGGTTACTGTTTTGTGTCCTGGCTCGAGTCTGCTGTATCCGGTCTGAGAGCGGTTGTGTCCGATCTGAGAGCAGCTATGTCCGGGTCACTGTGTCCGTGCTAGGGCAGCGGGCGGTCGACTGTGGGGTGTTCTGGTCGGGGGAGGAGATCTGGGCGGTGATCGGGTGGAGGACGTCGGCGGAGTTGGTCGGGGACGGGTCGAGGGAGATGGTCGAGCGGTGGAGCTGGAGCTGGGCGATGCTTAGGGCGAAGATGGAAGGCTGTGGAGGTGGAGGTCGATGGGGCTGCGGGATGAGTTGGGGGATCGACGAGGGTCGTCGATGCTAGGGTTCAGGCGAGGGTGCTGCGGGTCGGGGACGGAGGAGATGATGGCTGTGAGGGATCGTCGGCTTTGGGTGGTGGTATTCGTCGAGGCAGGACGGTGGAGTCGGTCGGGAGAGATGGAGGAGATGAAGGAGATGGCTGGAGGAAGAAGACGACGAAGATTAGGGTTCCGGCTAGGGCTTAGGACGACCGGGGCTGAGCTACGTGTAACACACTGTTCCGCTCAAGCGGACTGCCGATTCAAACGGCAAAAGTGCAACGTCCCTACCTGCCTTGCTCAGCAATGGCGACTCGTTGAGGCAAAGGATTATCCAGACTTGGCCCTTAAAGAGAACCGGCTTAGGCTTTCAGAGGCTCGCTCGGAGTATCGCTCAACCGGGGCAAATCATCGCTAAGGTGGGTGGCTACGGTGAACTTGCCTTTGCTTAGCCAGCACACATAAAATTCGGAACGTTTCATGCTAGTCGCTAGGTGAATCACCCCCCTGCATGCTAATAAGAATACAACGCACCTAGCTAAGGGAATAATCCCAAATTTGTATTGCTTATGATAGAACATGGAAATGAAACAATTGCTTATGTACAGACCCTCGCATGCTACCGTTGCCTTGGGCAACTGGACCCTGCTATGCCTCGATAGATCAATATATATATTGCTTTTCCTTAGTGCACTATTCACCTGGTTACATTGCACGACTCTAGATAATGTCGCTCGTTAAGTCCCTTAACAGTTTCCCTTCTCGGTCCACCTTCGGGCCCGAGCTAACGTGATTGGTTGAGTTTGCATGCTTGTCTGCTTGATATGTTAACTGGTAATGTTGCCTCGACCCCGCTGTGCCTCGAGTAGGATGATACAAGTACACTATGCTTACTCACTGTACTACACGACCCTGGAGCACGTCATTCGATAGTTCCTTAGTGGATTCACTTCTCGGTTTACCTTCGGGCCCGAGCCAACGTGAAGGTTTAAGTCTCAATTTGGAAATGCATGCTTGTCTGCTATATGTTAACGCATACCCTTGCCTCGATTCAATGCTTGTGATATGGAAACATGCCTCAATCAAGTAAAACACTGTTGTATATCGTGCACGCATCTTGTTAGCCCGATGTCTATTAAATAGTCCTTATGTGTGAAATGAACCTGCTGGTATCCGGGACTGATGGGTCGCCAAGGCAATCCCTGAACCAGGAGAGCGCATCATGTTAAGTTGCACCTGAATATAGCTATGGACTTGTATATCAACTTGTGTGAAATGCATAACAAATGAATCACTAAGTCAGGAACGACCTGGGATGGTTTGTAGCAAGGATCATGACCTGCGCCTACAACCATTGTTGTTTACTCGAAATAATGATA
Source organism: Iris macrosiphon (assembly GCA_036927795.1). Classification (NCBI taxonomy): domain Eukaryota; kingdom Viridiplantae; phylum Streptophyta; class Magnoliopsida; order Asparagales; family Iridaceae; genus Iris; species Iris macrosiphon. Next base: position 82,969,171 of record JAYESA010000020.1, read on the forward strand.
GAACAAACAAGAACTCATTCATTCAGTCGCGGACGCTTGTGCACAAGTTTGATCTCCTCGGTTCGGGGCACCGGGACCGAACCGGCCTGGGGGGAAGATCCGGTAGTCGCGCTAGTTTGTTCCTAGCACGGATAAGTTCGGTCGGGTTGCCGGGGCATCGAGACCACCGTCTTATTGCGACTATGTCCATAAATGGCTATGCCAGCGACTCGTGTGCATTCATGGTCATACTCGCTTAGCGGTAATCCGTGTGCGAGTCATTGTATTGCATTTAAGAATATGAATCCAAGTATCCTGGTAATAGAACAATGAATCTGTGAATCATTCCTGAATCTGAGAAATAAGTATGCTCGTGCTAAATGAATTAAATAGAAGAACTCGTGCAACCGATATGGAATTTTGCTTGAGACACTTATGTTTGCATATGCTAATGCTTGAATGTTCATATATCCTAGTGCATGAATTAACTTGGTTTGCCTTGGACAGGGAAGGACAAGTTGGTAAGTCTAGCCGTATTTCCTTTTATATCGCACGACGTACTGCCACACGGTTAGGCTATTCAATATTGCCATAAAACTGATCCTAAGGCACAACTAGAAAGACAACAAAGTAGTTGGTGCACGAAACTTATATTACGATTTGGATTTGTCGAGCGGGCGAGTAGCCTCCCCACCAGTGCATTCATGTACTGATAACCCACCAGGTTGCTTGCAGGGTGTGGAAGAACCTCGTTCGGTGCAGATACCTCCTTCGTGCGTGCTAAGACATGGAGTTCGACTCTAGAGCCTTGGAGCGCTGCGTCCGGAACTGATGCACATATACAAGACATGATGTTGGAACATCGCCTATTCAATCATCCCACAAATGTAGCCACTTGGCATGCTTTTATGTTTCAGAGAGAGAGTGCCCGAGGGACTTGTAATCTCGGCGATACGCCGCCTGTAACACTTGTTTCAAATGAATAAAAGAGCTGCCTTACTTCTATACTTGTGTACTCAATCTTGCTTCCGCTATTGTCGACTCAGTAAACTTGTTACCATTCGCTATGCGTTTATACATTCCGCTGCACTCGGACAATCTGTGCGACTCTGTGGCTTACATCTTTTACCGCCAGCCAATGAACCATGGCCTTGCACGAGTGCGGTTCACGCTCGTGCGGCATCACGCCCGGATGGGTCGAAGCGATCGTCCCGCGGGAGCGCTGGCGAGGGTGATTCCTGCCTAGGGGGGACGGCCGATTAGCCTGCGGGAGATCGGGGCGTGACACTACGGGCGGCAGAGAGAGATGACTAGGGTTGCGGCGGCGGCGGGGCGTGGAATTCGAGGCAAATAAATAGGGCCGGAACAGTAATTCCGTTAGGATTCGGGAATTAGGGTTTCGGTTAGGGTTTCGGGTCTGGGTCGGGTTCGATTCAGATCCGACCCGACCCATTAAGGAATAGTTTTGGGTTGGTTCGGTTTAACACGGTTTGGGTCGGTTTGGTTTGGTTTATTTAAGAATAAACCGGATTCAGTCAGGGTTTATTTAGGTTTAAAAATATATTGGTTTTTAGGGCTTTAAAATGTTTCCGGAGTCCAATAAATTCCCGAAAATTTACCCTATGTCTAGTTCTTTATTTTACACCATAAAATATTATTTTCATAATATTTTAATATCTTTTATCATCAATTAAAATTATTTAAATTCAAAATACCTTAGTTTTAATTACAAAAAAATCCCAGAAAATTACAGAAGATTATAAAAAATCCAAATTAAAAATTCTTGAAAAATCAGGGGTTTATAATCTACCCCCCTTAAGAGGATTGCGTCCTCACAATCAAAGAATAACCGGTCAACGGAGATGATATGGTTGTAAGCATTGTTCGAAGTACATCACGATTAAGGAGAATCAATGGTGAGGGTTAAGCAAAATCATATAGGAAATTATTTCCCTAAGCAATGGAAGTTATATAATTTTCCGGATGAAGGAAATCTAGAAATCTACAGTTCATTACTTATAAAAACATATTAGGTTATCAATTATAAAAACATTCTAGGTTATTAGAAAGTTCAACATTACTAGGTTATCAATTACTAGCAAGTTAAAACTATCAGGTTAAGGCTAAGGTCATGAACCAACAGGCACGAACTAAAGCAATACTAGAAACAGAAAACTATAAAAACTTACGCGCATTAGCTACTCCAAGATTTTGGACGTCTTCCAAAGTCATAGCAAAAGCTTGTCCGCGTCCTTGAGGTGGTGCCCTCTGCTGTTGCTGGGCCTGCTGGAAGAGTGCTGCTCGAGGTGCCAAGGGTGGCCTTGGTTGATACCCTCCTGGTGTTGGTAGAGCTTGTTGGTTTGCTCTTGGTGCTTCTTCTCTACGCTCAGGGTAGTCCCTTACCGAATGCTGACGGGATCCGCATGCTAAACACAATCCTAATCTGCGTCGGCATTCCTTGGCTAGATGGCCTGCTTTGCCACAGTAGTGACAAGTAGAAAGGACTATTACTTGTGGTGTAGATGCTTTCTGCTGTTGGTGTAGGTGAGGTCTCTTTGCAGCTTCTTCTTGTGGTGCTCTGGCTGGTGCTGATATGGAAGTCCGCTTTAAACTGGTCTCTCTCCTGGTGACGCGCTCCATGCGTCGGACTGCAGCAAGGACGTCCGAGTAAGATGTAGGTGCAACGGATCCAATTAGTTTCTGTAGCTCGAAGTTTAATCCGTCGAAGAACTTCTTGGCCTTCTCTTCTTCTGTCAGAATCAAGGTAGGGGCGAAGCGATTCAGATGAATGAATTCTGTATTGTACTCTTCCACCGTCATAGTATCCTGAGTGAGGCGATTGAACTTGTCCCGCAGTTCTGATCGAGCGGTAGCTGGAATGTACATCTCCTGAAAGAGTCTGGAGAACTCCTCCCAGGTGACTCGGTCTGGTCCGAGCCGTGTCTCCTCAGATAGCCACCAGTGATGTGCATTGTCCGTCAATTGTATTCTGACGACAGTCATCCAACGTTCCCTTGGAAGCTCAGCTGCTTCTAATTGATGTTGTATGTTGGTGAGCCACTCATGAACTTCTGTGGGCTCCTCCTTGCCTGAGAAGGTACGGGGCTTCAGTTGGCAGAAATTGGAGATAGAGCCCATCGGTTGCCGTCGAGTTGGTAGGTTGGCCTGTTCCAGTGCATTTACTAGGCTGTTCCTCAAGTAATCCGCTTCGCGACTCTGAGCTTCTTGATCAATTTGCTGTTGGGCTTGCATCTTTGCGTAGATTATTTGGAATATTTGTTGCCTATCCATGACTTATCCTTGTGGGAAAATAGGCATCGGTGCAATGAACTACGGAGGCGGCTGGATGTCATCACGCCGAAATCTAGAAGCATGCTGATCTGCTTGGCTGCTTCGGTGAGTAAAGGGATCTCCACTCAATGGCATCACTTCATCTTCTCCGTGGGTGGCTACAGCACCTATTGGTGTTCTTGCTGGAGTTTCGTCATTTTCTCTTGAATCCATTACTGTGCATCCAAAAATAAACTATAAGAGGCGCACAGGAATCAAGGCAGGATGCAAGTCAAGGAATTAATTCAAATCCGAGATAGATGTCAAAAATGATTCAAGCAAGTAGATGAGATCCTAAAAACTTATCCTATTCTTATTGCAAACTGACATATCTCAATAAAAAGTGTCTCGGTGAACAATCCAAGAATAAGTCTGATACATCACTGCAATAGACAGAAAATAAAGTAACTAGAAATAGAAATAAATGAGTATCTGAAGCCAATACTCAGGAGAAGTCCTTTGGCACTATCTCATCCTCGGATCCTGGTTCTGCTCTAATGTATGCACCTGTTCCGGCTTTTGCTAAAGCTAATGCTCCGGTCCCGTATACCTCGGGATAGATCTCGTCAGCTAATCCTGTGGACATAATCCGGATCTAGGTCCTCAGGGGACATAGCAAGGAACAAAATAACTCATGCCAAAAATAAAATCAGTACAGCAATAAATAAAACAATAGGGTAAACTATATAACCAGCTAAGTGATATGCAAATAAGAGTTTTAGCCATACTCGGGCTGAGACTACTATAGGCTCTGTGTCGGGGAAACCCATAGCAGTATTCTCTCGAAGGGCCAGAACTTGTGCCAAAGCTCTGTGTCAGAGACTAAGACACCTCCAGATGACAATATATATAATATAATCAGCCTTTGATATGGTAACACTCTCCCCACCCAATGTAATCTCACATCACAGTTCACGATGTACATGTCCATGTCATGCAAGACCATAACTAATGCAACAAGTCAGGATAAAATATAAGCATGTAACTGTATATGTCATAAACCTGTATCCTATACAGAATCACCGTGAATATCTCCGGAAGATTCTGTCTCATGAATAGTGTCAAGTGTCATGGGTATAATATACTTGATAAGACAAGTATGAGAATATAAAGGGGTCACGATATCCAACTCTAAGTGACACTACACAACTCCGCGTACGGTGTTGGCACCCGACTATTAATCGGACGCTAAGTAAAGTCACACGGTCCTAGGTCAAGCATGTACAAGATATAAATAAATCAAGAAAAATATGTAACAAGAACTGCAATGTTGGCAAGGTACACTTGCATGTGGTTCTGGCTCCAATTGTAGCTCTGATCTCAGTGTGATTTGTAGGTACTACTCTGGTTGCTGAAATAAACATCACCATCAGATCCATAAAATATTAAATAGCTAGAAACGCCTGTCCTTGAGTCCAATTTGGACACAGGGGCAAAAATGACCGTTTCTGGTCAAAGCGGGGTCCACATGTGGCCCGCTTCGCACCGAAAAATGTGTCAGGGTCAAAGGTCTCTAAATTCGTCAAACTTAGTGTCAACAAGTCCAGAACGATGATACGAACCCAACGGAACTTCCAGAATTGAATTCCGATGAGCCAATCACAAAATCGCCCGTCAAGTGGAGCCGCGGGGCCCACGATACGCAATTTTGTCAACGTTCTCAGAATCGAACCAAACTTGGGTCACAGGACCAGCGTATTGCTACGAGTCCGATGGTACAAGTTTTGTTTCGATCTGACGCGTGTACACAAAGTTACAACGTGTTCTAGAACAGGCAGATACGGGGTGTTGTCGGCGGATACGCGTTGATTCCGGTGTGCACGCACATCCAAATCAACTTCTGCAAAATCTCGTACGTCTGTATCAACGGTGCGCACGTTTTGGTGAAGATCGCGCACGACCAAGTCCTCCCGTTTGGCGGGACGCACTCAGTTGTGGGGTGAAATAGGGCGTTGATTTTTCTATTTTTGGATCGCGGTTCGCGATCGCCATAGGACGCGATGCACCGAGCGGGTTGCACGGGCATCGAGAGGGTCACACAATCTACGCGTCACAACTGACAGAACAGAAAACGGAATAACGAGGAGAGAGAACGGGTTACCTGAACAGGGCTCCGTGGAACGAGAATTTCTCGTGTCCGGGTTACTATTTTGTGTCCTGGCTCGAGTTTGCTGTGTCCGGTCTGAGAGCGGCTGTGTCCGGGTCACTGTGTCCGTGCTAGGGCAGCGGGCGGTCGGCTGTGGGGTATTCTGGTCGGGGGAGGAGATCTGGGCGGTGATCGGGTGGAGGACGTCGGCGAAGTTGGTCGGGGATGGGTCGAGGGAGATGGTCGAGCGGTGGAGCTGGGGCTGGGCGGAGCTTAGGACGAAGATAGAAGGCTGTGGAGGTGGAGGTCGACGGGGCTGCGGGATGAGTTGGGGGATCGACGAGGGTCGTCGATGCTAGGGTTCAGGCGAGGGTGCTGTGGGTCAGGGACGGAGGAGATGATGGTTGTGGGGGATCGTAGGCTTTAGGTGGTGGTGTTCGTCGAGGCAGGACGGTGGAGTCGGTTGGGAGAGATGGAGGAGATGGAGGAGATGGATATAGGAAGAAGACGACGGAGATTAGGGTTCCAACTAGGGCTTAGGACGACCGGGGCTGAGCTGTGGGCGGCGGAGAGAGATGACTAGGGTTGCGGCGGCGGCGGGGCACGGAATTCGAGGCAAATAAATAGGGCCGGAACAGTGATTCCGTTAGGATTCGAGAATTAGGGTTTCGGTTAGGGTTTCGGGTCCGGGTCGGGTTCGATTCGGATCCGACCCGACCCGTTAAGGAATAGTTTTGGGTTGGTTCGGTTTAATACGGTTTGGGTCGGTTTGGTTTGGTTTATTTAAGAATAAACCGGGTTCAGTCAGGGTTTATTTAGGTTTAAAAATACATTGGTTTTTAGGGCTTTAAAATATTTTCGGAGTCCAATAAATTCCCGAAAAATTTTCCTATGTCTAGTTTTTTACTTTACACCATAAAAATTATTTTCATAATATTTTAATATCTTTTATCATCAATTAAAAATTATTTAAATTCAAAATACCATAGTTTTAATTACAGAAAAATCCTAGAAAATTACAGAAAATTATAAAAAATTCAAATTAAAAATTCTTGAAAAATCAGGGGGTTACACGTTATAGTGTACATAAGCTATAAAACAATAATATAATGGTCTATGATACAAGTTACAGTCTAATTCTAATCTCATCCACAGAAGATAATCACAGTTCAAATATCAGAATAATCAAGATAAAATATAATTCAACAACAAGTCTCAAAAAAATGTCTCAAAAAATAACCCGATAATGAGTTTAATACAGAAATCCACGAGACATGAAATAGAGTATCAAGAACAGAAATGACTGAGTATATAAAATAAATACTCAGGAGAAATCTTCTGGTATCACCTCGTCCTCTGGTATTGGTACTGCTCCAGCGTCTGCTCCTGTCCCGTATACCTCAGGGTAGATCTCCTCTACTAAACCTGGGGACATAATTCGGATCCAGGTCCTCAGGGGACATAGCAAGGTATAAGAATAACTCAAGCCAAATAAATACAGTGTATAAAATGTATCAATAGGGCAAACTATGTAACCAGCTATGTGATATACACGTGAGAGCATCACTAGAACTCAGGCTGAGACCACTACAAGCTCTGTGTCAGAGAGCCGTTAGCGGTGATATCATGTAGTGGGCCTAGCTCTGTAGTGGCTACGGCACCGTAATAATAAATAAATAAATATATATATATATATATATATATATATATATATATATATATATATATATATATATATATATAATTAGCCTGTAGCCTGTGTGTCTCTCCCCACCCAATGTAATCACACGTCTCATGTCCACGACGTCTCATGTCCATAATACGCAAGATCATGACCTCTAACTATTACAGCGAGTCATAATGATATCTATGTATATGCAAGTCATATTTCACAAATCCTGTAATCCTATACAGAATCACCATGAATATCTCAGGAAAAATTATGTCTCATGAAATGTGTCAAGTGTCCTATGGTATGACATACTTGATAAAGCAAGCACAAAATATAGGATCGTAATATTAACTCTCTAAGTGACGTTACACGACTCCGCGTACGGCATTTACACCCGAATATTATTCGAATGTTAAGCAACATCTCACGATCCTAGGTTGAACAGTTAATACTGTAAACCCTCTGATTTTTCAGGAATTTTAAAATTAATTTTTCACAATTTTTCTGGAATTTTCTGGGATTTTTAATTAATTAAAATCAAGGTATTTTGATATTAAACAATTTTAATTGATGTTAATCAATATTAAAATATTATGAAAATAATATTTTTAAGTGTAAAATGAAATATTAGACATAGGGTAATTTTCCTAGAATTTATTGGACCCAAAAAATAATTTTTAAAGACCTAAAAACTAATTATTCATTAAACCAAATTAAATCCTAGAAATAAACCCGGTTTATTTCCATTTGAACCAAACCAACTCGGACCGGACCCGATCTAGCTGAACCGGGCCCAATCCTAGTGGGTCAGATCCGGGTCTAACCCGCTGACCCGCAACCCGACCCGACCCGCCTGCTACAGGACCCTTTCCCTGTAACCGACCCCGACGTTTCGTCTCCCCCCGCAACCGCCGTGGCCCTCCGGTTCCCGGCGCCGCTCGGCCTCCCCGCTCTCGCAACCGCCGCCTCTGTCTCTTCCCCTCCCCGCACCGGTCGTCCGCCGACCTCCCCCTCTCACCCTATAAAAACTCCCCTTCTCCGCCATGTCTCCACCGTCACCTCCACTCTAGCCTCCGCCCCGCTCCGTCGACATCCCGCAGTGCCTCTCTCCTCCAGCTGTCGACGACCTCGACAAACCACTCCCCACAGTGCCTCAGCCACCCACGATCTCCGGCCATCTCCTCAAGCTCCTCCGCCAGAGCCCGATGACCCCGCAGCAGCAGAACCCCGCCGCCGACTACCAGCCAGAGCCCGACGTCCCCGGCAGCTCCGCCACCCTCTCTCCTCCAGCAGCAGCTCCAGCACGGCGTCTCCCCACCCAAGCCTCCGCCAGCACGCCGCCCCTCCTCCGGCGAAGCCCCGGTGCCCCCAGCCGTTTCCTCCAGCGCCGGAACCCTAACCCTAGCCCCCGTCGTGTCGAGTCGTGTCGCCTCACAGACACGAGAAATCTTAGTTCTGCGTAGCCCTGTTCAGGTAATCTTTTCTCTCTCCTCACTGACCCATTTTCTGTTCCGTCTGTTATGACGCAAACCCTGCGTGACCCTCTCGATGCCCGTGCAACCCGCTCGGTGTGTCGCATCCTGTGGTGATCGCGAACTGTGATCCAAAAACAGAAAAATATACACCTTGTTTGTCCCCTGAACAGAGTGCGCTCCGCCAAGCGGGACGACTTGGTCATTTGCAGACTTCACCGAAAGGTGTGTACCGTTAATACAGACGTGTGGAATTCTATAGAAGTTGATTTGGATGTGCGTGCACACCGGAATCAACGCGTATCCGTCGACAACGCCCCGTATCGACCATGTTCCAGAACTTGTTGTAACTTTGTGTACACATGTCGGATCAAAACGAAACTTATGCTATCAGACTCGTAGCAATACGCTGGTCCTGTGACCCATGTTTGGTTCGATTCTGAGAATGTTGACAAAATCGCGTATCTTGGGCCCCATGGCTCTACTTGACGGGCGATTTTGTGATCGGCTTATCAAAATTCAGTTCTGGACATTCCGTTGGGTTCGTATCGAGTTCTGGACTTATTGACACTAAGTTTGACGAATTTGGAGACCATTGTTTCTGATACATTTTTTGGTGCGAAGCGGCCCACCTGTGGACCCCGCTTTGACCAAAAACTGTCATTTTTGCCTTTGTGTCCAAATTGGACTCAAGGACATGCATTTCTACCTATTTAATATTTTCTGAACCTGATGGTGATGTTTATTACAGCTTTTGGAGGAGTACCTGCAGAATCCATTGATACAGGAACAACTGTTGGTATACAAACCCCAGTCAAGTGTACCTTGCCAACCTTGCAGTTCTTATTACATCTTATTTCTTTAACATATTTATGTTGTACATGCTTAACCTAGGACCGTGTGACTTTACTTAGCGTCCGATTAATATTCGGGTGCCAACACTGTACGCGGAGTTGTGTAACGTCACCTAGAGATTGATATCGAGACCCTTTATATTCTCGTGCTTGCAATATCAAGTACGTTATACCTCAGGACACCTGACACAATTCATGTGACAGAATCTTCCTAAAATATTTTAGGTGATTTTGTGTAGATTGTAGGATTTATTACATAAACATTATATTCCTAGCTATTATATGACTTGTTGTATTAGTTATGATCTTGCGTGACATGGACATGAGACATCGTGAACCTGTGACGTATGATTACATTGGGTGGGGAGAGATTTACCATACAAAAGGCTGATTATATATATATATTACTTTACTGGAGGTGCCTTAGACTCTGACACAGAGCTTTGGTACATTACTGGCCCTTCGAGAGAATACTGCTATGGGTTTCCCCGACAAAAATCCTATAGTAGTCTCAGCCCGAGTATGACTAAAACTCTCACATGCATATCACTTAGCTGGTTATATAGTTTACCCTATTGTTTCATTTATTGCTGCACTGCATTTATTTTGGCATGAGTTATTTTGTACCTTGCTATGTCCCCTGAGGACCTGGATCTGGATTATGTCCCCAGGGTTAGCAGAGGATATCTATCCTGAGGTGTACGAAACATAAGCACTTCTCGGAGCAGTACCATAACCTGAGGACGAGGTGATCGCTGAGGATTTCTCCTGAATATCTGCTTCTTCTATGCTCAGTCTTGATGCTATTAAACTCTTTTAATTCTCGTTTAATGAATAATTGTAACAGACTTATTATCGGGTTATTCCACGATTTATTTACTTGTGACTTGATGATGTTTATATTTTCTTTTGTTGATATTGATGTATTCATTTTGTGGATGAGATTAGTAGACCCTTATTGTTGTATTACAGCTTAAGTACGCCCCGATGGATCCATTAAATTGGGTTTGTCCATCGGTGTGTACTGCTGGCCATTGCCACGTGTCTAGTCCCTCGATATTTTGGGACTGGAGCGTGATATAATTTTTATGGTCGCCCATGCAGGTCAACGACTAAATTATTCGGTTTTAACTTAGGGACTGAGCAAGTCTGCAATAGGAATAGGATAAGTTTTTAGGATCTCATCCACTTGCTTGAAATATTCTTGATATCTATATCGGATTCAAATTAAATTTCTTGACTTGCATCCTGCCTTGATTCCTGTGCGCCTCTTATAGTTTATTTTTGATGCAGAGTAATAGATTCACGAGCAAACGACAAAACTCCAGCAAGAACACCAATAGGTGTTGTAGCCACCTACGGAGAAGATGAAGTGACGCCATTGAGTAGAGATCCCTCTACTCACCGAAGCAGCCAAGCAAATCAGCATGCTTCTAGATTTCGGCGTGATGAGATCCCACCACCACCGCAGTTCGTTCCACCAATGCCCGTATTCCCACAAGGGTAGCCTATGGACGGGCAACAGATATTCCAAATGATCTACGTAATGATGCAAGCCCAACAGCAAATTCATCAAGAGGCTCAGCGTCATGAGGCGGAGTACTTGAGGAACAGCCTAGTAACTGCACTAGAGCAGGCGAACCTACCAGCTCGACGGCCATCGATGGGATCTATCATCGATTTCTACCAGCTGAAGCCTCGTACCTTTTCAGGTAAGGAGGAGCCCACAGAAGTTCATGAGTGGCTCACCAATACTCAACATCAATTAGAAGCAGCTGAGCTTCCACGGGAACGTTGGATGACTGCCGTCAGAATGCAATTAACGAGCAATGCACATCACTGGTGGCTATCTGAGGAGAGACGGCTCGGACCAGGCCGAGTTACTTGGGAGGAGTTCTCCAGACTCTTTCAGGAGATGTACATTCCAGCCATCGCTCGATCAGAACTTCGGGACAAGTTCAATCGCCTCACTCAGGACAGTATGACAGTGGAAGAGTACAACGCGGAATTCATTCGTCTGAGTCGCTTCGCCCCTACCTTGATCCCGACAGAAGAAGAGAAGGCTGAGAAGTTCTTCGACGGATTAAACTTCGAGCTACAAAGAATGATCGGATCTGTTGCACCTACTTTATACACGGATGTCCTTGCTGTAGCTCGACGTATGGAGCGTGTTAGCAGGCGAGAGTCCAACCTGAAGAGGCCTCTCACATTAGCACCAGCTAGAGCACCGCATGAAGAAACTGCAAAAAAACCTCATCTGCATCAAGCACCGCAGGAAGCTGTATCCAAATCCCTAACTCTTCATACTTGTCACTACTGTGGCAAGATATGCTATGTTGAGAAGGAGTGTAGACGTAAATTCGGATTATGCTTAGCTTGCAGATCCAGACAACATGCAGTGAGGGAATGCCCTGAGCGTAGAGAATGAGCACCGATGGTAAACCAACAAGCTCTACCAGCACCAGGAGGATATCAACCAAGGCTACCCTTGGCACCTCGAGCAGCACTCTTCCAGCAGGTCCAGCAACAACAGAGGGCACCACCTCAAGGATGCGGACAGGCTTTTGCAATGACCTTGGAGAACGCACAAACTCTTGGAGTAGCTAATGTGCGTAAGTTTTCGTAGTTATCTATTTCTAATATTGCTTTAGTTCGTGCCTATTGGTTCGTGACCTTAGCCTTAACCTGGTAATTTTGAACTTGCTAATAATTAATAGCCTAGAATGTTTTTATAAGTGATAACTTAGTTTTTCTAGATTTTCTTTGGAAATTGCTTCCATTGCCTAGGGAAATGATTCCCTATGTGTTTTTGCTTAAACCCTCATCCTTTATTCTCCTTGATCGTGATGTGCTTCGAACAACGTTTACAACCGTGTCATCTCTGTTGACCGGTTATTCTTTGATTACGAGGACGCAATCCTTTTAAGGGGGGTAGATTGTAAACCCCCTGATTTTTCAGGAATTTTAAAATTAATTTTTCATAATTTTTCTGGGATTTTTTGGAATTTTTAATTAATTAAAATCAAGGTATTTTGATATTAAACAATTTTAATTGATATTAATCAATATTAAAATATTATGAAAATAATATTTTTAGGTGTAAAATAAAATATTAGACATAGGGTAATTTTTCTGGAATTTATTGGACCTCGAAAATAATTTTTAAAGACCTAAAAACTAATTATTTATTAAACCAAATTAAACCCTAGAAATAAACTCGGTTTATTTCCATTTGAACCAAACCAACTCGGACCAGACCCGGTCTAGCTGAACTGGGCCCAATCCTAGTGGGTCGGATCCGGGTCTAACCTGCTGACCCGCAACCCGACCCGACCCGCCTGCTACATGACCCTTTCTCTGTAACCGACCCCGACGTTTCGTCTCCACCCGCAACTGCCGTGGCCCTCCGGTTCCCGGCGCCGCTCGGCCTCCCCGCTCCCGCAACCGCCGCCTCTGTCTCTTCTTCTCCCCGCACCGGCCGTCCGCCGACCTCCCCCTCTCACCCTATAAAAACCCCCTTCTCCGCCCTGTTTCTACTGTCACCTCCACCCTAGCCTCCGCCCCGCTCCGTCGACCTCCCGTAGCGCCTCTCTCCTCCAGCCTTCGGAGACCCAGCCGTCAATGACCTCGACGAACCACTCCCCGCAGTGCCTCAGCCACCCATGAGCCCCGGCCATCTCCCCAAGCTCCTCCGCCAGAGCCCGACGACCCCGCAGCAGCAGAACCCCGCCGCCGACTACCCGCCAGAGCCCGACGTCCCCGGCAGCTCCGCCACCCTCTCTCCTCCAGCAGCAGCTCCAGCACCACGTCTCCCCGCCCGAGCCTCCGCCAGCACGCCGCCCCTCCTCCGGTGAAGCCCCAACGCCCCCAGCCGTTTCCTCCAGCGCCGGAACCCTAACCCTAGCCCCCGCCGTGTCGAGTCGTGTCGCTTCGCAGACACGGGGAATCCTAGTTTTGCGTAGCTCTGTTCAGGTAGCCTTTTCTCTCTCCTCGTTGTCCCATTTTTTGTTTCGTCTGTTGTGACGCGAACCCTGCATGACCCTCTCGATGTCCATGCAACCCGCTCGGTGTGTCGCGTCCTGTGGTGATCGCGAACTGCGATCCAAAAATAGGAAAATATATACCATGTTTGTCCCCTGAACTGAGTGCGCCCCGCCAAACGGGACGATTTGGTCGTGTGCGAACTTCACCGAAAGGTGTGCACCGTTAATACGGACATGTAGGATTTCGCAGAAGTTGATTTGGATGTGCGTGCACACCAGAATCAACACGTATCCGTCGACAACGCCCCGTATCGGCCATGTTCTAGAACTTGTTGTAACTTTATGTACACACATCGGATCGAAACGAAACTTGCGCCATCGGACTCGTAGCAATACGCTGGTCCTGTGAACCAAGTTTGGTTCGATTCTGAGAACGTTGACAAAATCGCGTATCGTGGGCCCCACGGCTCCACTTGACGGGCGATTTTGTGATCTGCTCATCGAAATTCAGTTTTGGACATTCCGTTGGGTTCGTATCGACGTTCTGGACTTGTTGACACTAAGTTTGACGAATTTGAAGACCATTGTTTCTGACACATTTTTCGGTGCGAAGCGGCCCACATGTGGACCCCGCTTTGACCAAAAACTGTCATTTTTGCCTTTGTGTCCAAATTGGACTCAAGGACATGCATTTCTACCTATTTGATATTTTCTGAACCTGATGGTGATGTTTATTATAGCTTTTGGAGGAGTACCTGCAGAATCCATTGATACAGGAACAACTGTTGGTATACAACCCCCAGTCAAGTGTACCTTGCCAACCTTACAGTTCTTATTACATCTTATTTCCTTAACATATTTATGTTGTACATGCTTAACCTAGGACCGTGTGACTTTACTTAGCGTCCGATTAATATTCGGGTGCTAACACTGTACGGGGAGTTGTGTAACGTCACCTAGAGATGGATATCGAGACCCTTTACATTCTCTTGCTTGCAATATCAAGTACGTTATACCTCAGGACACCTGACACAATTCATGAGACAGAATCTTCCTGAAATATTCTAGGTGATTCTGTGTAGATTGCAGGATTTGTGACATAGACATTATATTCCTAGCTATTATATGACTTGTTGCATTAGTTATGATCTTCCGTGACATGGACATGAGACATCGTGAACCTGTGACGTGTGATTACATTGGGTGGGGAGAGATTTACCATACAAAAGGCTGATTATATATATATATATATATATATATATATATATATATAACTTTACTGGAGGTGCCTTAGACTCTGACACAGAGCTTTGGTACATTATGTCACGCCCCGGTCCCGCCCAGGCCGCCGCTCCGCCCTGCCCCGCCCCGTGCGGCCGGAAATTAACGAACCGGACACGTATCACCGTGCCTCGGCCCGCCGGACGAGAATCACCGTGCCCGTCCCGCGGGTGCGAGGGAGGAAGGGAGCCAAGCGAATGGCCCGTTCGAGCTTTCAGGGGACGTGATGCCGCACGGGCCTGGGGTTGCGCCCGTGCAAGGCCAATCGTTTAAGTTGATAGTTGGCTATCATCGCATCAATCGAGTAAGCAGCGGAAAGGGACTTGTTGCATTGCAATGCATTAGCCAACTGAGTGTTCGGGACAATCGAGGCAACTTGGGTTTCCTTTAGCAAAGGCACACGTTCGTTCCATACATTATGCCCCCTTATACGATAGCATTCTCGGGACAACAATCGAAACCAGGATTCCGGGTCTTCGGGACTGTGGCACGCCTATCGCTCCCTCGGACGATCCAGTACCTGCGAACAAGTAAACTGTTGGTGGGTCAGCACTTTATACAAGTACTGGTGAGATAAATCAACTGAACAGAAATAAGCATTCACTCAAACAGGCACTAAGTAATCATGTTATAAAACATTATATTACTAGTGATCTTTCTAGTTTTTACCTAGGTTCGTTTCATGCAGTTCTAGCAGAGTCGATTTACTTGTTTAGAAACATGTTTGGAAACAGAGTTTCATATTGAATATGCAAGCAAGCAAACCGTTCATGTTTCAGGGTGTGCGCAGCGTGTCTCGTACGACTCGAGGGTCTGATGCAAAGCTAGACACACAATGCACATTCTTAGGGGCAGTCACTATCCAAGCCAACACAATGACTTAGCTATATGCAGGGCGGTCCCCGAGTATCTCAGGATCGGCAGCTAGTGGAACAACATACCAATGACTCTTTATCTGATGCTAGAGGCAGCTGTGACTCATGGTTGCTTTGCACTATCATGGTAGCAGCCGTGACACATGCAGTTCAGCTCTCCACCAATAGCCATTGTCCGACCGCGTGCGAATGCATGGAACACTATCAAATAAACTCTAGTATGCAGACGAGATGAACCATCAGAATACACTTGTTGTTGTGGGGCAATCCGACTTATCACTTGAACACGTTCAGGCACAGTATGGTTCTCTCGAAGCATAGACGATAGTGAATATATTCATGCACTCTAAGCAGGCGATTCAGGATTCTCGTTAAGCAGGCATTGTTTCAAAGACAAGCTAGGTGAGTTCGTTCATTAACATGCAAGGCAGGTTCTATCATTCTCTTAAGAAAACATTGCAAGCAAAAACTCAGGTTATTATTAAGGCGTGCAAGAATCAGAGAACGAAGTTCTGCCCACTCACCTTGATATATAACGCCGGCGCGGAGCGGGGCGTTACATACTTACCAACCAACAAAAAGTTTCATCCTCGAAACTTCAAGGATAAACTTCTCGATATCCCGAGTAGCGATAGTGCCGTCCCTCGCCGTACTCAATCGAAACAATCAAGCAATTCAAGTTCAGGAAATATTTTGCACTTTGAGAATATCTATGGACTTATTGTATGGAACGCTCTTTGTAAAACCATATCGATAATATCTCAGAGTCATAGCAACGGTTTGGGCCAGAGAATCGATTCCGCTCTGATACCATTATGTCACCCCCCGGTCCCGCCCGGGCCGCCGCTCCGCCCTGCCCCGCCCCGTGCGGCCGGGAATTAACGAACCGGACATGTATCACCGTGTCTCGGCGCGCCGGACGCGAATCACCGCGCCCGTCCCGCGGGTGCGAGGGAGGAAGGGAGCCAAGCGAATGGCCCGTTCGAGCTTTCGGGGGACGTGATGCCGCACGGGCCTGGGGTTGCGCCCGTGCAAGGCCAATCGTTTAAGTTGATAGTTGGCTATCATCGCATCAATCGAGTAAGCAGCGGAAAGGGACTTGTTGCAATGCAATGCATTAGCCAACTGAGTGTTCGGGACAATCGAGGCAACTTGGGTTTCCTTTAGCAAAGGCACACGTTCGTTCCATACATTATGCCCCCTTATACGATAGCATTCTTGGGGCAACAATCGAAACCAGGATTCCGGGTCTTCGGGACTGTGGCACGCCTATCGCTCCCTCGGACGATCCAGTACCTGCGAACAAGTAAACTGTTGGTGGGTCAGCACTTTATACAAGTACTGGTGAGATAAATCAACTGAACAGAAACAAGCATTCACTCAAACAGGCACTAAGTAATCATGTTATAAAATATTACATTACTAGTGATCTTTCTAGTTTTTACCTAGGTTCGTTTCATGCAGTTCTAGCAGAGTCGATTTACTTGTTTAGAAACATGTTTGGAAACAGAGTTTCATATTGAATATGCAAGCAAGCAAACCGTTCATGTTTCAGGGTGTGCGCAGCGTGTCTCGTGCGACTCGAGGGTCTGATGCAAAGTTAGACACACAATGCACATTCTTAGGGGCAGTCACTATCCAAGCCAACACAATGACTTAGCTATATGCAGGGCGGTCCCCGAGTATCTCAGGATCGGCAGCTGGTGGAATAGCATACCAATGACTCTTTATCTGATGCTAGAGGCAGCTGTGACTCATGGTTGCTTTGCACTATCATGGTAGCAGCCGTGACACATGCAGTTCAGCTCTCCACCAATAGCCATTGTCCGACCGCGTGCGAATGCATGGAATACTATCAAATAAACTCTAGTATGCAGACGAGACGAACCATCAGAATACACTTGTTGTTGCGGGGCAATCCGACTTATCACTTGAACACGTTCAGGCACAGTATGGTTCTCTCGAAGCATAGACGATAGTGAACATATTCATGCACTCTAAGCAGGCGATTCAGGATTCTCGTTAAGCAGGCATTGTTTCAAAGACAAGCTAGGTGAGTTCGTTCATTAACATGCAAGGCAGGTTCTATCATTCTCTTAAGAAAACATTGCAAGCAAAAACTCAGGTTATTATTAAGGCGTGCAAGAATCAGAGAACGAAGTTCTGTCCACTCACCTTGATATATAACGCCGGCGCGGAGCGGGGCGTTACACATTACTGGCCCTTCGAGAGAATACTGCTATGGGTTTCCCCGACACAGATCCTATAGTAGTCTCAGCCCGAGTATGACTAAAACTCTCACATGCATATCACTTAGCTGGTTATATAGTTTACCCTATTGTTTTATTTATTGCTGCACTGCATTTATTTTGACATAAGTTATTTTGTACCTTGCTATGTCCCCTGAGGACTTGGATCTGGATTATGTCCCCAGGGTTAGCAGAGGATATCTATCCTGAGGTGTACGAAATATGAGCACTTCTTGGAGCAGTACCAGAACCTGAGGACGAGGTGATCGCTGATGATTTCTCCTGAATATCTGCTTCTTCTATGCTCAGTCTGGATGCTATTAAACTCTTTTAATTCTCGTTTAATGAACAATTATAACAGACTTATTATCGGGTTGTTCCTCGATTTATTTACTTATGACTTGATGATGTTTATATTTTCTTTTGTTGATATTGATGTATTCATTCTGTGGATGAGATTAGTAGACCCTTATTGTTGTATTACAGCTTAAGTACGCCCCGATGGATCCATTAAATTGGGTTTGTCCATCGGTGTGTACTGCTGGCCATTGCCACGTATCTAGTCCCTCTATATTTTGGGACTGGGACGTGACAACAACACAGAAATAAATCAAGAAAATAATATGAAGCAAGTACTGCAAGTTTGGCAAGGTACACTTGCATGGGGTTTCAATTCCTCCAATTGCTCCGGTGTATGTGGAATCTTCAGGTATACCTCTGGATGCTGAAATAAATATTACCATCACTCTCAGAAGATATGAAATAGCTAGGATTGACTACTCATAAGTCCAATTTGGACACAGGGGCAGAATTGACAGTTTTTGGTCAAAGTGAGGTCCACATGTGTCCCATTTCGCACCAAAAAATGTGCTAGAGACAAAGTTCTCCAAATTCGTCAAACTTAGTGTCTATGAGTCCAGAATGATGATATAAACCCAATAGAATGTCCAGAATTAGATTTTGATGAGCCGATCACAAAATCATCCGTCAAGTGGAGCCGTAGGGCCCACGATACGGGATTTCGTCAACGTTCTCAGAATTGAACCAAACTTGGGTCACATGACCAGAATAACGCTACGAATCTGATGGTCAAGTTTCGTTGCAAAACGACAAGCACACACAAAGTTACAACGAGTTCCAGAACAGGCCCGATACGAGATAATTTCGACGGATACGCGTTGATTCCGGTGTGCACGCACATCCAAATCAACTTTCGCGTAATTTTACATGTTCGCATTGACGATGCGCACCTTTCGATAAAATTCACACACGATGAAGTCGCCTCGTTTAGCGGGACGCACCCAGTTTCGGGAGAATCGGGTTTAAATAACCAATATTTTGGTCGATTTCACCCGCGAATAAAATATAACATACAGCACCATAAAATAAACTAATTACAGGATTTAAAACTCGGTTATATAATCTAATTTACTATTCAAGTTAATTTTGAAAATATTAACTGGGTTGAACGTAAAACGGCCGTGAACTTGTGAGTTTGGGATAGTTTCCAAAATTCGAAAATTAGTATTTTCTGTTTTTGCGTCGCGGTTTGCGATTGACACAGGACACGATATCCTAGTCTAATTATACGGGGTTCGAGAGGGTCACACAGCGATCGTGTCTCAACAGTCCGATCGAAAATCGACGCAACGAGGGGAGAGAAAGACTCACCGGAACAAATGATCGGTATCGACTGAACTTCGCGTACACAGGACTGCACAGCGACTGCGGGGTGGCGGTGCTCCTCAACGGTGGCTGCTCGGCTACTGTGGCTGCTGGCAACGGCGGAGGTCGTCGGTGCTGGTCGTCGGAGGTCAGGCTCGCGGCGGAGGGTCACCGGGGGAGCTAGGGGTCGCCGGAGGGGAGCTCGGTGTCGTCGTGGTGACAGTGGCTGATGATGGTGACAGCGGTGGGGATGATGGTGACAGCGGTGGTGATGGGGGTTCGTCGGGGTTTGGCCGGAGGCTCGGGATCGCGGAGGATGGTGGTGGTGGTGGTGATGGCGGTGAGGGGTGGCTCGGGGTTTATATAGGAGGAGGCCGCAGCGGCGGATACTGGAAGGGAGACCGGAGGAGTCGCCAACGTTGGGGGAAGACGAACCGAGGGGTCGGCGGCGGCGGCCGGTGAAACAGCCGGAGAAGAAAGGTCGCGGCGATTGGGGATCGATTTTGATTGGTTACTGTAGAAAAGGGTTCGGGTCGGATTAGCGGGTCGGGTCGGGTACGGATCCGAATCCGACCCACTACGTTTGGGTTGGGTTGGTTCAATTTGGTTTATTTAGGCTGGTTCGGTTCAGGTTTGTTTAGGTTGGTTTAATCCGATTTATTCTGGTTTATTTAAAAATAATATTTTTAGCTGTTTAAAAATAGTTTTTGGGTCCAATAAATTCCAGAAAAATTATACTATGTCTAATTATTTATTTTACACTCAAAAATATAATTTTTATAATATTATAATATTTAATTTAATTCACAAAAATAATAATTCTTTGAAGAACATTTATTTTAATTATTTAAAAAAATTACAAAAAAATTACATAAATCATATTTTAATTTTTAAAATTTTGGGTGTTTACACATATTACCAAAAACATATTATCTAATTATAACACACTAAATAATATTAATATTGTGAAAGAAATATTAAAAAATATGTATAAATAAATTATTTTATTATCTAAAGATAATATACTAAATACTTTGTTTTACTTTTTTTAATTTATGCATATTACCAACAATGGGATGCACTTGATTAGGAATTGATAAAAGAATATTAAAAACTGGGACTTCCTCTCCCACATCCTAGTTTGAAAGGTGGATGTCAAAATGGACAAATCTGAAGCCACTATTTGGCCGACATGAACTACAACCACTATTTTTTTACGAGTTCATGTCAGCAGTTTAGTGTCTTTCCAAACAACCGAAGAGGCTGAATAGAAAAAACAAACACCCATTTAGCCAATATTTGATATACACCAGAATTTCGAGAATTTAATACCCAATAAATTAATAGCTATTGCATATACTAGAACCTTGATGATTTAATATTTAAGAAATTAATAAATATTGTGGTTAGTTATAAGTAGTTATTGGATTATTGTGCCAACCAATAAAAAAAAACTTATGACCTTTTAAAGATAGTATTATATTCAATTGTTAAACCATAAGGTTATTATAATAGAAGTCTAGAGAGATCTATTGACGGGTTCAGTGTAGCATTCACTACCGAATATACCCAATTTAGAAAATCAAGGTTTTAAAATAATAATATGGATAAATATGGGTTAAAGTGAGATTATAGACTATAAATATGTCCTAAAGTAGCTTAGAAACTCATTTGGAGATTTTTAGAATTTATTATGACCTAAAACTATTTAAAAATAATTAAAAATATGCTTAGAATTTTTTTTAATGAGAATATAGGTAAATATTTTGACCCCAAAATTTTATCATAGGCTTAGTATAGCATTATAGAGTCCTCTTAATTTTTCATATGTTTTAGAAACTATTAAGTATTTATTTTGATTTATTTTATAGAAAAATATTTATTAAAATAAGTTTTAGAAATTATAAAAAGGAAAAGGAAAATAATAAACTAACACAAAAGATGTCCGCCACTTCCCCACGCACATGTTGGGGGCACCAATCGGCCACCCACGGGTAAGCCCGCTACACTCAAAAGGGTGACCTGAATTGGACCTCTCTCTCTCTCTCTCTCTATATATATATATATATATATATATATATATATATATATATATATATATATATATATATATATATATATATATATATATATACACACACTAGTAAATTCGTGTGCATTGAACGTAAATATTTGCGTTGCAAATCTATAATTTTAATAAAAATTAGATAAAAGTTTAAATTATATTAGAATATTTAAATATGATTTGAATATATTTTAATTTTTATTTGATATAAGTATATTTTTTGAATTTTTGATATGTATTTAATTAGAAAATAACTTATAGTTAGTTTAAATATAATTTAAATTTTAAATAAATTTTAAGATTTATTATATGTTCAGGTGATTTTTTTTTCTCAACTACGTAATAAGAAAATGGTAGTTGATTTTTTAAAATTTAATAATTGATTTTATATATACGGTTTAGGCGACTCATTTTTGAGTAACTTCTATAGAGAATAGTAAATTCATGTGTGTTGCACATAAAAATTTGTATTGCACGTATTAAAAAGAATCTATGATATTATTAAAAATAAAATAGAAATTTAAATTATATTGATATATTTTAAATATAATTTGAATATATTTTAATTATTATTTGATATAAATATATTTTTAAATTTTAGATATGTGATTAATTAGATAATAACTTGTATTTATTTTAAATATAATTTAAATTTTAAATATATTTTAGGATTTATTATAGGTTTAAGTGGATTTTTTTCTCAACTACATAAGAAGAAAATGGTAGTTAATTTTTTTTAAAATGTAATAATTGATGATATACATACGGCTTAGATGGCTCATTTTTAGCCATTTCTAAGCCGTATTATATATATATATATATATATATATATATATATATATATATATATATATATATATATATATATATATATATATATATATATGGAGAGGATATTGCACCAAGGCTTATTGTATCATTTATTACACCAAACAATCTCAGCCATACATTTTTTTTTGAAATATGTGGTTATGAAGTATGCTAACGTGACAATAACTTTATGGGATAATTTATGACCACACATTTCAAAAAATTATGGTTGATAATATATATATATATATATATATATATATATATATATATATATATATATATATATATATATATATATATATATATATATATAAACGGGATATGAGCTATATGCTCATATTCCTATGTGAGTCATGCACATGTGGACCAATATGAATGGATTCCTATATCACATATGCACCCCATGTGCACTAGTACACTACATTCCTATTGGTCCACATGTCCATTGGGTTTGTGGGCAATATTTCAGGTATGCAGGTGTAGTGGCTCTGCTTGGATATACGAGACATGATGTATGAACTGTAAGTACCTTTGTGGGCTAGAGAAAAGAGCAAGAGTATTTCATCGCCGTTGAGGTAGTCGCCTTTGTGGCATTGCCTTTGTGGCATTTCATTTGACCCTATCTAGAGCTTCGCTGCGTATTACTCTGATGTGTGCTTGGTACACAATACTTGACTTTCGCTGCAACTTGGTTGTTTCAATGATAACATTTGGTGTTTGACAACATCGCCTTGTACGAGCGCAACTCCAGGCTCGTACGGCATCACGTCCCGATGAGAACGATTGTCCTGTGGGAGAGCTGCAACATGGTGATTCACGTTCAGCGGGGACTATTGAGCTCGCGGGAGATTGGGGCGAGCCTATGACTTATATCTTTATATATATATATATATATATATATATATATATATATATATATATATATATATATATATACCTTAGGATTGGCCTAGTGGTATGGCCTTGGTACATGGGTGGGCAGGACGCGGGTTCGAGCCCCGCTTTAGACGCCTGGGGGATAGCGGCCGGGAGGCTTCCCAGGTTAGGGGAGCGTAGGGTAAGGTATATATATATATATATATATATATATATATATATATATATATATATAGAGAGAGAGAGAGAGAGAGAGAGAGAGAGAGAGACTTTCTCCTTCGAGATTAACTTACCGGATTAGAAAACCTACCTATGTTTCTTTTCTAAATATTTTTCTTTAAAAAAAAAATTAAATCTCTTCTTTTTAAAACAAATCTATCTCTATCTTTAAAAATAAGGCTTATCTATCTATTTATTTTTTGAAACTCAGATAGAATTTTTTAAAAATAGAGATAGATAGTTTTATTGTTTATTTTTTAAAATAGAGATAGATTTATTTATTTCAAAAAAATCAAAAACTAATTTATCTTTCAAAATAAATCTAAAAAATAATCTATATTTAAAAATAAATATACCTTTAAAAATATAATTTAAATTTAAATTTAAATTTAAATTAATTTAGTGTTAGTGTTAATGTTAGTGTTAGTGTTAATATTATTTTTAAAGATAGTTTTAATACTAGTTTTAATGTTAATATAAATTTAATGTTAATTTCAATTTTAGTATTAATTTTCTTTTTAGTTTTAGTTTTAGTTTTAGTTTTAGTTTTAGTTTTAGTTTTAATTTTAATTTTAATTTTAATTTTAATTTTAATTTTAATTTTAATTTTAATTTTAATTTTAATTTTAATTTTAATTTTAATTTTAATTTTAATTTTAATTTTAATTTTAATTTTAATTTTAATTTTAATTTTAATTTTAATTTTAATTTTAATTTTAATTTTAGTTTTAGTTTAAATTTTAATATAGTTTTAATTTTAATTTTAATTTTAATTTTAATTTTAAATTTGATTTAAATTTATTTTAATTTTAAGTAAAATTAAAACTAAAATTAAAATTAAAATTAAAACTAAAATTAAAATTAAATTTAAATTTAAAATTAAAATTAAAATTAAAACTAAAACTAAAACTAAAATTAAAATTAAAACTAAAATTAAAATTAAAAATAAAAATAAAATTAAAATTAAAATTAAAATTAAAATTAAAATAAAAATAAATTTAAATTAAGAAAAATATTAAAATTAAAATTAAAGTTAAAAATTAACATTAAAATTAAGACAAATATTAAAATTAAAATTACAATTAATATTAATATTAATATTAACTTTAATGTTAACATTAAAAAATTAACATTAACATTCATATTAAAATTAACATTAACATTAAAATTAAAATTAAGATAGATTTTTTTTAAATGTAGATAGTTTTTTTTTAAAAGAAGAAGTTTAAAATTTTAAGATAGAGATAAATTTGTTTATTAAAAAGAGAGATTTAAAAAAAATTTAATAGAGAAACTACGTATGGGTTTCTTTGCGGAAAATATTTTTTTTCTTTACATAGAGATTAATTTTGGTTTAATCATCCCGTAAGTTTTTCGCGTAAGTTATTCATGTATATATATATATATATATATATATATATATATATATATATATATATATATATATATATATATATATATATATATATTTGATACTTTTTTGCCCTAGGTTTAGGCGATCATGTGCCCCCTTCGAGCTCCTTTTGCCACGTCGTGCAGCCCCACCCTTCCGTCGGGGTCGGCCCCACCGACCGCCACCCCCCGTTCCAACGTCACCCTTTCGCAACCCCACCCCATCACCACTTCCACCCTCCCCTCCACAATCGCCCAAGCTCTCCACCCCGCTCTTCACCCCGCCCCCCCACATCCTCAGCGATGTCCCTCCTCGCCTCCCCCACTACCACGATCCCGCTTTCTGCCACCCCCACCCCTCTCTAACATTTACCCCCTCTCCTCCCCGACCCCCACCTCCCTCTCCCCATCACTACCGCCACCTCCCTTCCCCCTCCCAACCCCACCCACACAACAACCGCCCCCTTTTCCCGTCCCTCGTCATCTCGAGTGCCTCCCGGCTCCAACCCCCTCCAAAGACCTCACCCCCATTCCCATTTATAGAAGAATAAAAATCATGCAAGCCGCATAGAGCTCATGCCCCCTCAAAGTGAAAGCAAGCTGCAGAGGGCCACATAGAGCTCACGTGGCTCGGACAACCAAGGAGTTGGAAGCCGTGTAAGAAGAATACATGCGATCTGAACAACCATGAAGTAAGGGGTCGCATAAGATTCCCCGACACGACATTCAAAGCCTGTCAGAAATTCTGACACACCACTCATCACCCAGAGTGCTTCAAGAATTGTGATAGAGACGACAACTCATAAAAAGATGGAAAGTCGCATCAGTACATTAATGACTTCGTCAGATGTGCCATGTCATGTGTTCCCTCCTCATATGCGGCTATGACCCTATGCGGCCTCGTCATCATGCGACCAAAGTGTCCATCCGACCAAGTCCAGACGAGAGATCGCATGTGACCACAAAGACATGCGGTCGAAGTATCCATAAGACCAAGGCCAAAGGAGAGCACATATGTGGCCAAAATATTATGCGGCCAAGATGTTATGCAAGATCTTTTCGTTGCAACCGAAGGAATCCTTACACAATCAGCGCAGACCATGTATACAGCTGTAAACCCCCTGATTTTTCAGAAATTTTTAAAATTAAATTCTCACATTTTTCTGGAATTTTCTATAATTAAAATCAAGATATTTTGTAATTAAATAATTTTAAATATTTTTAAATAATACTAAAATATTATGAAAATAATATTTTCTGGTATAAAATAAAAAATTAGACATAGGGTAATTTTTCGAGAATTTATTGGACCCCGGAAGTATTTTTAAAGCCCTAAAAACCAAATTATAATTAAACCAAAATAAACCCTGAATTGAACCCGGTTTATTTTAAATAAACCTGGTTTATTTTCTGAACCAAACCAAGGAGACCCGGACCGAACCCAACTCTTACCGGGTCGGGTCGGATCCGAATTAAACCCGACCCGGTCCCGGATCCACTAACCCGCAAAACCTAAAACCTAACCCCCGACGTTTTCCTTCCGCCATAACCGACGGTCGCCGCAATTCCGGTGCCGCTCGGCCTCCCTTAACCGACGCCGGCGGCTCAGCTCCTCTCCGCCTCTATAAAACCCCGGCCGCCCAGCCTCCATCTTCTTCCCCGACCCCTGGCCACCCTCGCTGCACTCCGCCGCGATGCTGCCCTCGCTGCGCTCCACCCTCGCCGGCCTCCCCTGGCCCGCAGCCCCTCCAGCCCCACAGAACCTCCCCCGACCACCGTCTCCCCCACCCCGCTCCCCCTGGCCTTCGCTGCTCCTCCTCCAGCTCCGTCCCACCGCCTCCGCGAGCCCGGCGATGCCTCCCCAGCCTCCGCCTTCCTCCGGCGGCCTCCACAGCACCAACAGCAGCTCGAGAAACCCCCAGCCGCCTCCGGCGAAGCCTCGGCGAGCCCATCGCCTCTCCCGGCGAGCCCTCCGACGAGTCTCCGGCGAACTCAAAGTAGAAACCCTAGCCCTAGTCAGGACACGGCCCGGACACGACTCAGCTCGTGTCGAGACGACCCCGGTCACGAGAAATCTCGGTTTCACGGAGCCCTGTTCAGGTAATGTCACGCCCCGATTCCGTGGAATCTATAGTCGTCCCCCGGGCGTGACCGCCGTGCGGGCCTAGGTTGCGCACCGCACAAGGCTCAGTATTTTATTTTCGCATAGCGAGCACATATTCAGAGTACGCAGATTAAATGAACACAGAATTTGAAGCATGGAAAAGTTCTATTTTTATTGATAATATGAACATCTATTACAAACTCCTTGAACTGAGTCATAAGGATTGCCTCTACGGGCTTACAAAAGTGTTGACACAAAATGAGATAGCAGTCCTGTACATTATATCCCTTACTAAACTCAAAATATAAGACCTTGGGTCGGAACGACGGCTTTGCCACGAAGTTGCATGTTTGCTTGGTGGCTAGCTTCTTCTTCAAAATGCTTCAAAAGGTTGGCACGGTCGAGGCGTGCCTATAGCTGGACTGGATTGGGGGCTTGTCTCCTGCTCCTCGCTTGGTTCTCCTAGCGCGGGGAACCTGTTTCAACGAGGATCAGTACATCGAAACGTACTGGTGAAGGCAAGCTAACCCAACTATACCAATCAACACGTTGTTTTAATGAAGCATGCATATTTATTGTGGGTTTCTATCTTGCCTTAGTTCATTTTAGAGCAAGAAATAGATATAGAAATCACTAAAATAACCCGCCACCGCTCGGTGATATTTACCTGCCCGTCTGAACCACCTGCATAATACTTACCTTGCCTTCCCTGCCAAGAAGACATAAGTTAGTAGCAACAGGTTTAAATATAAGAGGGGATCACTGGCACGTTGCCATAATGGACGGGCTAGTCTCGGGACAGAATGACGTGCGGCGAAGAGGACAGGAGGCGCCATAAGCCACTCCATCCGAAGCAGGCGACTATCGTGAGTTTCGTCCGGATCGAATTAGTGCCAGTGCCCCAACGACCGTCCACAGGAACTAAGACCTTGTGCACAAGTTATCCGTGATCAACACAGTACACTAAGTTAGCATTTGAGGCAATACAAGGCAATATCAGGCACAGGGCAATAACAGGGCAAGATCTACTTTTGCATAGTCTTCCTGTTGAGTTATTGCATTAAAGATGAGTTCTTTATATAGCATAATTAGAAGAAATATGTATTCTAACTTGTATTTATGCATATGAAGAACATTCCAAACGAGCAAGCATGTAAGTAAGTAACCGTTCACAAGTTTCATTTGACAAGCATAACTTTACCCAAGTCTATTCCCTTATTATCTTGAAGTCTTTTAGTTGTTACTTGGTATCGTTTGATCGGGGCAAGCGAGAACACAAGATTATGATGTGAAGACTAGCAAGCAGGGCTAGCTAATCAGGATGGTAGCCACTCACTTTAGTAGTTGGAAGGAAGAAGGAAAGAAGTTCTTTAAGAGTCCGTTGAGCGGCGCCTACTGCTGGATCACCTGCATTGCCACGAACAGCTGATCAGTACCTCTTCCTCTCTCTCTATTATCAAAATTAAAGTGCAGTTCGAAGAACGAAAATGATGAAATCCATTGGAACCTTTCAAGAAATATCAAGCAAATCCGAAAAACAACTCAAAGCACGAAAGCAACAAGCGACAGCGAAAACTAGGCAACAAAAGATGCAGCGGAGAGGTCCCTCCTGACTCTGCCGCTAAGTCGATCCCGGGGGCACGGTCCACTGAATATGGAAATCGATTCCGAAAAGACAAATCCATAACGAGGATGAGTTCTTGATTCAATCTATCCCGATCGAACGATACCATCTTGTATTTCTTAGCCGCGCTCCCCGAATAGGGGGAACGGGGCCCCACATCCTACCCAACTAATTGGAAGTTTCGTCCCAAAACTTAAGGAATAGAACCTACCACTAGGAAATAATGAGGGGAACATTTCCCTCATCTCTGATTCAAGCTCCCAAGTAGATTCTTCGACAGAGTGATTCGCCAAAGCACGCGCACTAGAGGAACCGAACGGGTCCGAAGCAACTTTTCTTTTCTATCCAAAATTTGTACAGGTTGTTCAACATACGTCAAGTCGGGCTGAAGGTTCAGTTGTTCCAGGTCTACCACGTGGCTTGGATCGTACACGTATTTCCTAAGTTGAGAAACATGGAATATATCATGTACGTCGGATAGGGATGGTGGTAGTGCAATCTGATAAGCAACTGAGGCAACCCGCTTCAGTATTTTGAACGGACCGACAAATCTTGGACTTAGCTTTCCCTTTGCTCCTAACCTGCTGACTCCTCGCATGGGCGAGACCTTGAGGAATACCCGGTCACCTACTAGGAACTCTAGTGGTCTTCGGTGTATATCCGCATAGCTCTTTTGACGACTTTGAGCTACCTTTAATCTCTCCCGAATCAATCGAACTTTCTGGACAGTCTGCTCCATGAGCTCAGGGCCAAGTATCTGTCGTTCACCAACTTCGTCCCAGCAGATCGGAGATCGACAATTCTGCCCGTATAATGCCTCATATGGCGCCATTTGTATGCTTGATTGATAACTATTGTTGTAAGCAAATTCGGCTAAAGGTAGATGAAGGTCCCAACTAGTCTTCAAGTCCAAGGCGCAGAGTAGCAGCATGTCTTCGAGGATCTGATTGACATGTTCTGTTTGGCCGTAGGTCTGTGGATGGTAGGCAGAGCTAAACTTTAACTTCGTCCCCATTGCTGACTGCAGGCTTCCCCAGAAACGCGATATGAATCGACCATCTCGATCGGAGACTATAGATACGGGTACGCCATAGAGCCGAACGATTTCGTTGAGATATATCTGAGCCAGGCGGTCGACACTCCAAGTAGATTTGATAGGCAGAAAGTGAGCTGACTTGGTGAGTCGATCAACGATAACCCAGACTGCATCATGTCCCCGTTACGTCCTTGGCAAGCCAACAATAAAATCCATCGTTATATGTTCCCATTTCCACTCCGGGATAGCAAGGTTCTGGAGCTCTCCGCCTGGTTTCTGGTATTCGGCCTTTACTCTCTGATAAGCCATGCAATGCGACACAAACTGCACCACATCCCATTTCAAGCCGTGCCACCAAAACGTCGTGCGAAGATCCCGATACATCTTAGTGCTACCCGGATGAGAAGTATAACTAGCATAGTGAGCCTCCGTGAGTATCTCTTGTCTGAGGGCCGCGTCGTTCGGAACGCACAGTCTTCCCTTCACTCGAAGCATCCCGTCCGTGCCTACCGCAAAGTCGGACGCCTTTCCTGCTGAAATAAAGGCATGAATCTTTTGCAGGAACCGATCGTCCTTCTGAGCGGCCTTGACTTTTTGTAGCAAATCAGGTTTGAGGCGCAGTTGTGCCAGTTGCCCCGACTTCTTGTATCTAATCTTTAGAGTAATGCCCAATGATCCAAGATCCCGGCTCAGCATATCGTTGATAGGCAAGCTCCCTATGAACACTCGACTCAGTGCGTCAGCTACTAAGTTTCCTTTGCCAGGCGTGTATCTGATCATGATATCAAAGTCGCTAAGGAGTTCAAGCCATCGTCGCTGCCAAAGATTCAAATCCTTTTGAGTGTACAAGTATTTCAAGCTTTTATGGTCCGTATAGATTTCACACGGCACACCATAAAGGTAGTGGCGCCATAGCTTCAGCGCAAACACTACCGCAGCCAATTCTAAGTCATGCGTCGGATAGTTCACCTCGTGAGGCTTTAACTGTCTTGACGCATAGGCTATGACTTTATCCCACTATATCAGGACACATCCTAGTCCCTTGCCTGATGCATCACTGAAAATTTTGAAATCATCTGGTCCGTTCGACAAAGTGAGAATTGGGGCAGAGACGAGGCGCTGCTTTAACTCCGCAAATGAAGCTTCACAGTCGTCCGTCCAAGTAAACTTCGCACCCTTCCGTGTGAGCTGAGTCAAGGGCGAAGCAATTCTAGCAAAATTTTGTATAAACCTGCGGTAGTATCCTGCCAGACCAAGGAAACTTCGGATATCGCTAGCTGACTCCGGATGTTTCCACTGCGTAATGGCTACTACCTTCTTCGGATCAACTGAAATGCCTTTCGCAGAGATAATATGTCCCAAAAATGAGATACTGTCTAGCCAAAAGTCACATTTACTTCATTTTGCATACAACTTGTTGTCTCGAAGGGTTTGCAGCACCATCCGCAGGTGTCCTGCGTGCTCATCCCTAGTCTTCGAGTACACTAAGATGTCATCGATAAAAACCACCATGAATTTATCGATGAAGGGCCTAAACACACGGTTCATCAAATCCATGAATGCGGCAGGTGCATTCATCAGTCCAAACGGCATCACTGAAAACTCATAATGTCCGTATCGGGTTCGAAAGGCAGTCTTCGGCGTGTCTTCGGGCTTAATCTTCAGCTGGTGGTAACCTGAGCGAAGATTGACCTTAGAGAACACCGTTGCCCCTGTAGCTGATCAAATAAGTCATCTATCCGTGGCAGAGGATATTTTTTTCTGATTGTGACTTTGTTCAATTCTCTGTAGTCAATGCAGAGGCGTAGCGTTCTGTCCTTCTTCTTCACGAAGAGCACATGCGCACCCTAAGGAGATACGCTCGGATGGATAAACCCACGATCAAGTAATTCCTGGAGCTGGTATTTTAATTCCATCAGTTCTGCAGGGGCCATTCTGTACGGAGGCTTGAAAATCGGCTGCGTGTTTGGGAATGTATCGATAGTGAATTCAATCTCTCGGTCGGGCGGCATGCCGGGTAGTTCGCTCAAAAACACATCGGAGAACTCTGCCTCAACGGAAGTAGACTCGACGTTTGCGTAGCCCTGCCGTGTGTCCCGAACCGACGCTAGGAATCCCTCGCAGCCTGTGTGGAGCATTCGCCGAGCATATTTTGCTGAAATCACCATGCAGGACCCAGTCGCATCAGTTGTCGGACTACTTGTGTAACAGAACTCGGCTTCTCCAGGCAGGTGGAAGACGACTCGTTTCTCTGCACACTCTACAGTTGCCGAGCACGCGCTGAGCCAATCCATTCCCAAGATGATATCGTAGTCCCGAACATCTAGGACTAAAATATCAAGTGACAACTTTCTCTCCCCAATACAGATATAACCGCCTAGGCATGCTGAACAGACAGGTATTTTCGTACCAGATGGGGTGCTAACACTTAAATCTAAATACAACTTAGTCATTTTTATATTGTTCTCCACGGCAAAATTTGTGGAAATAAAGCTATGGGTTGCACCAGAATCAAATAGAACACGAGCAGGTATATTATTAAAAAATAAAGTACCTGACACGACGGTATCCGAAGCTAGAGCTTCTTCCCGTATCATGGTATAGACCCAGCCTTGAGCCTGATTACGCCCTTGCTGAGGTGCCGCTCGATTTTTCTGAGGTGCCGGAGTGATTCTGTTGTTGAGGTGGAAGGAGCGGACAACTGCTAATCTGATGGCCAAGATCGCCACATCTGAGGCAGGTGCAGAGCCGTTTGCGATAGACGTTCTCGGTGTGCCCTCTTCTGTTGCAAAAGGTGCAACGCTGTCCCTAATTTTTTCGTTGACGACCGTCGTTATTTTGACGCTTTGCAGCATTGTTTCCTCTATCGTTGCCTTGGCGTTTATGATTGGGGGTTTGCACAGCGCCGACGGCAACGTGAGGATACTGCAGTTCGAGAGAAAGGGCTTGGTTCAACACTTCCCGCATCGTCTGATACTGCGGAACGACTACGTGCCTGTGGATGCCAGGACGTAGCCCTCCCTCGAATCGTCTGGCACGACTCGCTGCATCCGGTAGATAAGCACTAGCAAATTTGGCCAATTTGTTGAATTCTGCCGAGTATTACTTTACCGATATGCTGCCCTGCCGTAGTTGTACAAACTCGTTTTCTCGCTGCCGGCGTACAGGCGGGGGAGTAAACTCCTCCTCAAATGCGACACGAAAAGTCGTCCACGCGATCGCCTCCTCTCCATGGCCAAGTTGAAGAGATCGTCGATGCACATCCCACCAGTCGTGCGCATTGAGGCGAAGCTGTAGTTGGGCACAGGTGGCACGCTTGTCTTCAGGCACTTCTAGGAGAGAAAAATGGTCTTCAGCTCGGCGAGCCAATCTAGGGCCACGATTGGGTCCTCAGTCCCGTTAAATGGCGTATTGCAGACCTTCTTGAAGTTACCAAAGGTAAAGGCAGTCACTTCCCTCGTCCTTGGCACTAGCGGAGTCTCTACTTCAAGGATTGGTTGGTCCACCGGAGTCACTGCTGTCGCTGTGGACTGGTTGGAGGCCATGGTCTGAACAAGCTGCTGCAGGGTATCTACCTGCTTTTGTTGGACTGAGAGTCGGGCCTCAAGATTGCTCTCGAACTTGGCTTGGCGGGCATCATCCCTCTGTCGTTGTGCTTCTAACATTTGCATCACCTGCTGAAGCGGATCTGTTCGAGACATGCCCCGTTGGCTCCGAGAGCTTCCTGAAGTTCCGGAACTGCTCTCTTGAGCCTGTGTCTCGCCTGGTGCTAGCGCTGACGGTTGCGCTTGCGTCATTCCTTGGGAAGAAGGTAAATTACATCAGGATCATAAGGTATTATGGACTTATTGTATGAACGTATCTCATTTTGGCCTTAACGAGTTCAGGAGTTCGCACAGGAATTTATCGTTAAAGAAACTTTTCCAGTTCAAGAGTCAAAGGAAATTTGAAGCTGTGCTCTGATACCATTATGTCACGTCCCGATTCCGTGGAATCGATAGTCGTCCCCCGGGCGTGACCGTCGTGCGGGACTAGGTTGCGCACCGCACAAGGCTTAGTATTTTATTTTCGCATAGCGAGCACATATTCAGAGTACGCAGATTAAATGAACACAGAATTTGAAGCATGGAAAAGTTCTCTTTTTATTGATAATATGAACATCTATTACAAACTCCTTGAACTGAGTCATAAGGATTGCCTCTACGGGCTTACAAAAGTGCTGACACAAAATGAGATAGCAGTCCTGTACATTACATCCCTTACTAAACTCAAAATATAAGACCTTGGGTCGGAACGACGGCTTTGCCACGAAGTTGCATGTTTGTTTGGTGGCTAGCTTCTTCTTCAAAATGCTTCAAAAGGTTGGCACGGTTTAGGCGTGTCTACAGCTGGACTGGATTGGGGGTTTGTCTCCTGCTCCTCGCTTGGTTCTCCTAGCGCGGGAAACCTGTTTCAACGAGGGTCAGTACATCGAAACGTACTGGTGAAGGCAAGCTAACCCAACTATACCAATCAACATATTGTTTTAATGAAGCATACATATTTATTGTGGGTTTCTATCTTGCCTTAGTTCATTTTAGAGCAAGAAATAGATATAGAAATCACTGAAATAACCCGCCACCGCTCGGTGACATTTACCTGCCCGTCTGAACCACCTGCATAATACTTACCTTGCCTTCCCTGCCAAGAAGACACAAGTTAGTAGCAATAGGTTTAAATATACGAGAGGATCACTGGCACGTTGCCATAATGGACGGGCTAGTCTCGGGATGGAATAACGTGCGGCACAGAGGACAGGAGGCGCCACAAGCCACTCCATCCGAAGCAGGCGACTATCGTGAGTTCCGTCCGGATCAGATCGGTGCCAGTGCCCCAGTGACCGTCCGCAGGAACTAAGACCTTGTGCATAAGTTGTCCGTGATCAACGTAGTACACTAAGTTAGCATTTGAGGCAATACAGGGCAATATCAGGCACAGGGCAATAACAGGGCAAGATATACTTTTGCATAGTCTTCCTGTTGAGTTATTGTATTGAAGATGAGTTCTTTACATAGCACAATTTTAAGAAGAAATATGTATTCTAACTTGTATTTATGCATATGAAGAACATTCCAAACGAGCAAGTATGTAAGTAAGTAACCGTTCACAAGTTTCATTTGACAAGCATAACTTTACCCAAGTCTATTCCCTTATTATCTTGAAGTCTTTTAGTTGTTACTTGGTATCGTTTGATCGGGGCAAGCGAGAACACAAGATTATGATGTGAAGACTAGCAAGCAGGGCTAGCTAATCAGGATGGTAGCCACTCACTTTAGTAGTTGGAAGGAAGAAGGAAAGAAGTGCTTTAGGAGTCCGTTCGAGCGGCGCCTACTGCTGGATCACCTGCATTGCCACGAACAGCTGATCAGTACCTCTTTCTCTTTCTCCATTATCGGAATTGAAGTACAGTTCAAAGAAAGAAAATAATAAAATCCATCGAAACCGTTCAAGAAATCTCAAGCAAATCCGAAAATCAACTCAAAGCACGAAAGCAACAAGCGACAGCGAAAACTAGGCAACAAAAGATGCAGCGGAGAGGTCCCTCCTGACTCTGCCGCTAAGTCGATCCCGGGGGCACGGTCCACTGAATATGGGAATCGATTCCGAAGAGACAAATCCATAACGAGGATGATTTCTTGATTCAATCTATCCCGATCGAACGATACCGTCTTGTATTTCTTAGCCGCGCTCCCCGAATAGGGGGAACGGGGCACCACAGGTAACCCATTCTCTCTCCTCGTTGCTCTGTTTTCGGTTCCGTCTGTTGCAACGCGAACCCTGCGTGACCCTCTCGATGCCCGTGCAACCCGCTTGGTGCATCGCGTCCTGTGGTGATGGCGAACCGCGATCCAAAAATAGGAAAATCAACGCCATATTTCACCCCGGAACTGAGTACGCCCCGCCAAACGGGACGACTTGGTCGCGTGCGATCTTCATCGAAACGTGCGCGTAGTTGATACAGATGTGTGGGATTTTGTAGAAGTTGATTTGGATGTGCGTGCACACCGGAATCAACGCGTATCCGCTGACAATGCCCCGTATCCGTCCTTTCTGGATCTCGTTGTAACTTAGTGTATACATGTCAGATCGAGATAAAACTTGCGCCATCGGACTCGTAGCAATACGCTGGACCTGTGACCCAAGTTTGGTTCGATTCTGAGAACGTTGACAAAATTGCGTATCGTGGGCCCCATGACTCCACTTGACGGGCGATTTTATGATCGGCTCATCGAAATCCAATTATGGACGTTCCGTTGGGTTCGTATCATCGTTTCTGACTTGTTGACACTAAGTTTGACAGATTTGGAGACCTTTGGTTCTGACATATTTTTTGGTGCAAAGCGGCCCACATGTGGACCCCGCTTGGACTTGAAAAAGTCATTTTTGCCCCTGTGTCCAAATTGGACTCAAGGACAGGCGTTTCTAGCTAATTGATATTTTCTGAATCTGATGGTGATGTCTATTTCAGCAACCGGAGAACTGCTTGCAGAACCCGCTGAAGTCAGAGCTACAGTTGGAACCAGAATCCCAGGCAAGTGTACCTTGCCATCTTTGCAGTCTTGTTACATATTTTCCTTGATTCATTTATATTGTTGTGTATGCTTGACCTAGGACCGTGTGACTTTACTTAGCATCCGATTAATAGTCGGATGCCAACACCGTACGCGAAGTTGTGTAAAGTCATCTAGACATGGATACCGATACCCTATACTTCTCGTGCTTGCATTATCAAGTACGACATAACCCAGGACACTTGACACTATTCATGAGACATAATCGTCCTGATATATTCATGGTGATTCTGTACAGGTTACAGTTTTTATGACTTATTCTCTTGCTTAGATATTATATGACTGGTTGCATTAGATATGATCCTGCGTGACATGGACATGAGACGTTGTGGACATGAGACGTATGATTACATTGGGTGGGGAGAGTCACACAGGCTACAGGTTGATTATATATTATGCCGACGTCTTAGTCTCTCTTCGAGCTAGACAACCACATGATATCACTGCTACCGGCTCCCCGACACAGAGCTTGTAGTAGTTTCAGCCTGAGTTATAGTGCTGCTCTTATCTTGTATATCACTTAGCTGGTTATATATTTACCCTATTGTTTCATTTATTTGTTGTACTGCATTTACTTTGGCATGAGTTATTTTGTACCTTGCTATGTCCCCTGAGGACCTGGATCCGGATTATATCCCCAGGTTTAGTAGAGGAGATCCACTCTGAGGTTTACAGGACAGGTGCATTAGCAGGAGCAGAAGCAGGTTCAGGAGTAGACACTGGAGC
The DNA here is from genome assembly GCA_036927795.1 of Iris macrosiphon. Taxonomy (NCBI): domain Eukaryota; kingdom Viridiplantae; phylum Streptophyta; class Magnoliopsida; order Asparagales; family Iridaceae; genus Iris; species Iris macrosiphon. The sequence goes on from JAYESA010000020.1 coordinate 83,006,083, forward strand.
AAAACCAGGAACTGAGGACTAGGTGATTGCCATTAATTTTTCTGAGTATATGTTTCTTCCATACTCAGTCTGTGTTGTTATTTTCATTCTTGTTTATTGAACAAATTGTATCAGACTTATCGGGTTGTTCCCCGATTTAATTACTTGTGACTTGATGTCGATGTTTATATTTCTTTTGTTAATATTGATATATTTATTCTGTGGATGAGATTAGTAGACCCTGATAGTTGTAATACAGCTTAAGTATGTCCCGATGGATCCATTAAATTAGGTTTGTCTATCGGTGTGTGCTGCTGGCCATTGCCACGTGTCTAGTCCCTCGTTATTTTGGGACTGGGGCGTAACATGGTTTTTGTGGTGGCCCATGCAAGTCAACAACTAAATTATTCGATTTTAACTTAGGGACCAAACAGGCCTGCAATAAAAATAGGATAAGTTTTTAGGATCTCATCCACTTGCTTGAATCGTTCTTGACATCTATATCGGATTCGAATTTATTTCTTGACTTGCATCCTGCCTTGATTCCTGTGCGCCTCTTATTGTTTATTTTGGATGCAGAGTTATGGATCCACGAGTAAACGACGAGACTCCTGCAACATTACTACGAGATGCTGTGGTAACCAACGAAGATGAAGTAACACCAGTAGAAGAAGGTCAATCCACTCAACAACGCAGTCAAGCGAATCAGCATGCCTCGAGAATCCAAGAAGATGATATTCCACCATCGACGCAATTCACTCCACAAATGCCCGTATTTTCACAAGGGCAGGCTATGGACGGGCAACAGATGTTTCAAATGATCTATGCAATAATGTGAGCTCAATAAGAGGCTTTGAGTCGCAGCCTAGTAACCGCACTAGAGCAGGCAGATTTACCAGCACGACGGCCAACGATGGGCTCTACTTCCAATTTCCGCCAACTGAAGTCCCGTACCTTCTCAGGAAAGAAGGAACCCACTGAAGTGCATGAGTGGCTCACCAACACACAACATCAATTAGAAGCAGCTGAGCTTCCAAGGGAACTTTGGATGACCGCCGTTAGAATGCAGTTGACGGACAATGCTCATCACTGGTGGCTATCTGAGGAGACACGGCTCGGACCAGACCGAGTCACTTGGGAAGAGTTTTCCAGACTCTTTCAAGAGATATACATTTCAGCCATCGCTCGATCAGAACTTCGCGACAAGTTCAATAGCCTCACTCAAGACAGTATGAAAGTGGAAGAGTACAACGCATAATTCATTCGTCTGAGTCGCTTCGCCCCAACCCTGATCCCGATGGAAGAAGAGAAGGCTGAGAAGTTCTTCGACGGACTAAACTTAGAGCTACAGAAACTAATTGGATCCGTTGTACCCACTTCTTACTCGGACGTCCTTGCTGCAGCCTGACGCATGGAGCGCGTCACCAGGAGAGAGACCAGTCTAAAGAGGCCGTCCACATCAGCACCAGCCGGAGCACCATATGAAGAAGTTGCAAAGAAACCTCACATGCACCAGCCACCTGGAGCATCTTCACAGGCACTACCTATCTGTCAATATTGTCGCAAGCGAGGCCATATTGAGAACGAGTGCAGATACAAAAGAAGATTATGTTTAGCTTGTGGATCCAGTCAGCATTCAGTGAAAGAATGTCCCGAGCGTCGAGAAAGAGAACCAATGGTAAACCAACAAGCGTTACCTGTACCGAGGCCAGCCTATCCAGCATTGGAAGCACCGCAAATAGAAGTCGAAGGAGTCCTACCATCAGCTCCAGGAGGGTATCAGCCGAGGCCACCTTTGATACCCCAGGCACTACTCTTCCAGCAGGCTCAGCAGCAGCAGATGAATCGACTGCAAGGACGCGGACAAGTCCTGACGATGACCTTGGAGAACGCGCAGATGCATGGAGTAGCTAATGCGCGTAAGTGATTCGTAAATATCGTTTCTAGTATTGCTTTAGTTCGTGCATGTTGGTTCGTGACCTTAGCCTTGACCTGGTAGTTTTAAACTTGCTAATAATCTAATAATCTAGTATGTGATAACCTAGTTTTTCTAAAACTGTAATTTTCTAGATTTCCTTCATTCGGGAAATTGCATAACTTTTATCGCTTAGGGAAATGATTTTCCTACGTGTTCTTCTTAAAACCTTAATTATCCTTGATTGTGATGTGCTTCGAACAATATTTGCAACTGTGTCATCTCTGTTGATCGGTTATTCTTTGATTGAGAGGACATAATCCTCTTAAGGGGGGTAGATTGTAAACCCCCTGATTTTTTAGGAGTTTTTAAAATTAAATTCTCACATTTTTTTGGAATTTTCTGGTATTTTCTGTAATTAAAATCAAGATATTTTATAATTAAATAATTTTAAATATTTTTAAATAATATTAAAATATTATGAAAATAATATTTTTTGGTGTAAAATGAAAAAAGACATAGGGTAATTTTCCGGGAATTTATTGGACCCCGGAAGTATTTTTAAAGCCCTAAAAACCAAATTATAATTAAACCAAAATAAACCCTGAATTGAACCCGGTTTATTTTAAATAAATCCGGTTTATTTTCTGAACCAAACCAAGGAGACCCGGACCGAACCCAACTCTTACCGGGTTGGGTCGGATCCGAATTGAACCCGACCCGGACCCACTAACCCGCAAAACCTAAAACCTAACCCCCGACGTTTCCCCTCCGCCGTAACCGACGGTCGCCGCAATTCCGGCGCCGCTCGGCCTCCCTGCACTGGCCGTTCCCCAGCCGCTCCACCTCCCTTAACCGACGCCGGCGGCTCAGCTCCTCTCCGCCTCTATAAAACCCTGGCCGCCCAGCCTCCATCTTCTTCCCCGACCCCTGGCCACCCTCGCTGCACTCCCCCGCGACGCCGCCCTCGCTGCGCTCCACCCTCGCCGGCCTCCCCTGACTCGCAGCCCCTCCAGCCCCGCAGAACCTCCCCCGACCACTGTCTCCCTCACCCCGCTCCCCCTGGCCTCCGCTGCTCCTCCTCCAGCTCTGTCCCACCGCCTCCGCGAGCCCGACGACGCCTCCCTAGCCTCCGCCTTCCTCCGGCGGCCTCCACAGCACCAGCAGCAGCTCAAGAAACACCCAGCCGCCTCCGGCGAAGCCTCGAAGAGACCAACGCCTCTCCCGGCGAGCCCAACGCCTCTCCCCGCGAGCCCTCCGACGAGTCTTCGGCGAACTCGAAGCAGAAACCCTAGCCCTAGTCAGGACACGGCCCGGACATGACTCAGCTCGTGTCGAGACGACCCCGGACACGAGAAATCTCGATTTTATGGAGCCCTGTTCAGGTAACCCGTTCTCTCTCCTCGTTGCTCTATTTTTGGTTCCTTCTATTGCAACGCGAACCCTGTGTGACCCTCTTGATGCCCGTGCAACCCGCTTGGTGCATCGCGTCCTGTGGTGATCGCGAACCGCGATCCAAAAATAGGAAAATCAACGTCCTGTTTTACCCCAGAACTGAGTACGCCCCGCCAAACGGGATGACTTGGTCGCGTGCGGTCTTTACCGAAACATGCACGTAGTTGATACGGACGTGTGGAATTTTGCAGAAGTTGATTTGGATGTGCGTGCACACCGGAATCAACGCGTATCCGCCGACAACGCCCCGTATCCGTCCTTTCTGGATCTCGCTGTAACTTAGTGTACACACGTCTGATCGAGACAAAACTTGTGCCATCGGACTCGTAGCAATACGCTGGTCCTGTGAACCAAGTTTGGTTCGATTCTGAGAACATTGACAAAATTACGTATCGTGGGCCCCACGGCTCCACTTGACGGGCGATTTTGTGATCGGCTCATCGAAATCCAATTATAGAAGTTCCTTTGGGTTCATATCATCATTCCTGATCAGTTGACACTAAGTTTGACAGATTTGAAGACCTTTGGTTCTGACACATTTTTCGGTACAAAGCGGCCCATATGTGGACCCCGCTTGGACTTGAAAATGTTATTTTCGCCCCTGTGTCCAAATTAGACTCAAGGACAGGCGTTTCTAGCTAATTGATATTTTCTGAATCTGATGGTGATGTCTATTTTAGCAACCGGAGAACTGCCTGCAGAACCCGCTGAAGTCAGAGCTACAGTTGGAACCAGAACCCCAGACAAGTGTACCTTGCCATCTTTGCAGTCTTGTTACATATTTTCCTTGATTTATTTATATTGTTGTGCATGCTTGACCTAGGACCATGTGACTTTACTTAGTGTCCGATTAATAGTCGGGTGCCAAAACCGTACGCGTAGTTGTGTAAAGTCATCTAGACATGGATACCGATACCCTATACTTCTCGTGCTTGCATTATCAAGTACGACATAACCCAGGACACTTGACACTATTCATGAGACAGAATCGTCCTGATATATTCATGGTGATTTTGTACAGGTTACAGTTTTCATGACTTATTCTCTTGCTTAGATATTATATGACTGGTTGCATTAGATATGATCCTGTGTGACATGGACATGAGACGTTGTGGACATGAGACGCATGATTACATTAGGTGGGGAGAGTCACACAGGCTACAGGTTGATTATATATTATGTCAGCTTCTTAGTCTCTCTTCGAGCTAGACAACCACATGATATTACTGCTACCGGCTCCCCGACACAGAGCTTGTAGTAGTTTCAGCCTGAGTTATAGTGCTGCTCTCATCTTGCATATCACTTAGCTGGTTATATATTTACCCTATTGTTTCATTTATTTGTTGTACTGCATTTACTTTGGCATGAGTTATTTTATACCTTGCTATATCCCCTGAGGACCTGGATCCGGATTATGTCCCCAGGTTTAGTAGAGGAGATCCACTCTGAGGTTTACAGGACAGGTGCATTAGCAGGAGCAGAAGCAGGTTCAGGAGCAGACACTGGAGCAGAACCAGGAACTGAGGACTAGGTGATTGCCATAGATTTTTCTGAGTATATGTTTCTTCCATACTCAGTCTGTGTTGTTATTTTCATTCTTGTTTATTGAACAAATTATATCAGACTTATCGGGTTGTTCCCCGATTTAATTACTTGTGACTTGATGTTGATGTTTATATTCCTTTTGTTGATATTGATATATTTATTCTGTGGATGAGATTAGTAGACCCTGATAGTTGTAATACAGCTTAAGTATGCCCCAATGGATCCATTAAATTGGATTTGTCTATTGGTGTGTGCTGCTGGCTATTGCCACGTGTCTAGTCCCTCGTTATTTTGGGACTGGGGCGTGACACCAGCTGACTGAGTAACACACACAAATGAGTTAAAAATGACCCCGATATCTTATCAACAACATATCCTAACCGAGGCCACATGGCAGCATACCTGTGGTATGCGGCTACAGTTGTAACTGTATTCTGTTGAAAGAGCTCTATGCGGCCACCAAACAAAGGCATATGCGACATCTATAGCCCGTCAGCAGGATGATTATAAATAGCAAGGGTAGCATACTCTACAAGTCTAGCTAGCCACGTACGTGCACACAACTCAAGAGAGAGAAAAGAGAAAAGAATATCCCTATTTCCTCGTAGGACCGTCAACGGAGTAAAGAAGTCGCTGCAGTACTCGATCTTCATCGTCACATTTCCCAGATCAAAAATATTGACTTAAATTTTTTGTCTTGAATTTCTTTGTACCTTTTGTTTGTTGTTAAACAAAAGTTTCCCAAACTTACACATTAATTACAAACAAGATAGATGTAATACCCCGTTCTGCTCAAGCGAACTGCCGATTCAAATGACAATAGTGCAATGTCCTGACCTGCTTTGCTCAGGCGAGAACACTCGTTTGAGGCAAAGGATATCTAGATTAGTCCCTATAGGAGTTCAGCTTAGGCTTTCAGAGGCTCGCTTGACGTATCGCTCAACCGAGGCGAATCATCGCTAAGGTGGGTGGCTACGGTGAACTTGTCTTTGCTTAGCCAGAACACATAAAATATGGAATGATACATGCTAGTCGCTAGGTGAATCACCCCCTGCATGCTAATAAGAATACAACGCACCTAGATAAGGGAATAATCCTAACTTATATTGCTTGTGCTAGAACATAGAAATAAAATATTGCTTATATTCAAACTCTCGCATGCTAAGTTCCTTTACGGTTTCACCTCTCGGCTTACCTTCGGGTCCGAGCCAACGTGTTTGCTTAAGTTCCTTAGAAACGAATGCTTGCTTGCTTACAAATGTCTAACATTATTCGTATGGTGCATGCATTGAGTCAGCCAGGAGACTATCAAATAGTCCTTCTATGCAATTGTGGGTCGCTAAGGAAAACCCCGCACCAGGGGAATGCATCAAGGCAAGTGAATACTGAACGAAAATCCTATCACGTTACAACTGAATGATAATCACATCAAGTTTACCTCTGAACGAGAATTATGTCAACGAATCCAAGAATCCCAGCTCGTGGAGCAAACGCTCGATTCAGAACAAGAATAATGGATTATCATATCAAGTTATGGAATTGGAAAGACCCTGACCTGCATGTCACGGACAACTTGGAAATAAGGTCATTAGGTTCCACGGACGGTTTTTGGGGCACCGGGGCCGATCCGATCCGGATAGAACTTCACGTTAGTCTCACACATCTGGACATGATGGTCTGCAGCCACCAACGAATCTTTGTTGCTTTCTATCCTTATTCAAGACTATAACTCATCCTTTATGGCTATGCCAGCGACAAACGTTCATATAGATAAGTCATCCTTGCTTAGTGGTTATCCGCGTGTGAGTCATTGCATCGCATCAAAAAAACAACTGAACACCTGAACGTTCATGATATAACAACTCTCGTGTTTGCATATGTTGTTGCCTTAGTTTCCATTATGAATGCTCGTGCTTAAATTAACTTGGTTTGCCTTGGACAGGGAAGGACAAATCGGTAAGTTGATAAGTCTTGCCATGTTTCCTCTTATATCGTACGACGTACTGCCACACGAGTTAGGCTATTCAATCTTTGCATGAAACTGATCCTAAGGCAACTAGAAAGACAACATAATAATTGGTGCACGAAACCTATATTACGTGTTTGAATTTGTCGAGCGGGCGGGTAGCCTCCCCACCAGTGCATTCAATGTACTGATAATCCACCAGAACGTTTGCAGGGATTTGTCGAGCGGGCGGGTAGCCTCCCTACCAGTGCATTCAATGTACTGATAATCCACCAGATCATTTGCAGGGTGCGGAAGAACCTCGTTCGGTGCGGATATCTCCTTCGTGCGTGCTAAGGCCAGGAGTCCACTCTGAAGCCTTGGAGCGTTGCATCCAGAACAGAAGCACATATACAAGATATAATACTGGAACATCATCTGAACATCATCTGAACATCGCCTGAACATCGTCTGTACAAATTATTCCACAATTGTAGCCACTTGGCATGCTTTTATTATTTCAGAGAGAGAGGCTTGAGCGACTTGTAATCTCGGCTATGCGCCGCCTATAACATATTTATATCAGTAAAGAGTTGCTTTACTTCAACTTGTGTTATTCAATGCTTCCGCTATTGTTGACTCAGTAAACTTGTTACCAAATCGCCTATGCGTTTATGATTCTGCTGCACTCGGACAATCTGTGCGACTCTGTGGCTTAGAACTCTTACCGCCAGCCAATGAACCATGGCCTTGTACGGGCGTGGCTCACACTCGTGCGGCATCATACCCTGATGGATCAAAGCAATCGTTCCACGGGAGCACTGGCGCGGTGATTCTCGCCTAGCGGGGACGACCGATTTAGCCTGCGGAAGATCGGGGCATGACATATTGGTATCAGAGCTTGGCTTATACTCTTTTGGACTTTATTTTGATTATCTCAGTTTCGAAAGCTCGTTCGTGGGTTATGTGCACGCTCTCTCTCAATGTCCCAAACAAAATATTCCAATAATGAGTCTAAATACTTTCAAAAAGCGTATTAGATTATTGTCATTGCTAGTATGAAATCGTGATTCTTGGGCCTTTGTGTTGACCTGTGCAGACCCTTATAATTTACGCAAGTAGCTTGTCCGATTTTACTATCTCTAAGTTTGGTTGAATGCATCTGTTCGAGGGACGCCTTGAACCTGTGCACGATCCAAGACTCAAGAAGATGTGAAACTCGAGTGCTAAGAGTTTGCTATCGCCGAGTTGGTGAAATGCATGTGTTTGAGGGGCACTTCGAGTATGTGTACGATCCAGACTCGTGATATGCTGATCTCGAATGCTTGTGCAAGTGAATATCCAAATGAACAAGTACAACGACTTGTATAGGTTTGCCTCAGGCTTAAATCGTTAATCAAGATTGCTACACTTGGGATAGATTCTATAATGTGTTAGTACGGCTTGTCCTCAGTAAGTCTCGAGGATGAGACTTTTTCTGAGTTGGGTATGATGTAACACCCCGTTCTGCTCAAGCGAACTGCCGATTCAAACGGCAAAAGTGCAATATCCTGACCTGCTTTACTCAGGCAAGAACACTCGTTTGAGGCAAAGGATATCCAGATTAGTCCCTACAGGAGTTCGGCTTAGGCTTTCAGAGGCTCGCTTGATGTATCGCTCAACCGAGGTGAATCATCGCTAAGGTGGGTGGCTACGGTGAACTTATCTTTGCTTAGCCAGCACACATAAAATATAAAATAAAATATGCTAGTCGCTAGGTGAATCACCCCCTGCATGCTAACAAGAATACAACGCACCTAGCTAACACTACTAGAATAAGCAGAATTAGCGACATTTTTTAGCGACTCTAGGTAAAAACGTCGGTAATTTAGCGACTCCATGTAAAAACATCGCTAGACGTCGCTAATTAGCGACATTTAGCGATGTTTAGCGACTTTTATTGAGTTTTTAAAAGATTAGTCGCTATAAGTTCAATTTAGGTCGCTAAACGTCGCTAATATATTTTATTTAGCGACGTTCAGCGACATTTTTAGCGACGTATATATTTTTGGACATTTAGCGACGTCATTAGCGACGTTCAAGACGTCGCTAAATTAGCGACGTCATTATTGGCGTCGCTAAAATGTCGCTAAATTTTTTACTTAGGGCTGATTTCCTCCATTTCCTTCGATCTCTCCCTCTCCTAAAATTCAAACTCGCTCTCGATCTCTCCTGCTCCGGCTCCTCCTTCCTCCCTCCGGCGACCCCCCTCGGTCGCGTCTTCCCCCTCCGGCTTCGCTCCTCCCTCCGACGCCCCCTCCTCCCTCCCGGCGACCCCCTCCAACCGCGTCCTCCCCCCTCCGGCAGCGTCCTCCCCCCTCCGGCAACGTCCTCCCCCCTCCTCCTCCTCCTATAGGTAAACCCCAATTCTCTCTCTCTCTCTCTCTCACACACACACACACACACACACACAGGACACACATGACACTGACACTGACACGACACACATACGTTATAGATACTGACACACACACTGACATGATACACACACGTGACCTAGGGTTAAGGTTAGGGTTAGGATTTTTGACCTGGGGTTAGGGTTAGGATTTTTGACCTGGAGTATCGGGTGATAGGGTCGTGGTGAATAAGAAGTCGAATGAATAAAATTTGGTGAGTATATGAGTTTGTAAATTCAATCGAACCTTGGCTATAAAAATTATTGGTCCTAATTGTAATAGAAAACAAGTTACCAAAATAAAACTAATCATGGATACCAAATATAACAAAATCCTAATAATATAACTAATTATACAAATCAACCCTGACCATCATCGGCTTTTGAAATATTGATTGCAAGGAAACTCGACTTTGGAGTGGATAATAATAAGATTTGGGGTTACAGTTTATGTTAGATGAATAAGGAGAACAAATAAATTTATTCTAAGAAAGACAATACATAATAACAATATGCCTTATTAGCTTGACTCCTTAATAGTTATTACAATTATGTATATCTCTTTTGTTTTTATATGTAGGTATTATCATAGTTCTCCAATCATTAAGAAATTCTCCAAGTCATTAGGATTTGGTTTTGGTTGAATAAATTAGTTAGTCATATCAAACATTACTCTTCTAAAAAAATTCATACCTCAATAGAAGTAACATTATGTAAAGGTTGTTTAATTTCTGAAGTAGTAATTTTACGGCAATAACAATATGACCTATAATGAACTACTTATTGTATGAGTATGTTGGACTGTGGATGACCATAAGTTCACTAAAAAGAAACAAATCATATTGAAAGCATGGGGCGGTCGCCTAACTCGTCCACCCTCTGGGCCGTCCTTGAGAAGGTGATGAGTATTATTTAACGAAGCACATGTGCACTGGGATAACCTAACCGTTGATGCCAAATGGAGGATGACAGAGAGTTACCGAGTTAACCAATAGATCGACGATGAGACTACGTTACAGATACTGACACACACACTGACACGACACACACACGTGACCTAGGGTTAAGGTTAGGGTTAGAGTTTTTGACCTGGGGTTAGGGTTAGGGTTTTTGACCTGGGGTTAGGGTTAGGATTTTTTTCACATTAACTAAAAATATAACTAATATCCTAGATGGCATTTAGGTAACTTATAGTACTAAAAGTCTAAAAACGTCGTATGCAAATATATAAATTATTAATTATAGGGAGGGGGTTTACAACATTGCTAACTTTTGATATTTAACAACGTGTAGGCTTATTTTGATATGTTTAGAGACATTTTGGTTAGACTCTAAACGCTACTATATACATCAAAAAATGGCATAGGACAAGTTTTATTTCCTTTAGTTAGTGTGGGTAGTGATGTGGAGTAAGTGCATATGAGTATCAAGCTACGAGGTGAGTGTAGAAGCATAAAAAATACGCTGGGGAATTATACGCGTAAAAACCCCCAACATGCATGAAGCCCGCGTAAAACAGAGCTTTAGTGCTGTGTGGCATAAAATATGACTTTAGAGCTACTGGCGTACAACAGAGCTTCAATGCTATTTAGCATAAAATGGAGCTCCAAAACAGCCCGCGTAAGACAGCACTTCCAGGCTGTTTTGGCGTAAAAAGGTTGCTACACCTCCCTCCGGCGTAAAATATGTCTGCTTTTAATGCAGTGTGAAGTTGTACGAGGAACTCTTCGTATTCCTTGAATGAACCTGTCAGACAAAACAGTGAACCTGACTCATAATAAAAAGTATTACACGACGATCGAGAGGACGACTGTAATGATGATTCTGCACAGAGGCCCATGCTGTCGTTTAGTGACATATCTTTGATACAAGTTATTTTTACGCATTCAAAGAATATGCTGCCTATGCTACATGGACAAAAATGAGTCTTTATGCTCAACATGAGATGAAATCAGATGCCACGTCAAAAGCTGTCTCTCGTACAGAGCTTGAGGCATATCTTTGCAGTTAATGCATGAGATGGGGGCAGATCTCTGTATTTAATGTACGAGATTTTGTTCTATTTTTAATGACTGGGAGAGCTAAAACTATGGCTAATATGCTTACGTCACCATCCCTACATGTTACGCCAACCAGGCTATTTTCAACTATAGGAGTACGCCGTATGCTATCTCCTCGAAATATGCCAACCAGGCTATTTTTAACTATAGGAGTACGCTGTATGCTATCTCCTCTAAATACGCCAACTCAGGCTATATTTGTAAAAGTACGTGATAAGGCTATTTAGCCCAGAATAAGCTCAAGACCTCAGTCAGGAAGGATAAATGGCTAGTTTATGCTGGTTACCTATTTATGCAGCATCAAGCTTTACGCTATTTGGCTTTTACGCCAACAAGATAGCTATTTGGCTTCTACGAACAAGACAGTTATTTGGCTTTTATGCCAATTATCTTTACACGAGGGGCAGTTACCTACGTGGCTTACATGCCATGATCTTCGATGAGCGATTATACACGTTACCTCATAATGGGACACGCGTTATATGCAGATTCAGAAGATCATTCAGACATGGGTAGCAGTTATTATAACCGCCGTATAAAGAGTGTAACTCTTTTCACAGTTTGGCTTCTACGCCGACTTGACGGTTACTGTGATTGAGCTCTATAAATAGAGACCTCCGGTCACAGGAGATCAGGGTCGAGATCAAGAAGAGAGAAAAAGGGGCATCGATCGAGGATCAAAGGCAAGGAAAGATCAGAGAGAGAGAGTACAGACAGAGAGTATTGATTGACAACTTTGGCAACGAGAGTTCAATCCCTCCTGCAACCTTTGAAGCTTCTTCTTCTTCTACAATACTTCTTCATTATCGTATGGTCCAAGGGACAAAGTGATCGACCGCAGATCAGACTCCTATAGCAATTTTTCCCCAGAATCATTTTTTGTACTTAACATTCTCGTATATGATTAATTGTACTCTTTTTCTTATTTGTAAACAAAGAAAGGGTTTCGTATAAGCCTAGTCTTATTTCTTTTATTTATCATCAAACACAAGATGGCGACTCTGCTGGGGACTACTTTCTCATCTGACGAGAAAGCCATTGCTCAACATGATGCTGTATCCGTCGGATCGACGAAGAAGACTTTGGTCATCCAATTCGACCAATCTGCTTACGAAGACATATTTCGTGCAGGGGTAGCTCTCATTCCCTCTCTGTCCAGGACAACAGGAAGCTGCGTAAAGTATGGATGCCCAAGACATCCTCTACCCTTCCTGCCAGCTCTCCTCCTCTGATCAACAAGGTTGTGACAACACAGCCTATATGCCTTGTGCGTAAAAAAATTTCTCCCGTCTGTGACATGGCAGACAAAACTTCTGGCAGTGCCTCAGGGCCAATCCAGAAGTCTAACACGCGCTTTGCGCATAAAACTCTGTCTCCCTTCTGTGACGTGGCAGACAAAACTTCTGGCAATGCCCTAGTGCTAATCCAGAAGCCTAACACGTGCCATGTGCATACAAATTTGTCTCCCGTCTATGACGTGGCAGACAAAATTTCCGACAAGGCCTCAGTGCCAATTCAAAATTTTTAAACACGCCCCGCGCGTAAAAATACATCTCTCGTCTCTGACAAGGCAGATGGACCCTTAGATCACATCAAGGGAAAACGAGTGGCGAATCTCTCAACCTCCAGGCTTGTACGCCTACAAGAGAAGAAGTTGCCCACTCTTCAGATTACGCGTGATGCCGGAGGCCGTCTGAGGACTTTCCCTGTTTTACGCGAACTTGTGCAGAACTCCAAATTACGCCAGGATAAATCTGTCCGCGTAAAGAAGACCCATTTCACGGGAAAATACGCTCCTCAGACGGATGATGGATCGTACGCTACTCACATAGGTGAACTGTTGTATTCTTATGGCAGAAAAAGAGTTATGGTTCCTAATCTCTACATCCCTACTGATGTAAAAAGGCATAATAAGCCTTCTTCTTTTTCTGTTAATCCCCCTGATTTGTGCAGTTTCTTGATCCAGAAATGCAAAGACAAGAGATCTTCTGATATGTCTATTACACCCCCTAGGGAGCATTATTATAATAGCCATAAAGTTGTAATTAATACTGCTGTTCTAAGGCAAAACGGTCAGTTTTCGACCGGTTGAACTATTTTTTGTCCTTACAGGAAGAAGAACCGACATTCGCGTCAGTAAACATGGCTTCGCACATTCCTAGAGGAAGGTCAAGTTTAAGACGTCATCCCTCTAGAACTTCATGCCAAAAGAGATTTAACAGACTCCTTGAGAATATCGAAGCAGGTGTTTTTTGGAACACTCGCTCGAGGTCACGACAATCGCCTTCATATTCTTTTGATTCTGATACTGGGGGTCGCCAGCTTTCTGAATATAATGCTGAAAGTATAGACTCAATCTCTATAGAGATCTATACTAATCCCTCAGTGGCATATAGAGAAATAGGAGTTTATGCCGTTGGAGACGAACATGAAAAGGCTTCCCCATCAGGAAGTACGGAGCAACGCATTGCTGTATTGGAAGCATCGCTTAAAGAGATGCATACCATGATGGAGAGTATGTGCAAGATGATGGTGACTCAACATGCAGCTACAATAGCTCAAGCACCAGTTCCTCCAACTCAACTACGTGTGGGGGTAGACATACCACCATCCAATGCAAGCCAGGAGCCTGTTCCAAATCAAGAGTCAGCTGTTCCTCAACCTCTTAACCCGGAGAATGTATTGCCTCCTTTTGGAGTTACAATACAACCGATCTCTCACCTCTCTGTTGTCCATTTTCCAACTGAAGATCCGATGCAGGAAGTTCAGGAATTAAAAGCCCAATTTGATGTCCTGAAGCATAAGGATCAGCTCAAGAAGTTGGGAATCAACCAGCCATACCCAGCTGTCTGGGACCAGATCCCTTTTCCACCAAAATACAAACTACAGGCTATGGTTTTATTTAAGGGAAAGATGCCACCAAGCCAGTATATGAACTACTTCAGCATGATGACGGTGTTGTTGCAGGGGAATTATGTCCTTCTCACTCGGATATTTAAGGGCTGTCTGTCTGGAGTGGCCTACCAATAGTACCGTAGTCTAGCAAACAACTGCATTACTTCTTTTGAAGATTTCAAGACCCTGTTCTTCGCTAGATTCTACGAGGGAGGGATGGACATGTCTATGTCCTCACTCATCGAAGTAAAGCAGAAGGAGAAAGAAAACGTTCGTACTTTTATTGAACGTTTTCGTCAAGCTACTTTGCAGATTCCTCCTGGAGTTCCGGATTTGGCTTTGGTGGACATTTGTCGGAAGAGCCTTCTCCCACTGATCTCAGTATTCACGGGACTATATCAGTTCCATGATTGGCCCTTGTTTATCATATCGGCGGTAGCCGCTGAAGATAACAGTCGGAAGGCTCGTGACAACAGAATCATGATCTCTACCTCTGATAGAGGAAAGCGGTCATCCTCCAATAAAGACCATACTCGTAGTTCCAAAGGAAAGGAAGCTCTGGCAATCAATACGTCCAGGCAATATACTCCAGTAACTACACAGACGAATCCTGGGACTTCCAGGCCTAAAGAAGAATATTCTTTTGATGACGACGACATTTCGAGCATATTCGATTGTCTAGTCAAAAGTGGCAAGCTTACTCTTTCCGAGGTAAAGTGCCCAAATAAAGTCAGCAGTACCAATAACCCTAAGTACTGTATTTTCCATATGTACATACATCACCCTACAAAGGCATGTTATGTACTGAAGAGGAAAATCTAGGAGTTGATCGACGCCAAGGCTATCACTCTGTGTAATAGCGAGAAGACGGTCACTGCCAACATAATCTCACTCCAGTTTGACAATCTGCCCCCTCAAGAAGTCCCGGATGGTGTGGTACCTATTCCATGGGTAATAATGAACATTGTTAATCTTCCTCCAACCAGGGGTCAAATTCATGACCTAGTGCCCCTAACCACTAAGCGAGGGGCGATCATGTGGGTTTACCCTGATATGGTGTTAGAAATTGAGGAAGCGACTCAAGCTGCTAAAGCTAAGTCTAAAAAGAACTCAAGATATAAACCATGTCATATGATTGCAATATCCCCGACATCGGAAGAAGAGGCTTTGGCAACCGGAACCCGGTCAGGGAAAGTCTACCTCAAAGACTATAGAGGGAACCAGGAGGAAACAACGGCAAATACTTCAGCTGCCAAACATCCAGAACCTGAACCTGTTATGCCAGAAGCAGGTCCTTCCAAACCAACTTCGGTGGACAAGGGTTAACAAAAAGAAGTTTATTTTGATAAGCCTTTGAAGAATATTCACAACAAAGGTTTAGAGAAACCATATAATTTTGATATCTTGGCTCAGTTGGCTAATACTCCGGCCAGATTGTCCATCTTTGAGCTACTTGGGCTATCCAAAGATACTCGTCAAGCCTTGAGTGAAGCATTGATGCAGGCAGATGTATGCTTGATTCAGCTCAAGTCCCCTGATAAAAAGCCTGTGGCATATCCTCAATGTCATAGTGTGATGGAAGTGGTCCCTAACATCACTTTCACTCAGGAGGACATGTTGTTGAAACATAACAGACATGACAGGCCACTTTATTATACCGAATACATCGGCTCCATGGAGGTAGACCGGATTCACATAGATCTGGGATCGTCGATCAGCATTATCCCTCATAGTCTGCTAAGACCATTGAGGATTCCTACAAGTGAACTGGCTTACACTACCACGACAATTGTGGGTTTCAATGCCAGGAAAAGCAGGCCGTTGGGAAAGATTCGTCTGAGGATCCAGATTTGTGACCTTAGATCAGTGGCTACATGCTACGTCATTGATTCGGAGGTATCTTACAACATTCTGTTGGACAGACCATGGATTCACGACCACAATATTGTTCCTTCAACTCTACACCAATGCTTCAAATATGTAGACGCCTATGGGACAGTGAAAACAGACTTCGCTGATCTCAATCCTTTCAAAGGGGTTGAATCCTACTACTCTGATGCCATGTTGTACACCCAAGACTACATGAAGGAAGTATCAGGCAGGATGGAGGAGGAATTCCACCGGGAGCCGGAAGAACCATCTTCTGAGCAACCTTTGTCAATCCAGGTGAAAGGGCGGACTGCCCGTCCGAAAGTCATGGAACCTATGACTATCCACTTGGGCAAAACCAAATCGGAAGGAGAAAATGATCCCTTAGTGATAAGTCTGAACAAGAAGCCTCCACCGTTGGTCATTGACCTAAGGCGCAACAAGCAGCCGACTGATGTAAATATGACCGGGAACGTGGTTTCTGATGACAATAAAGATTCTCTTTTCCAGTATACTGACGCTCAAATTCCTAATCAGCAACCTTTTCCTCATAACGATATAGAACCTATAGCACAAAAATTCTTGGAAGCTATAGACTTTTATCATCCATATGTGTGGGAAGTAGCATCAACATCCAATGTCGTCATGACATATGGGCCGCATGAAGATTCTATCTTTATTGTTCCACCTACTCACAACGATCAGCATCCGATAGTCTTTGGTCGAATGCAGAATAGACCGATTGTACAAGAAGATTCTCACGAGTCTGATGATGGGAAAATACAAGTCCACAGATATAGTCCACAAGCTTTGAAGATTATACAAAGCATGGGTTATAACTTGAAGTTGGAGCCAGGCCTCAACTATAGAAAAGGCAGACGAATGCCGTTACATGGTGATCCCTATTGTCAACGAACTCATTTCGGGTTAGGGTATACCACATCTCTGGCAACTTCAAATAATTCTGAGTCAAGTGAGGAGACCATTTTCTCTTCTCAGGATGATTTGTCGTCCTTCGATTCAGATGATGAACTCGAATGGGCATTGTCAGTAAATATGGTGTTAACAGATTTCCTCAAACAGAGAAAGAAGAATCTGAACCATTTGAGAATTAATCCTGGGCACAGCAAATGGATACACAATGGGAACTCCGGTTCGAATAAAAAGCACCCACTGAAGATCAGGTTATCCAAGTCAATGTTGGGGATGAATTTTTACCGAAGTCGATATTTATCAGCAACAATCTTTCCGAAGAAGAAAAGAAAGAAATGATCCAGCTGATAAAAGAATATATCGACGTCTTTGCATGGAATTATGAGGATATGCCAGGTCTTGATCCTAAAGTGGCTACCCATAAACTCAACATATTGTCCAATTCAAAACCAATAAAGCAACACCAACGCCGGTTCCGCCCGGATATGATGGATGCCATTGAAGCTGAAATCAAGAAACTGATAGCTTGTGGGTTCATCCGGGAAGAATAACATCCTGATTGGGTCGCTAATGTTGTCCCGGTTATAAAGAAAAACGGGAAAGTCCGTATTTGCATCGACTTCCGAGATCTTAATGCGGCTTGCCCTAAGGATGAGTTCCCTCTTCCCATCACAGACGTCATGATCGATAATACGTGCGGTTTTGAGCGCATGTCTTTCATGGACGAATTTTCAGGGTATAATCAAATTAAGATGAATCCTGAAGATGAGAAGCATACTGCCTTTCGTACACCATTGGGGGTATATTGCTATACAGTCATGCCTTTTGGATTAAAGAATGCCGGGGCTACATATCAGCGAGCTATGAGTAACATATTCCATGAGCATCTACGCAAAATGGTGGAATGTTACGTAGACAATATTGCTGTCAAAAGCCGCCTCAAGGATAATCACATCCAAGACTTGAAGATAGTATTCGAGTCGATGCACCAATATCAACTGAAAATGAACCATACAAAGTCCTTTCTTGGTATATCCAGTGGCAAATTTCTGGGATTTATCATCACTGCTAAAGGCATTCAAGTTGACCCTGACAAAGTGAAAGCTATCCTAGAAATGCGACCGCCCCGTAATCTGAGAGAACTCAGGGGATTTTAAGGTCGTCTAGCTTACATCAGGAGATTCATATCCAACCTCTTTGGAAGATGTCAACCTTTTTCTCGTCTAATGAAGAAAGGTGTGTCATTCGTATAGGACGAAGCCTGTTAGCAAGCGTTTAATGATATCAAACGCTATCTTACTAATCCTCCAGTTCTGGTGCCTTCCGTCATAGGAAGACCATTTTTGCTGTATGTTCGAGCAATGGATCATTCTTTAGGGGCTCTCCTCGCACAGAAGAACAATGAGGGTCATGAATAGGCTATCTACTATCTAAGCAGGATGATGGTCGGAGCTGAACATCGGTATAATCCAGTAGAAAAAGAATGCTTGGCTCTAATGTTTTCCATTCAGAAGATGCGACATTACGTGACGGGCCAAACTATTCATGTCATCTCCAGAATTAATCCAATTCGGGTATTGATGAATAAACCGAGTATTCTTAATTCCCGACTCGAGACTTGGGCGATGCTATTAACACCGTATGATATGGTGTAGTCCATAAAAGGTCAAGCCTTGGCTGATTTTTTAGCTGCCCATCCAATTCTGGAAAGCTCCAAATTATATGAGGACATTTTCGACGAAGTTGCAGAATATAATTTGGCAATATAAGGTGATACATGGCAGCTATTCTTTGATGGTGCTTCTAGGACTGGTCCCAAGGAAAATGTGGTTTCAGGAGTAGGAATCATTCTGGTGACTCCT
The DNA here is from genome assembly GCA_036927795.1 of Iris macrosiphon. Classification (NCBI taxonomy): domain Eukaryota; kingdom Viridiplantae; phylum Streptophyta; class Magnoliopsida; order Asparagales; family Iridaceae; genus Iris; species Iris macrosiphon. Next base: position 83,024,975 of record JAYESA010000020.1, read on the forward strand.
GATAAACTCGTCATCTATCGAGCATATTCTCTTAGTGAACCCTGCTCCAATAATGTGGCAGAGTATAATGCTCTACTAATCGGGCTTCAAGTCACTAAAGAATTGGATATTGAATACCTGGAAGCTTTTGGTGATTCTCAGCTGATTGTCAATCAGGTCAGAGGAATATATGAAGTCTGCAATCCATACATCATTCCTTATCACCAAACAACGATCGAGATAGCCATGTCTTTTAAAGGATTCTTTCTAGAGCATGTTCCTCGATCTCAAAATTTGGAAGCTGATGCATTGGCCAGTCTAGCTGCAGATCTAGCTATTCCTATAAGAAGACAGAATTCGGTGATCCATCTTAACAGAGATCTATTTTGTGTGAAAAATAATTTTTACATAGAACGCAGCTATGCCATAAACACGGTTCCTCCTAAGAGAGATTGGAGAAGTCCCTTTATAGACTTTGTGTCATACGGCATCTTACCAGAGGATCCTAAAGAAGCAGTATCTATCAAAAGACGATCATTATATTTCTATTTTGATGCTTCTTCACAAAGCCTATATCGCCGAACATATGATGGACTGTTGTTACGGTGTCTCTCTGATGATGATACAAAGCGGGTTATTTGAGAAGCTCATGACGGAGTATGTGGAGCATATCAACCCGGTCCTAAGTTACAGGATCGTATCAGGAGGATGGGCTACTACTGGCCTACTATGATAGCAGATGCCGTGAAATATGCAAGACAATGCAAATCCTGCCAGGTTTATACGGATTTTATACATCATCCTTCTGAGTATTTACATCCTACTATTGCATCATGGCCCTTTGAAGCTTGGGGTATGGATATCATTGGGCCTATTCATCCTTCGTCTTCTAGAGGACATCGGTTTATATTGGTCATCACTGATTATTTCTCCAAATGGGCGGAGGCGATCCCTCTTGCTGAGGTCAAGACATCCAACGTGATCAGCTTTATCAAGCATCATGTAATTTATCGCTTTGGGATACCTCGAAAGATAATTCATGACAATGGGCCTCAATTCATCAGTCAAGCATTTTACCGATTTTGCGATAAGAATCGGATATAAAATATGGCCTCAACGACATATAATCCTGCTGCTAATGGTTTGGTGGAAGCCTTCAACAAAACCATCATCAAACTCTTGAAGAAGTTCGTCTCTTCGAACAAAAGAGATTGGAATAAGAAGTTGGGAGAATGTCTGTGGGCATACCGCACAACGGTACGAGCACCAACAGGTTGTACCCTATTTTTATTAGTTTACGGGAGTGAAGCAGTTCTCCCATTGAAGTTCAAATTCTATCACTCAGAATAGCAGTGGCTAATGAGCTGACTCAGGAAAATAATGATCATTTAAGACTTCAAGAGCTAGAAGGATTAGACGAGAAATGCCTTCAAGCTTAACAGCGTATTGAGCTCTACCAGGCACGCATCTCCAGAGCTTTTAATCAAAAATTGAAGAAAAGAGTGTTCAAAGTTGGTGAGCTAGTTTTAGCTGTAAAGAGGCCAATGATCATTATACACAAAAGTAAGGGCAAATTCCAGCCCAAATGGGAGGGCCCTTATGTGATTGAAACGATATTTTTAAATGGCGCATACAGATTAGCCAAGCCTAATGGAGATCTGATAATGGCTCCTATTAACGGCAAGTTCCTGAAGAAGTACTATGCTTTATTTTCCTTGCTTAACGGGGTATGATGAAGATCTTCTTCTGACGATACTACGTACAAAGATTAGTTGGATCATATTCTATCATGTTCGTATGACCCCTGAATAGATATGTTTAACTAATTTGAAACTCCAAAGCCTATCATGTCCATATTACCTCTGATAGTATTTGGTATACAAATTTAGTTGGATCATATTCTATCATGTCTATATTATCTCTGAATAGATATATTCAGCTGAACCCTACTAAGAGTATATCATTTCTATATTACCTCTGATATTACTCTCATCCTAGCCTATCATTTATATTCTAAAGTGATGGGTCCACAAAAAGTCAGAAAATGTATCTTTATTATCTTCGGGAATAGCAAATTACAAAAGGAGCAGAAAGGTACATCATTGGGGAGGAGCAGTTAAATCGCGAATCAGTTGCGCCAAAGCAGCCATCCTCTCATTCTTGGGGTTCAAAATATTAGTGCGAGCCTGTTCCAGCCTTGCCTCGTCATTGCTCAAGAGAGATAGGTCAGACAGAGTATCAACCAAGCTCGCGTGGATGACACCCACATGTGCCAAGTTCTGTTGAGTTGTCTTCACTTGTCCATCCAATACATCGCGGACTAGCGATGCCTTGAGAAGCTTCTCCCTAGTCTGAGCAAGTTTAGCTTCCAATTCTTGAACGCTCACTTCGTATCCCTCGCATTCTATACGGCACTGAGTCAGCTGAGGAATAATCTCCACTAATACTGCATGCTCTTTCTCCATCTCTTGTTGACGTGCCTGGATGGATTTGTTTAAAGATTCTGTCATTTGAGCAAGTCCCACAGTTAGTGAGTCGTACTTTACCTGAACCAGGTCATCGATGCTGCCTCGGGATAGTTACAAATATTCGTTAATGGGTTGTTCTAAACCATTAACTATTTGCTCCAGCGCATTAGCTCTTTCAGCGTCACTGAAATTTTTAATCTGCGCTATGGTGAGATTGGAGGACATCTTCAGAGCATCAAAGCCTAGGTTCTTCTCCAGCACCATGGATATCAATTTTTTTAAAGTGAGGTAGAATATGCTAGTGTATTGATCCACTAGCATAGCAAAGCTCGAATGGACGCTGGGAGTGGCCGCAATATCGGTAAACCTCATTTTCGGAATGACTGTAGAGGATGTTGCCACAGTCGTTGCTTCAACAGATGGCACGACAAAAAAAGAGACGCCAACAATGGTTGAAGTTGCTGGCATGCTCAATGAAGGAAGCACAGTCGAGATGGTAGGCTCATCCTCCTCTGATGTTATTTGAACTGCTACTGGCAGGATGACACCCGAGAATATTGCGGATGAAATATCAGCAGCTTCAAAATATGCTTCTTCGACGTCGGGCATCGCCATTTCATGAGCTGGATCCGCAACAAAGTCAGAAGTTGTGTCCACTCTGCCCTCCCCCGAGACGTCTTCACCTGAAAATAAGATAAAAGAAAGTTAATATCAATTTGATGTTAATTTTCCTGAAAAAAGTGTGAAGACAACATTTACCCATGGCCGATGGTATGTATGTTGCGTCTGCAGCCTGTATAGCTAAATTATTTCTTAATGATGCTAAACAAGCTATCATACCTGGAGAAGAGGGTGCACCAACTGACGCCAGGGGGTAGTCATCCCATTCATCACCCAGATATACTCGGGGTTCATCGGGTGGAATCTCGCTGGAAATACTTACAGATGAAGGAGGGGCTAGACCCATTATTTGTCTTGATAAAGGTATGTTGAATCTTATTATGCTCGGCCTTGAAGGCGATCTCGAATCACTACCAGTAGCGGTGGTAGCGGCAGTAATCGCAGGCAAAGAATCTCCAGCACTGTCAGCTGGAACTGTGGAGGTTCCCTCTCTAAAAGGCGAATGACCCCTAATCAAAGAATCACCCCCAATAGGGGAAATAATAGACACACTCCTAGAAGAGGCCCTCTTGGTGGAAGTCTTTTTAGGACCTCCAGTAGTATGCTTCTTCTTGCGGGGGGAAGGCTCATTTTGAGTAGAAGCCTTCCGTTTATGGAAAATTATGAGAGGCTCTACTGGCGGAGCTATTACGCCTCTCGGTAAAATCACCAAATAGTCATCTGTATCGGTGGTTTTATCACCTTTATCAGAGGAGACATATGGTATCTCCTCTCTTCCAGTGGACCTATGAGATGGCATTCTGAAGCTTTCATGTATATCAAAATCACGATGGAAGGTATTGATGGACGCATAAAACTGGGCGTACGAATAAAGAATGCGCAACTCCATGGAGAGAGAAGTGGCGGGTACAGTAAAGATTGCTCCAGTACAACCCATAATGAAATGCCGCCATCCTCTAGCTCCATCAATAAGTCCACCTTTGAACTTGAAGCTGGTGATAGGATTCCCCACGTGCAACTGGTCGTACCCAAATTGCCTGGCAAAACGGCTAGGCAGATAAGGCTCCAAGTAGCAGTGGTCCTCACTTCTGTACAGCAGATAGGAAGATCTAATGCAGACCAACCAGTAAAAGGCTTCAGGAGAGAGAATAGTCTTTTCCTGACCTGCATCCTGAAGTTTCATCCCCTGTTGATTAATATGCACAGAGGGGATGGTGCAGAAGAATTTCCAACTATGGGCAAAATTGAGGGCTAGGCGACAATCTATGACGCTAGCCACATTCCAGAGAGAATTCTTATAATTCAACAAAAAGTTGTTTCCAGAACCACTAGAAGATCCGGGAGACATCACTCTGGTGTTATGAAGGATTAACCATCCCATCAGATATAGGAATGGCAGTTCCACTCTGGGATATGCTTCACGCTGTGTATCATCAGCTAACAGCCCATCAGTAATGGCTCTCAGGCCAGCTTGTATCATGCATACCATGGCAGGAAGCAGGCCCAATCTGGCTCCAAACACCAAATGCACTACGGGCCATAAAATGTTGCGATGAATACGATATGCAGATGCGATGCCAGGCACTACCCATCGGCATAGCCAGATAGAGAGGAAACCAGCCAGTTGAGCTTCCTTTGACAGAGGCTTACGACAATACCTCATATAACTGTAGGCTTTAGTGCCTACAGGATAACCCACTATCTCCTCATCGAGAACACAATCTGAAGCCCCTACATCTTCAATGAGATTATTGACCGTGTTGGCACTAAGCATGCTCAGAAGGTTCAAAGGCTTATCTTTGCTATCTACAACCTTGTCCTGCTTGGTATTTCTGGCCAGATGGAAGAAGAGGTAGGATACCCATTTGTTGGTATGGGCTAAATCAGAGGGCTCCCCGTAGAAGGTGGTGCATGTAAGATAGTGGCTCATCAGCTCTTGATACACTGCCACTACCCGAGGGTCGGTATCCTTCAGCTCCCTATTTGTGGGAACATACTCTTCATAAGGAGTGTCTCCCATTGGCAGCCTTGAGATGTCTGCCATCTCATGAAGGGCCAGTCCCAACTCACCTATCGGAGTGGCAAAAGTCCCAGTGAGCGAGTTATACCGCTCCATCAAAGCTAAGAACAAGTTAGGGTTGAGAGGCAGCCCAACACTAGTAGCACTCACAGCCGCGAACAAGCCAATACTTTCCAGCTCCGTCTGAAAGTACTTCAGGGCCCATGCAGTTAAACTGGCCTATCGAAGATTCTGGGGGTTAAGCCATCCACTGGTTCGAGGGTTAGCCCTGGGGTATACTCCTCCCTGCCCCATAAAGTCATTGCAGAAAGTCACTATTTGACGCGGCTGGATCAGTGAAGTATCTTCACTCGGGATGCTGCCCGGCAGTAACCCTCTGAAGGGCATGACAGGACCTGAGGGACTGCTTACAAAGGCCCCTCGGTTTAATCCTTTCCTGTAAAAGATCTTCCCCGGCTGGCCATGAAGATCAGGAGTCAGAGTCCATGACATCTTACTGGGATGTGTGGCATGGAAGAATGCTGAGATAGGGTAATCTCTAGGCATCCTTAGCAGATACATGACCGTTCCCTCAGCAGAAAATACCCAATCTTCCTTCTTGGGCTTGGTCTGAGACTGCTTATCAATGACGTCCCCGAATAAGAAAGCTGGTTTCCTATACTCAGTCCCATCTATGTATGTCAGGGGCTCCCCACAGATCATACTCAGCAACATTCGTTCTCCTTGGGTCGAGATCAAAGTTCCCCATTCTTGAGGATACTCGTTCCCAGAGATAGGGAATGTCACATGGGACAAGTCTCCCAGATAGTTAAAATTCAGCATTCCAGCAGCAGAGCCCATCACTTCAGCCAAAGGAGGGATCTGCAGGTCCACTGCAAAAAGCAAAAAAATAAGTCAGTTTTACGTTAGACGCTACACTCTTGCAGTATACACCAAAGCCTAACAGTCTGAGCTTTTACGCTAGACTGCAAAAAACCTGAGTCTTACGCTGGAATCTATTTCCAGTGCGTAAAACTCAAGGTTGGCAGTATACGCCAAAACCTAACAGTCTGAGTTTTTATGCCAGACTGCCAGGATTTGAGTTTTACGCTAGAATTTATATCCAGTGCGTAAAACGCAAAGTTTGCAGTATACACCAAAATTTGACAGTCTGAGTTCTTACGCTAGACTGCAAAAATATGGAGTTTTACGCTGACACATTAGAAATATGGGCATATTTGCGCATATACTTACAATGTGTGCGAAGGGTTCTCTGTTTTTCTCTCGAAGTCTTTACCTGTGATGCCCGGTGCGCAGCTAGACGGCGGAGAACTTCGTTCAGAACGAGGTTCGTTTGGCCTAGTAGGGGTCGCTCGTGCTTGAGCAGTGGAGCGAGATGAAGAAGCGGCTTTCTTTCCCTTAGCGACGGAGGCCTGTTTTGGTGCCATGACGAAACTCAAAGTTCTAAAAAAAGAGACGAAGATGAAGAGTTCTCAGAAAGAGATGAAGGGTTTTTGCAAAAGACAGATGAAGGATTTTTCTCTCTCACTACCTGGGGCTATTTATAGAGTTCAGATGACTATTCGAATCCTTAACCAAATCCGATTTTTAATAGTCGGTTATGATTGGGGACCACGTCAGCCTATCATTTGAAAAAGTAAGACGGATAGTCTTACTGCGTAACGGATCTACGATTTTATGCTCAAAAGCTTTTACGCTCAGAAGCTACAAATCTACGGTTTTACGCTCAGAAGCTACAAATCTACGGTTTTACGCTCAGAAGCTACAAATCTACGGTTTTATGCTCATAAGCTACAAATCTACGATTTTACGCTCAGAAGCTACAGATCTACGGTTTTACGCTCAGAAGCTACAGATGGCCAATTACAAGGGTTTACGCAGAAAATGCTCCTTTTTGGCTACAAAACATTCCAAGTGCCTGAAACACGCAGACGTCAGCGTTGAAGATGACTCTTCTTCTTGGGTTATTGGAAGTTCATTCGAAGTCTAGCCTGGATCCTTTACATCTAAGTTCAAGTATGGCCTGATTCGGCGGACATTTCTTGTCCTGTTTCGAGAAACTTTCGGAAAGCCAGTCTTAAAGATGATGTTCTGAACAGAAATTCTTCGTATCAGAGAAGTGACAGTTCAAAATTCTATGCGACTCCTCGTCCAAAAACAGTATGGCAGTTGGATCTTCAAGACAACTTAATGCTAAAGAGCTTTTTACGTATCTCCTATTACGCGTAAAAGTTAGGACATGACCGGATAAACATTTATCATAGTCAGCGTAAGAAAACTACTCAGACGTGCTGAAGCTGCACATTATCAGACTTCTTCACAGCAATATGACGAATCAGCAATGCGTAAAAGAAGACGAGTTTATTAATCATGATTACATACGATAAAAATCCAGTTTATAAAGGATTTTTTATTTTTCATGATTACATATGATGGAAATCCTTTTTTACAAAGGATTATTCATTAATACTTAAGATCATGATGGGAATCTATTACGCTAGGTTCTCGTTTGACAGAGATCTTCAGTTCTTCTTCTACGGTACTTCATCGGCTTCTTCGTCCGATGAACAAGAAAATAGTAAATGGCGGGAGGATACAGAATTGGGCCTGTATAAAGCCCACCCTCCATATGCCATGACAGCCATGCCTAGAATTGTGTTAGGGATTCAGACCCAACATAATACTGGAAGACAGGACCAAGCTGCCCACCTGCGTCCAGCTTCATAATAGGGGAAAATACAGCTTGCAAGCTGTATGGTCTGATGAGACCCCTCCTCTCTCTTGGACAAATTGCCATATAAAATTGCTGATTATCCCGAGCAAAAGAAGCTATGATATCCTTCCATGATCCATCATTGCAGAGGATATTTGCTCGAAGATGCCTATTTTTATGGCTCCTTACATGTTGGAAGAGCATAATCTTCTTCTTCCTCAGTTCAGCCCAATGAATCTCGGCAGCTATCTTTTTGGTGAAGGAAGTATGGAAAAACAGGTTCACTCGCTTGCCTTTATATAGGCAGAAGAGAATATACCAAATCCCAACAACTTCCTAAATATCTCCGAAAAATTAGCCTCGCAGAATGAGTCAAATTTGACCATTTCATGCTTCATTCAAAGTATTTCAAATTACGAGAAATTTGAAAACTTTGAAGGGGGTCTTGTAGAAGCATAAAAAATATGCTGGGGGAATTATACGTGTAAAAACCCCCAACATGCATGAAGTCCGCATAAAACAGAGCTTTAGCGCTGTGTGGTGTAAAATATGACTTCAGAGCTACTGGCGTACAACAGAGCTTCAACGCTATTTAGCGTAAAATGGAGCTCCAGAACAGCCCGTGTAAGGCAGCACTTCCAGGCTATTTTGGCGTAAAAAGGTTGCTACACCTCCCTTCGGCGTAAAATATATCTGCTTTTAATGCAGTGTGAAGTTGTACGAGAAACTCTTCGTATTCTTCAAATGAACCTGTCAGACAAAACAGTGAACCTGACTCCTGACAAAAAGTATTGCACGACGATCGAGAGAACGGCTGTAATGATGATTCTGCACAGAAGCCCTGACTGTCGTTTAGTGACATATCTTTGATACAAGTTATTTTTACGCATTCAAAGAATACGCTGCCTATGCTACATGGGCAGAAATGAGTCTTTACGCTCAACATGAGATGAAATCAGATGCCACGTCAAAAGTTGTCTCTCGTACAGAGCTTGAGGTATATCTCTACAGTTAATACACGAGATAGGGGCAGATCTCTGCATTTAATGCACAAGATTTTGTTCTATTTTTAATGACTGGGAGAGCTAAAACTAGGGCTAATACGCTTACGTCACCATCCCTGCATGTTACGCTAACCAGGCTATTTTCAACTATAGGAGTATGCCGTAAGCTATCTCCTCGAAATACGCCAACCAGCCTATTTTCAACTATAGGAGTACGATGTATGCTATCTCCTCGAAATACGCCAACTCAGGCTATATTTGCAAAAGTACGTGATAAGGTTATTTAGCCCAGAATATGCTCAAGACCTCAGTCATGAAGGATAAATGGCTAGTTTACGCTGGTTACCTATTTATGCAGCATCAAGCTTTATGCTATTTGGCTTTTACGCCAACAAGATAGCTATTTGGCTTCTACGCCAAAAAGACAGTTATTTGGCTTTTATGCCAACTATCTTTACGCGAGGGGCAGTTATCTACGTGGCTTGCATGCCATGATCTTCGATGAACGATTATACACATTACCTCATAATGGGACACGTGTCATACACAGATTCAGGAGATCATTTAGACATGGGTAGCAGTTATTATAACTGCCGCATAAAGAGTGCAACTCTCTTCACAGTTTGGCTTCTACGCCGACTGAACGGTTACTGTGACTGAGCTCTATAAATAGAGACCTTCGGTCACAGGAGATCAGGGTCCAGATCAAGGGAAGAGAAAAAGGGGCATCGATCGAGGATCAAAGGCAAGGAAAGATCAGAGAGAGAGAGAGTACAGACAGAGAGTGTTGATTGATAATTTTGGCAACGAGAGTTCAATCTCTCCTGCAACCTTTGAAGCTTCTTCTTCTTCTACAGCACTTCTTCATCATCGTGTGGTCCAAGGGACAAAGTGATCGACCGCAGATCAAACTCCTATAGCAATTTTTCTCCAGAATCATTTTTTGTACTTAATATCCTCGTATATGATTAATTGTACTCTTTTTCTTGTTTGTAAACAAAGAAAGGGTTTCATATAAACCTAGTCTCATTTCTTTTGTTTATCATCAAACAGTGAGTTAAGATAAGATAGGGTATGAGAGTTAGAGTATTGATACTCGGGTATTTCCTTTAGTTAAAGTTACTCTCATGTTTTATGATTCGTATCATTATTATACTGCAACAAACAAGTAGTTTTATTATTACTATCATTATTATACTACAATAAATAATTTATAGGCAGGGCTGCTGAGGGTATGTCTTAAGTAATATCTGTTATCAATTATATTCTTTGGGAGTCATCTAATTCTTCCATTCTGCATTATTAAGGGTATGTCTTAAGTAATATCTGTTATCAATTATATTCTTTATTTTTATCTATCATACCAGATGACACCCAAGAGAGAGACACCTCCTACTGTTAAGGAGGAAGTGATGCTTCATACTGTTAAGGAGGAAGCGATACCACATGCTGTATCTCAGACGGGGAGTTTCAGTCACCCAACACCTATAGCGGCTGTATCTCAGACGGGGAGTTCCAGTCACCCAGCACCCATAGCGGAGATTGATCACATAGACGCTATTTATGCACAGTATCTGAGGGACTGGTATGTGCCCCAGCGTATTGGATATCCTCGAGATTGATAATGTGATATTTCATATACTTTTATTGTGGTTATTATGTGATTGTGATACTTATATATTATGCCCATTTTGTGACTGTGATACTTATATATTATACATTTTGTGTGACTGTGATACTTTTATTTTGTGTGTATTGTGTGACTGTGATATTTTATATATTTTTTGTGTTATTTCGTACGCAAAAAATTTAATGGATGGTTGCTCCAGGTCTGTCTATAATATTTGTGTGTATTGTATGACTGTGATACTTTTATTCATATTAAATGATATTAATTTACCGGTGTTGAGTGTTCCATTGAAGGGGTCAGCGAACCCAGAGAATTCAACGGAGGGTTGCTCCGGGTCTATTTTTAATTAGAAATTTATAAATTACAGGAATAATAGTTTGGAACAATTCAGTATTTTTTTTTATTTTTCTGTAAAATTAGCGACATATTTAGCGACGTTTAGCGACGTTTATACACGTCGCTAAATACATCGCTAATTAGCGACGTTAATAGCCGTCGCTAATGACGTCGCTAAACGTCGCTAAATATGTCGTTGTACGTCGCAAATTGCTGACATGACAGTACTGCCAGGTCATTAAAGATGTCGCTGTCACGTCGCTATATAAGTCGCTAATTAGCGACGTTTAGCGACGTTTGTTTACGTTGCTAATTAGTGACTCTGCGTCGCTAAATGTCGCTAAGTTAGTGACACATTTAAGTCAATAAAAAATGTCGGTATAGCAACATTTTTCCTTTCAGCGACGTGCTGATTACCGACTTCTGTAAAACGTCGCTAATTACGTCGCTAAACGTGATTAGCGACATTTTTTTGTCATTTAGCGACTTTTTTGGACGTCGCTAATTTGACTTTTTCTGGTAGTGTAAGGGAATAATTCCAACTTGTATTGCTTGTGCTAGAACATGGAAATAAAATATTGCTTATATTTAAACCCTCGCATGCTAAGTTCCTTTACAGTTTTACCTCTTGGCTTACCTTCGGGTCCGAGCCAACGTGTTTGCCTAAGTTCCTTAGAAACGAATGCTTGCTTGCTTACAAATGTATAACGTTATTCGTATTATGCATGCATTGAGTCATCCAGGAGACTATCAAATAGTCCTTCTACGCATTTGAACCTGCAAGTATCTGGGACCATTGGGTCGCTAAGGCAGACCCCGCACCAGGGGAATGCATCAAGGCAAGTGTGAACGAAAATCCTATCACGTTACAACTGAATGATAATCACATCAAGTTTACCTCTGAACGAGAATCATGTCAACGAATCCAAGAATCCCAGCTCGTGGAGCAAACGCTCGATTTAGAACAAGAATCATGGATTATCATATCAAGTTATGGAATTGGAAAGACCCTGACCTGCATGTCGCGGACAACTTGGAAACAAGGTCATTAGGTTCCACGGACGGTTTTTGGGGCACCGGGGCCGATCCGATATGGATGAAACTTTACGTTAGTCTCACGCATCTGGACAGGATGGTCTACAGCCACCAACGAATCTTTGTTGCTTTCCATCCTTGTTCAAGACTATAACTCGTCCTTTATGGCTATGCCAACTACAAATGTTCATATAGATAAGTCATCCTCGCTTAGAGGCTATCCGCATGCGAGTCATTGCATCGCATCGAAAGAATAACTGAACACCTGAACAATCATGATATAGCAACTCTCGTGTTTGCATATATTATTGCCTTAGTTTTTATTATGAATGCTCGTGCTTAAATTAACTTGGTTTGCCTTGGACAGGGAAGGACAAATCGATAAGTTGGTAAGTCTCGCCGTATTTCCTCTTATATCGTACGACGCACTGCCACACGAGTTAGGCTATTCAATCTTTACATGAAACTGATCCTAAGGCAACTAGAAAGACAATATAATAGTTGGTGCACGGAACCTATATTACGTGTTTGGATTTGTCGAGCGGGCGAGTAGCCTCCCCACTAGTGCATTCAATGTACTGATAATCTACCAGATCGTTTACAGGGTGCGGGAGAACCTCGTTCGGTGCGAATGCCTCCTTCGTGCGTGCTAAGGCCAGGAGTCCACTCTGAAGCCTTGGAGTGTTGCGTCCGGAACAGAAGCACATATACAAGACATAATGTTGGAACATCATCTGAACATCATCTGAACATCGCCTGAATATCGCCTGTACAAATTATTCCACAATTATAGCCACTTGGCACGCTTTTATTGTTTCAAAGAGAGAGGCTTGAGCGACTTGTAATCTTGGCTATGCGCCACCTGTAACACATGTTTATATCAATAAAGAGTTTCTTTACTTCAACTTGTGTTATTCAATGCTTTTGCTATTGTCGACTTAGTAAACTTGTTACCAAATCGCCTATGCGTTTATGATTCTGCTGCACTCGGACAATCTGTGCGACTCTGTGGCTTAGGACTCTTACCGCTAGCCAATAAACTATGGCCTTGCACGGGCGTGGCTCACGCTCGTGCGGCATCACGCCCGGATGGGTCAAAGTGATCGTTCCGCGGGAGCGCTAGCGCGGTGATTCTCGCCTAGCGGGGACGACCGATTTAGCCTGCGGGAGATCGGGACGTGACAATGGCGACTCTACTGAGGATATCCTTCTCCTCTGATGAGAAGGTCGTGACGCAGTCTGATGCATGGAAGCTGGGTTAGACCCAGAAGATGCTGGTTGTACGCTTCGACCAGCAAGCCTTTGAGAAAATGCTCTCTGAAGGCAGCGCTAAGCCGAGGCTGGCAAAGCCTAAGAAGACCCGCAGGACATAGGTAGCCAAGGCCACTGTGCCTTGCCCAACTGCGGAGCATGCACTGTCGTAGGAAATGTACATCATGCGTCCCCACGAGTCGTTCCCACTCATGCGGCAGCCTCTTCTGATAAGGGTAGTGCTCAGCACTTGAGCTCTGGCAGAGGAAAATAATACGATGCTAGGAGTTCGAGTGCTAAGGCACGTTCCATGCGGCCACGACAAAGGCCACATAAGAAGGCTCATGCAGCATCAGGCTCCAGCCGCATGCAAAAGGTATATGCGGCCTCGACGGCAACAGAAGTTCAGTCTTCGACCGAATCTCATGCGACGATGGTTCCACAGGCCATGCAAAGAAAGAGGAAGATGTAAACTTAGACTATGCATACTTTGCACCGGTGCATGCTAGAATGAGGAAGTTTAGGGCAGTGTGAGCTCACCAGGCTCAAGCGACTACTCATCCGGCAGACCGTCAATAGGCACCGCTAATTGTTATGCATGCCCCTGACGAAAAGTTGTATAAAATCAACCCATGTGTCCAGCCCTTAGCGACAAACGAACATGGTCGATCTTGAAAGTCTTCCATTAATGACCCGAGAAAAGTTCTTGTACGAACCCCAGGTTAGGAAGCAAAGGCAACGCCCAAACATCCATGTGCTCGATCTACCCGTACTCATAACGAGGGTATAAAGGTAAAGCACCCCTCAGTTGACTTGCGCAATGTGATCAATCACAAGCGCAAAATAAGAAAAATAACTACGGCATGTGAGATGTCCTCTCCAGGGCATCACTGTGCCAACGTCATCATCCACTTATGTTATGCCAAGGTAGCAGCACATGCAGACAAACAGTTGACATTCCAATGATTGCAACTAAGAGCAGCCGTTCAGCAGCATTTTGAAAAACGAGTATAAATACCAGAGGAGGAGGAGTTGTCCTTCGCCTCATGTTGTTCCACTTAGAGGGCTTCTTCTACGAAGGGAGGACGAAAGTTTATCACCACCAACCCCCACCCTCAGCCAGCGTGTTGAGGAACCGGAGGCAAGTAGCGGTGCCTACAGAAGGAGTATTCCTGGGCACCGCTTAAGGACAAAATTATCGTCAGCTGGGGTGGTACTTCCACAAGACCCAAGATGACTCCGTAAACTGGGGGTAGTCAGCCTCATCAAAGTGAAGCACCTTCTGACGCTGGGGAAAGTGCTCCCTCCGAGTCTGAGGAATATGCAACGTTGTCTACTGTCACACCGGATCCCAAATTTAGTATTTCTTGAATTTACTTTTTCTTCATAATGTATTTCTACTGTATTTTATTTGTTGGTTCTTGTTATTTTTATTGTTTTATTGTTCCTGCTGTTGAAAGAGACTACCCGAGACCAGTAGAATACCCATTGGCATTGCCATAGACCCGGTTTAGGACCCGGATATAGAATGGATGTTTGGTTCGGTTTATTTTGGGTGAACCCATGACTAAACCCTCTTTTCTTCTCTTTTAGTATATATGTGACTTTTCTCTCTCCTCTTTTTCTTCTTCTTCATTCTATTTCCCCCTTCCTCCTCCCCCTTAAGATCCCCCAAAACCTTAACCCTAAAAGCAAGGTTACTACGACTTGGACCGTGAGACTAGGACCGTGCGAGGTAGAGGCTAGGAGTCACCCAAGACAAGTACATCTTGCTCAATAGTAAAATCATGAATTTTTGAATTATATATATATGTTATTGTTTTAAAAATATATTTGATGAAAAATGTTCTCCTTGAGTTGCAATCATGTTTAGTTTTTGGAGTTTTGGATTTTGATGTGTAAATTTTTCTAAATCTGAGTTTCAAGTTTAGGTTTTTTATGTATTCTAAAAGGTTTTCTTGGATTTGATCTATTAAAAGTTAATGTTTTCGAAAAACTAGTTGTTCCTCATGTTAGAGCACTTCATTTCGAGCAATTTGGCTTTTGATTTACTTGATTTGGAGTTTAGATGAGAATTTTATGGCAGAAACAATTTTTGGGTTCCATAGAGCTTTTCCATGGACCGAACTTGCCGTTTTAGGACGAAGGAGTTCCATGCTGCCAGTTTTTTCTGCTGTCCATGCGGCCCGGTTTGGCAGTTTTGCTCATATGGCCTAGTTTGACAGTTTTGCTCATGCGGCCCATTTTTATTATTTATGTGGCCCAGTTTGACAGTTTTGCTCATGTACTATTTAAATTCAGTTATTATTAGTTGCATATTTTTTTATTTTAATATTATATAACTGTGCGCATCCGAGAAAGACTCGGGTGCAGTCAACGGAGGCGTTGACGTTAGGGTGTCTGACCTAGTGTCTAGTGGACGCAGTTAAAGTTTTGGAGTTATCAATATGACTCCCCAGGCCTTGATACGTATCATTGCACGTCACAGAGTGAGTTCATGTAGGGACACGTACTTCATGCTTGACTGACCATCGGTTTGAGCAATACGTGTGACGGTATTTAGCTTAGTTGTATTTTTTTAGTGACTTGCATTATAGTACGAGATATCCATGTCGTATTCATGACTTGTACATTGGCATTGGGCAGGGAAGACAATTAGTAGGCGTATGGGACAGATATTTGGCTATCGTAGTTTCAGAGTAAACTACGGGGTCGTGAGCCTCAGTGTTACCCGATTATGGACCATGTGTTACCCGGTTATGGGCTATGTGCTATCCGGTTAAGGGCGTATATGCTTGTCGATACATCCGGCAGAGGTTACTAGCTACGTGCTATCATGACCGGTGATATAGTCAGCATATACTCCTGGTATCCAGTTTACAGCTAATGCTAGGTACTTAGCCTCTGGCTTGATGCTACGCTTTATACCTTTTACCTACCCATACGTAGCAAGGTTGTCTTCAAGTGCATTTCACTTAGATGGTTAGTTCATGTCACGCCCCAGTCCCAAAATATCGAGGGACTAGCCACGTGGTAATGGCCAGCAGCACACACCGATGGACTAACCCAATTTAATGGATCCATCAGGATGTACTTAAGCTGTAGTACAACAATAAGAGTGTAATATACTAATCTCATCCAAAGAAATGAATCCAACAATATCAGAATCATAATGCAATATCAAAACTCAATAAAACATAACTCGGGGAATAATCCGATAATGAGTCTGATACAATAGTCAAGATACAGGAATAAAGATAACAACAACAAATACTAAGTATGGATAAAGCATATACTCAGAAGATATCCTCGGAGATCACTCATCTCCTGGTTCTGGTACTGCTCCATTGCCTACTCCTGCTAATGCTCCTATCCCGTATACCTCGGGATAGATCTCGTCTGCTAATCCTGGGGACATAATCCGGATCCAGGTCCTCAGGGGACATAGCAAGGTACAAAATAACTCATGCCAAAATAAATACAGTGCAATAATAAATGAATCAATAGGGTAAACTATATAACCAGCTAAGTGATATGCAAGATGAGAGCAACACTAGAACTCAGGCTGAGACCACTACAAGCTCGGTGTCGGGGAGCCGGTAGCAGTGATATCATGCAGTTGTCTAGCTCGGAGAGAGACTACGACATCGTCATAATATAATCAACCTGTAGCCTGTGTGTCTCTCCCCACCCAATGTAATCACACATCTCATGTCCACGACGTCTCATATCCATGTCACGCAAGATCATATCTAATGCAGCAAGTCATAATGAGATCTAAGCATTTATAAAGAATATGTCCTAAAACCTGTAACCTATACAGAATCACCATGAATATCTCAGGAAGATTCTGCTCATGAATAGTATCAGGTGTCCTGGGTGATTACGTACTTGATAAGGCAAGCACAAAATGTATAGGGTCACGATATACATGACTAGGTGATATTACACAACTCCACGTACAGTGTTGACACCCGAATATTATTCGGACGCTAAACAATGTCACACGGTCCTAGGTTAAGCATGTACATCATATAAATAAATCAAAGAAATAACATGTATCAATGTCTGCAAGATTGTCAAGGTACACTTGCCTATGGTCCTAGCTCCAACTGTTACTCCGGTATCAGCGGGATCTGCAGGTACTCCTCCGGTTGCTGAAATAAATATCACCATCAGATTCAGAAGACATCAAATAGCTAGAATTGCTTGTCCTTGAGTCCAATTTGGACACAGGGGCAAAAGTGACAGTTTCTGGTCAAAGCGGGGTCCACATGTGGCCCACTTCGCACCAAAAAATATGTCAGAGACAAAGTTCTCCAAATTCGTCAAACTTAGTGTCAACAAGTCCAGAACGATGATACAAACCCAACGGAATATCCAGAACTGGATTCCGATGTGACGATCACAAAATCGCCCGCCAAGTGGAGCCGTGGGCCCATGATACGCGATTTTGTCAACGTTCTCAGAATCGAACCAAACTTGGGTCACAGGACCAGCGTATTGCTACGAGTCCGGTGGCTCAAGTTTTATTTCGATACGATGTACGTACACGAAGTTACAACGAGTTCTAGAACAGGGCCGATACGGGGTGTTGTCGATGGATACGCGTTGATTTCGGTGTGCACGCACATCCAAATCAACTTTCGTGAAATTTCACACGTCTGTATTAACGGCGCGCACCTTTCGGTGAAGTCCGCACACGACCAAGTCGTCCCGTTTGGCAGGGCGCACTCAGTTTCGGGGAAAAATAGGGCAAATATTTTCCTGATTTTGGATCGCAGTTCTCGATCACCACAGGACGCGACACACCGAGCGGGTTGTACGGGTATTGAGAGGGTCACGCTGTCACATCCCAATCCCAAAATATCAAGGGACTAGACACGTGGCAATGACCAGCAACACACTCCGATGGACAAACCTAATTTAATGGACCCATCAGGGTGTACTTAAGCTGTAAAACAACAATATGGGCTATGGCACTAATCTCATCCACAGAAATAAATACACAATATCAGAATATAAAGCAATATCAAGTCTCAATAAAACATAAGTCGGAGAACAACCCGATAATGAGTTTGATACATCAACTCAATAGATGGAAATAAAGAGTCTAACAATAGAAATAACTGAGTATAGAATATGCATATACTCAGGAGAAATCCTCAGCGACCACCTCGTCCTCGGGTACAGGTACTGCTCCAAAGACTTCTCATGTTCCTGCTTCTGCTCCTGCTAATGCTCATGTCCCGTATACCTCGGGATAGATCTCGTCTGCTAATCCTGGGGACATAATCCGGATCCAGGTCCTCAGGGGACATAGCAAGGTACAAAATAACTCATGCCAAAATAAATATAGTACAGTAATAAATGAAGCAATAGGGTAAACTATGTAACCAGCTATGTGATATGCAAGTGAGAGCATTATTCATACTCGGGCTGAGACTACTACAGGCTCTGTGTCGGGGAAACCCATAGCAGTATTTTCTCGAAGGGCCAGTAAATGTGCCAAAGCTCTGTGTCAGAGTCTAAGGCACCTCCAGTAAGTAATATATATATATATATATATATATATATATAATCAGCCTTTTGTATGGTAAAACTCTACCCACCCAATGTAATCACATGTCTCATGTTCACGATGTCTCATGTCCATGTCACACAAGATCATATCTAATGCAGCAAGTCATAATGAGATCTAAGCAGGTATAAAGTATATGTCATAAACCTGTATCCTATACAGAATCACCATAAATATCTCAGGAAGATTCTGTCTCATGAATAGTGTCAGGTGTCCTGAGGTATGACGTACTTGATAAGGCAAGCACAAAATGTATAATGTCTCGATATCCATGTCTATGTGACATTACACAACTCTGCGTACAGTGTTGACACCCGAATATTAGTCGAACGCTAAGTAATGTCACACGGTCCTAGGTTGAACAGAGATCTTACAGTCATAAATCAAGATAATAGTATAAACAGATGCTGCAAGTAGTTGGTTACCAACTGCGGCTCTGGTATCAGCGGGTTCTGCAGGTACTCCTCCGGTTGCTGAAATAGACATTACCATCATGCTCAAAAGACATCAAATAGCTAGAATTGTCTGTCCATAAGTCCAATTTGGACACAGGGACAAAAGTGACAGTTTCTGGTCAAAGCAGGGTCCTCATGTGGCCCGCTTCGCACCGAAAAACGTGTCAGAGACAATATTCTTCAAATTCGTCAAACTTAGTGTCCACAAGTCCAGAACGACGATACAAACCCAACGGAATATCCAGAACTGGATTCCGATGAGCCGATCACAAAATCGTCCGTCAAGTGGAGCCGTGGGCCCACGATACACGATTTTGTCAACGTTCTCAGAATCGAACCAAACTTGGGTCACAGGACCAGCGTATTGCTATGAGTCCGATGGTACAAGTTTAGTTTCGATCCGACATGCATACACAAAGTTACAATGAGTCCCAGAACATGGCCGATACAGGGTGTTATCGACGGATACGCGTTGATTTCGGTGTGCACGCACATCCAAATCAACTTCCGTGAAATCCTACACGTCCGTATTAACGGCACGCACCTTTCGGTGAAGTCCGCACACGACCATGTCATCCCGTTTAGCAGGGCGCACTCAGTTCCGGGGAAAAATAGGGTAAATATTTTCTTGATTTTGGATCACAGTTTGCGATCGCCATAGGACGCGATACACCAAGCGAATTGTACAGGTATCGAGAGGGTCACGCAGGGTTCGCGTCACAATAGACGGAACAAAAAATAGGGCAGTAAGGTGAGAGAAACAACTACCTGAACAGGGCTCCGCAGAAACTGAAATTACTCGTGTCCGCGAGACGGCACGACACGACACAGTGGCTAGGGCACGGCTATTGGGGTCTGCTCGAGTGCGCCGGAGGTTGCTCGTCGGCAGGTTAGGCGGAGGGGTTCATCGAGGTCGTCCAGGGACGGTGCTGTATCGGGTGGCTGGATCCGGAGTGGCGGTGGCCGGCGTCATCAACTCTGGTGGCAGTGGCAGCGGGTCGGGAGGCTCGGGGAGCGGTGGAGCTCGGGGTCTGAGGCGGCTGGGTCAGGCTCGGCGGAGGCGGCCAGGTTCGAGGCTGAGGAGGATGGCGGTGGATGGGGGCTTCGATGGGGCTGCGTTCGGGGAGACGACGGGGTGAGGCGGTGGTGGTGGCTCTAGTGGGGGTTTGATGGAGATGACGATGGCCAAGGCAGCAGAGGGGATTATATAGGGAGAGAGAAAGGGGAACGGCCGGCCGTTGGCGGCGGTTACGAGCGGAGGAGTCAGGGAGGCATAACCGCCGTGGAGGAGGCGGGGCTCATCGGGAAACGGCCGAAAACGGCAGCTAGGGTTACGGAGGGGGGGGGGGGGTTACTGTAGCAGCTACAGTACGGGTTCGGGTACGGGTTTTGGGTCGGGTTTAGATCCGAACCGACCCGCAGAGTTTGGGTTGTGTTCAGAAATAAACCGGGTCGGCTCAGGGTCGGTCCGGGTTGGTTTGGTTCAAAAATAAACCGGATTTATTTTGGTTTATTAAAATAGTTTAGTTTTTAGGTCTTTAAAAATGATTCTGGGGTCCAATAAATTTTAAGAAAATTACCCTATGTCTAATATTTTATTTTACACCAAAAAATATTATTTTCATAATATTTTAATATTTAATAAACACATTTAAAATTATTTATAACCTGAATACCTTGATTTAAATTAGTAAAAAATCACAGAAAAATTCCAGAAAAAATTTCAAAAATTGATTTTTTTTAAAATACTAAAAAATCAGGGGGATTTACAATCTACCCCCCTTAAGAGGATTACGTCCTCGCAATCAAAGAATAACCGGTCAGCAGAGATGACACAGTTTGCAAAATAGGTTCGAAGCACGACACCATCAAAGAATCATAATAAAGGAGAATCAAAGAATGAGGGTTTAAGCAAAACACATAGGAAATGAAAACATCATTTTCCGAAGCAATAAAAGTTATGCCAATTCAAGAGTGAAGGAAATCTGGTTAAAGCAAGAAAACTACAGCTTAGAAAACTAGGTTATCAATTATTAGCAAGTTTGAAATACCAGGTTAAGGCTAAGGTCACGAACTAACAGGCACAAACTAAAGCAATACTAGGAATAGATAACTACGAAGACTTACGCGCATTTGCTACTCCACGAGTCTACGCGTCCTCCAAGATCATCGTGAAAGCTTGTCCGCGTCCTCGCGGTGGATTCCTCTGCTGCTGCTGAGCCTTCTGGAAGAGTAGTACCTGGGGTATCAAAGGTGGCCTCGGCTGATACCCTCATGGAGGTGGTGGTATGACTCCTTTAACTTCCGTTTGCGGTGCTCCCAATGCTGGATAGGCTGGCCTCGGTACTGGTAAAGCTTGTTGGTCAACCATTGGTGCTCGTTGGCGAACTATCGATGTTTCTCCTCGATGCATCGTGCAATCTCTGGCTAAATATTTGCTGGATCCGCAAATCAAGCACAGTCTCAACTTGCGTCTGCACTCCCTCTCAATATGGCCTATCTTGCCACAGTAGTGACAAGTAGGAAGGATTAAGGCTCTTGGTGCTGCTCTCGATGGTGGATTCATCTGTAGTCATTTTATAGCTCTTTTTTGGTGTGCTTGATCTAGTGCTAATGCATGCAACCGCTTCTGGCTAGACTCTATCCTGGTGATGCACTCCATGGACCGTGCTGCAGCAAGAACGTCCGTCGCAACGGAGCTGATTAACTTCCGTAGCTCAGAGCTAAGTTTATAAATGAACTCCTCCGTTTGGCTTTGCTGGGCTTCTTCCTGAACCTTCTGATAGGCTTGCATCATTGTATAGATCATTTAAAATATCTGCTGCCCGTTCATAGTCTGCCCTTGTGGGAATACGGGCATTGGTAGAGTGAACTGCGACGAAGTGTCATCTTGCTGGATTCTCAAGGCATGCTGATTTGCTTGACTACGTTGTTGAGCTGATTGACCTTTATCTACTGGTGTCGCTTCTTCTTTATGGGCAACCATAACTCCTTGTGGTATTCCTGCAGGAATCTTGTCGCTTGCTGGTGGATCCATTACTCTGTATCCAAAATAAACAATAAGAGGTGCACAGAGGAATCAAGGCAGGATGCAAGTCAAGAAATTAGTTCGAATCCGATATGGAGATCAAGAACGAATCAAGCAAGTGGATGAGATCCTATAACTTATCCTATCATATTCTTATTGCAGGCTTGCTCGGTCCCTAAGTTGAAATTGAAGCAATTTAGTCGTTGACCTGCATGGGCCACCACAAAAATTATGTCACGCCCCAGTCCCAAAATATCAAGGGACTAGACACGTGACAATGACCAACAACACACTCCGATGGGCAAACCCAATTTAATGGACCCATCAGGGTGTACTTAAGCTGTAAAATAATAATATGGGCTATGGCACTAATCTCATCCACAGAAATAAATATACAATATCAGAATATAAAGCAATATCAAGTCTCAGTAAAACATAAGTCGGGGAACAACCCGATAATGAGTTTGATACATCAACTCAATAGACTGGAAATAAAGAGTCTAATAATAGAAATAACTGAGTATAGAATATGCATATACTCAGAAGAAATCCTCAGCGATCACCTCGTCCTCGGGTTCAGGTACTGCTCCAAAGACTGCTCATGTTCCTGCTTCTGCTCATGTCCCGTATACCTCGGGATAGATCTCGTCTGCTAATCCTGGGGACATAATCCGGATCCAGGTCCTCAGGGGACATAGCAAGGTACAAAATAACTCATGCCAAAATAAATACAGTGCAGCAATAAATGAAGCAATAGGGTAAACTATGTAACCAGCTATGTGATATGCAAGTGAGAGCATTATTCATACTCAGGCTGAGACTACTACAGGCTCTGTGTCGGGGAAACCCATAACAGTATTTTCTCGAAGGGCCAGTAAATGTGCCAAAGCTCTGTGTCAGAGTCTAAGGCACCTCCAGTAAAGTAATATATATATATATATATATATATATATATATATATATATATATATATATATATATATATATATATATATAATCAGCCTTTTGTATGGTAAAACTCTCCCCACCCAATGTAATCACACGTCTCATGTTCACGATGTCTCATGTCCATGTCACGCAAGATCATATCTAATGCAGCAAATCATAATGAGATCTAAGCAGGTATAAAGTATATGTCATAAACCTGTATCCTATACAGAATCACCATGAATATCTCAGGAAAATTCTGTCTCATGAATAGTGTCAGGTGTCCTGAGGTATGACGTACTTGATAAGACAAGCACAAAATGTGTAATGTCTCGATATCCATGTCTAGGTGACATTACACAACTCTGCGTACAGTGTTGACACCCGAATATTAGTCGGACGCTAAGTAATGTCACACGGTCCTAGGTTGAACAAAGATCTTACAGTCATAAATCAAGATAATAGTATAAACAGATGCTGCAAGTAGGACAAGGTACACTTGCCTGGGATTTGGTTACCAACTGCGGCTCTGGTATCAGCGGGTTCTGTAGGTAGCCCTCCGGTTGCTGAAATAGACATTACCATCATGCTCAGAAGATATCAAATAGCTAAAATTGCCTGTCCATAAGTCTAATTTGGACACAGGGGCAAAAGTAACAGTTTCTGGTCAAAGCGGGGTCCTCATGTGGCCCGCTTCGCACCAAAAAATATATTAGAGACAATGTTCTCCAAATTCGTCAAACTTAGTGTCCACAAGTCCAGAACAATGATATGAACCCAACGGAATGTCCAGAACTGGATTCCGATGAGCCGATCACAAAATCGTCCGTCAAGTAGAGCCGTGGGGCCCACGATACGCGATTTTGTCAACGTTCTCAGAATTGAACCAAACTTGGGTCACAGGACCAGCGTATTGCTACAAGTCCGATGGTGCAAGTTTTATTTCGATCCGACGTGCATACACGAAGTTATATCGAGTCCCAGAATATGACCGATACGGGATGTTATCGACGGATACACGTTGATTTCGGTGTGCACGCACATCCAAATCAACTTTTGCAAAATCCCATATGTCCATATTAACGGCACGCACCTTTCGGTGAAGTTCGCACACAACCAAGTCATCCCGTTTAGCGGGGTACACTCAGTTCCGGGAAAAAATAGGGTAAATATTTTCCTGATTTTGGATCGCAGTTTGCGTTCGCCACAGGACGCGACACACCGAGCGAATTGCACGAGTATCGAGAGGGTCACGCAGGGTTCACGTCACAACATATGAAACAAAAAATGGGGCAGCGAGGAGAGAGAAACAACTACCTGAACAGGGCTTCGCAGAAACTGAAATTACTCGTGTCCGCGAGGCGGCGCGACACGACACAGTGGCTAGGACACGACTACTGGGGTCTGCTCGAGTTCACCGGTGGTTGCTCGTTGGCGGGTCAGGCGGAGGGGTTCGTCGAGGTTGGTCGGGGACGGTGCTGGGTCGGGTGGCTAGATCCGGAGTGGCGGTGGCCGGTGTCGTCGACTCTGGTGGCAGTGGCAACGGGTCGGGGAGGCTCGGGAAGCGGTGGAGCTCGGGGTCTGAGGCGGTTGGGTCAGGCTCGAGGAGGCGGCCGGGTTCGAGGTTGAGGAGGATGGCGGTAGATGGGGGCTTCGACGGGGCTACGCTCGGGGAGACGACGGGGTGAGGCGGTGGTGGTGGCTCTGGCGGGGGTTTGATGGAGATGGCGGTGGCCGAGGCAGTGGAGGAGATTATATAGGGGGAGAGAAAGGGGAACAGCCGGCCATTGGCGGCGATTACGAGCGGAGGAGTCGGGGAGGCGTAACCGCCGTAGAAGAGGCGGGGCTCGTCGGGAAACGGTCGAAAACGGCAGCTAGGGTTTAGGGGGGGGGGGGCGGTTACTGTAGCAGCTACAGTACGGGTTTCGGGTACGGGTTTCGGGTCGGGTTTAGATCCGACCCGACCCGCAGGGTTTGGGTTTGGTTCAAAAATAAACCGGGTCGGTTCAGGGTCGGTCCGGGTTGGTTTTGTTCAAAAATAAACCGGATTTATTTTGGTTTATTAAAATAGTTTAGTTTTTAGGTCTTTAAAAATGATTCCGGGGTCCAATAAATTCCAGAAAAATTATCCTATGTCTAATATTTTATTTTACACCCAAAAATATCATTTTTATAATATTTTAATATTTAATAAATATATTTAAATTTATTTATAACCTGATACCTTGATTTAAATTAGTGAAAAATCACAGAAAAATTCCAGAAAAAATTCCGAAAATTGATTTTTTTTAAATCCTGAAAAATTAGGGGGTTTACACACGCAGGGTTCGCGTCACAGCAGACGAAACGGGAAATGGGGCAGCGAGAAGAGAGAAACGACTACCTGAACAGGGCTCCGTAGAAAGCTGAAACGCGCGCTTCGCGAGGCTTCGCGACACGACGGCGGGACTGCTAGGGTTAGGGTTTATGCTGGACGTCGCCGGAGGCGGCCGGAGCTGGTGGCTGCGCTGGCGTCTACTCGCCGGGGTCTTCGTGGCGGCATCGTCGACCGTGGCTGCCGGAGCTGGAGGCGACGAGGTTCTGCTGCTGCTGCCGCCGGTGAGGTCGAGGCGGAGGCGTCGTCCGCGCTGGGGGAGCTCGGCAGAGCGGGGGCTGGAGCTGAAGGCGGAGGGTGGAGCTGCGGGAGGTGGCCGGTGGAGAGAGGCCCTAGGGAGAGGCCGGGGACGACGGTGGCAGCAGGCGGCGAGTGGAGCTGACGGAGCAGCGGGATTGGCTGGGGACGACGGGGCTGCGGGGGTTTAAATAGGCGGAGCGGGCGGCGGTTGCATGGAGGGGAACCGAGGGGTCGCCGGCGGTTGCGGGGAGGCCGAGCGGCGTGGGGAGCGGGGCAGCCGGTGGTTACGGGCGGAGGGCGGCGGAGGTGAAGCGGCAGGGTCGGGGGAGATCGGGGTTAGGTTTAGGGTTAACGGGTCGGGTTTCGGGTCGGGTTCAGTTTCGGATCCGACCCGACTCGCTAGTAATTGGGTTCGGTTCAGTTTAAACCGGGTCGATCCGGTTCGGGTTGGTTCAGTTAGAAAATAAACCAGGTTTATTTTAGGGTTTATTTTGGTTTAATAATTAATTAGTTTTTAGGTCTTTAAAAATATTTTCGGGGTCCAATAAATTCCAAGAAAATTACCCTATATCTATTATTTTATTTTACATCCAAAAATATTATTTTTATAATATTTTAATATTTAATAAACATATTTAAATTTATTTAATTATAAATTACCTTGATTTTAATTAGTTAAAAATCCCAAAAAAATTGTAAAAATTGATTTTTAAAAATCCTGAAAAATCAGGGGGTTTACAGTTCACCCTCGAGTTTACACAATATTTACTTTATGACATGCATTTTTGTATCTTGTTACGTCTCTCTGAGGACCTGGTTCACTTCCAGATCCGGACGAGCACTTGTACCCGACCATCTACGGAGCAGGAGTAGAGACAGGATTCGTGGCTGAGGACTTTGAGGCATTTCCAGAGGAGTTTTTGTGATTTGGGTATGCTTCTACCTTGGGTTAGAGCGTCTTTATCTAGCTAGTTGATGCTCTAGTCTAGCTATCTTCCTACTTTCCGTATTTTTATTTTATTATTGCATTTCAGTGGGTTTGTCCCCATCAGACTTATTTGGATTGTATTATGACATTCAGATTTCGCACTTATTTCTAGTATTTATTTCATCACTTCTTATATTATATTCTGTGGATGAGATTAGACATTTACCTGTTGTATGATAGCATATTGGACTTGTTAGTATTTTAGGACATCGTAGTATGCTTCATCGGATCCATTAAATTGAGAAATCCTTCGAAGTCATATTAGCTGGCCATTGTCACGTGGCCTGGTCCCGTGTATTTTGGGACTGGGGTGTAACATAGTTTATTGTGGATATATGGATATTTGATCTGATCTGAACAATGTATACGTACTCGAGTTGGACTGGAGTCTGCTTGAATATATAGCTGCCCATTGTCGTGTAACCTGGTCCCGCATATTTTAGAAATGGGGTGTGACACTTGATGTGTCCTGGTTTCCTCCTAAGGAACTCTAGTCCCGAAACTATATCAATTTGATTTGGCAATTGAAAGATCTTTTATGTGGAGATATTTTGTATCTAGAAAATATAAAGTTAAGACTCCAAGAAGTAAGAACAATTGTGGGCAAAAGAATTATATAGCTCATGCACATAAGCTCTCAAAATAGGGATATTACCGACTTACTATATAGATAGTATATTGCCAGTATAATATCCATACAGTAACGACTCTAAAACAGCTTGAAAACTAGTCGTTGCAGCGTTGATTATAGAGCAAAATACATACATACATACATACATACATACAAAATATATATATATATATATATATATATATATATATATATATATATATATATATATATATATATATTCACAAAAAGAGAGTTGTTGGAACAAATTTGTCTCCACATCACAAAAGGAGAGTTGTTGGAACAAAACATCACAAAAGGAGAGTTGTTGGAACAAATTTGTCTCCACATAGTATATTGTCAGTATAATAATAATAATATATTATTTCTATGAAACAATATAGAAAATAGAATGTAGAAAAATAATAAACAATGAACAGTATATTATCATTATACTGACATTATACTATTTCTTCTTATTTTTTTGATACTAGGTTTCTGGTTATTTTGGTTGTGGGTTTAGTGAGCTACAACTTTGCCTCCTATGTATTGAGTTAAGTATTGTCCTAGAGACACATAAATAAATAAATAAATAAAGATAACACTAAGCACGACATCTTAATGGCTTGGTTTCTTCCTTAGTTGAATGGTGACATTTTCTCATAACGGTAGTTGTCCAAAGTTATAAAGATCTAAAAATCTAATTAGCTTTCGGGGACTTCGTCCCTGAAACCCCACATAGGACGCTGCCCCTCGACCCCCGTTCGATGACCAGACAACGAAACCCTAAGCGTATAGTCCCAAAGATGTCGTAGACGGTTCGGAAAAATCTTTGGACTGACATTGTCTTTGGCCCATCATGATTATCGCATACGTCAAAGATCGATCTTGCTTATTACTTATATGTAAATACATGTTAGACAAACAAAGCAATATAAATATAATATAAATATAAATATTTAATATGTGATATTCATATATATATATATATATATATATATATATATATATATATATATATATATATATATATATATAGCAAGTATGATATCATTAAACACACTAGGACTATGCCAAGTTTAAATAGAAACACTATAGTGATTACATGATCACTAGTAATTTCATAATACTAAATTTAATCGCTTAACCATAATAATTTTTTTAATTTAATCATTAGGCTATCACAAGAGTCATTCTTATTCCGTCTGCCGCTACTGACATTTCTTCACCCTCAAAGCAGGACTTTTCAATAATTGATTAGATAAAAGTGATGTAGTGACTTTCTCCAACTTTACCATATCCTTCTCATATAAAAGCGTAGTCACTATGTGCTAGTACGAAGAGGAAACAATGTAAGAAGCAATATGGCCTTATATTCTTCCTTTACTTTTGCACCAACGGTGTAAAGTTGGTTCAAAATTTTGTTGGACACATTCAAGTATTATAGTATATTTTCACCTTCCTTTATCCTGAGACCATATAACTGCTGCTACAGGTTGAGCTTTGTTTTGACAGGCTTTGACATGTACAACTTCTTCAGCTTTTTTCAAAATTCGACCGTAGTTTCTTCCTATATGATCTTGAAGAGAATATTATCGGCTAAACACAGCCTGATGGAACTAGTAGCATTCATATCTATATCCTCCAACTCGTCATCTTTTGTTGTCTCTGGCTTCTTTGATTTCTTCGATAAAATTTTATGAATGTCTTGTTGCACCAAAAGTTCTTTAACCTTTCTCTGCCACAGTCTGTAGTTTTCTTTGTCGTTGAACTTCTCTACTTCAAATCGTCCGAGCATTGTCGTAGACTTCGTCACCATTGTCGATCTTCTGAATCTTCATCCGAAGATTGGATACCACTTTTTGGGAACATGCTGTGACCCGGACCGGAGTTGGCCCATGATGTACGATATTGGACTGAGCCCATATTCCTTAAAAAGATAATTTTCATGTAAGACCTGAACCAATCCCAATTATCTATAGCTCATGATCCCATTTTTTACCCGATGTGAGACTAAATTATCAACTCCATTGTCATCACCTTTGAGTGCTTAACCGAAAATGAAATATAATTCAACAATCTCTACCTTAGCTCGATTTCGCTAGCTGAGGAACCAAACATCCCTGGTTACCTTTGCTCGTTTCCGCCAACGAGATCCAACATATTGTCATCTCGATCCGTTCAACCGTAGAACCAAATCGACACGTTCATCCACACGACCATTGCATGCCAACCACAAAGTCTTGCTCCACCTTGGATGTGTCAGACCCACATTTAAAATAAATTCATGTAGTTGCCTCCAACATTAGGTTTTATTCGCATTTTTGCGACCACCTTATGGAGAATGCTCCTAGCTCTACCTTGAGAATAGAGAGCCCGTATAATCCGATTATACGCATGAATGCTCAGCACAATCCGTCTCGAACCAATTAAAACCGTCCACACCAGCACCGTAACCTTCGTCTCTGATATCACTTGTCGGGAATAGAAGCAAAAGATATGTTTCAAGATAAACGTCCGCAACGAACCAATACTCGCAAGACAAATACGGTGGTTGGCTTATGCAGAAAAATAAAGATCACACAATTCAAGACAAAAACGCAAGAATTAAGTGAAAAATCCTACCAGCAAAAACCTACCGGAAAAAAAAAACTGAGATCTCTACTAAATGAGGTTACAAGGCTTTACATACGCAAAGAGAATACAAAAAAAACCAATCCAGTATAGACATGAAATAAAAAAACTCATTGTGTAGATAGGACTAGAAACTTATTCCAATCCTGTTAATTACTAAATATGAGCAAATCCTAACAGTTGTGATATCGCTTCTTTTGCCTGATAAAAATCCTTTATCCTGACGGGGCCCCCATCTTATGCTTTCTATGTATTAACCATTATATGATTACATCGGTTGCAGATGCTGTATGTGCATACCGAGTGTTTTATGGTTTGCACTTTACGCCTCCATACTTTAAGAAATTATTCAGTGGGTCGAACTAATCATGGTAGTGATGAACTTTAGTTTTTTTTTCGATAGTGTATTGTCACACCAATTTCTTTTTTCTTCTAATTTAGTCTTAGCGACGTGGCGATGTACTATTTGAGAGTAAACCAAAGGCTCACTAATGCGCACTTAATTTCTCCATATTCTCGTGATAGTAGAGCTCATAATTGAATTTGCATTCAGAGAGGGTCTTTTGTTTTTAGTCTCCATTACCGGCTCTGCTAACGGAACTACTACTCAGAGAAAGAAAGTAGTCATTATTTAGAAAGTAGTCATATTATTTTTCTGTGTTTGTAAAGGGGAGCATTATTCGGTTTTGGATTGACAATCGAACCGAACTGAAACGAATAAGAGATTTAATTCGGTTTTAAAAAAAAATCGGTTCGGTTTAGGTTTTGAAAATACTAATTTTTTTTATTTGGTTTTGGATTTCGGTCCAA
The DNA here is from genome assembly GCA_036927795.1 of Iris macrosiphon. Lineage (NCBI taxonomy): Eukaryota > Viridiplantae > Streptophyta > Magnoliopsida > Asparagales > Iridaceae > Iris > Iris macrosiphon. The sequence goes on from JAYESA010000020.1 coordinate 83,055,679, forward strand.
AACCGAAAATCGAATAAGAAAATTTTAGTTTATATATATATATATATATATATATTAACAAAAAAAATACAAATAAACCGAAAATCGAACCGATTTAATTCGGTTCGGTTATGGACCATTTTGGTTCAGTTTTGATTTTGCTTATTCGATTTTCGGTCCAAATCGATTTTCGATTATTCGGTTCGATTGGAACCGAATTAACCGAATGCTCACCCTATGTGTTTCAACTGCAAAATGGATTTAATGAGTGTACAAGAGTGTCCAGATGCTCCGCAGATGCGTAATGTTATTTCCATTCCATTGTTAACTGTGTAGGAAAGAAAATATGTATTTAGCTAGGGGTTGTTTGGTATATAAGAGAAGTGTAAAAATAAAAAAAATTGGAATATGTGTAAGCATTGCGTAAGCATAAGTTTTGACTTTCAGAATATTATTTGAATGGTTGAAATGGAAGTGAAAAAAAACGGTTCGATTGTTTGGATTGTTGTTGAAAGTGGCCGTTGCTTACACCAAATTTTTTTTTTACACACAAATAATTATCATTTAAATCTAGATATTGTAATATAAATTTTATCGAATAATTACTGTTTACTTTAATTGACATATAATCACTGGATGTAAATTTCCTAAAATAAAAATTAGAAGTTTATAAGTAAACAAAAATTGTATTCAAGACAAATTTCATTGACAAATATTGTAATGGTTTTTCAAAGTTTAATTTACTCCAATATTTTGTTACACATTTTTTTAGTTTAATCCAAAATTTAATTTACTCATAAAAAATTTAATTTTTCACTTTCGTGCAACCAAACGTCCAAAGTCTCCTTCTTCCTCCAATTTTTCTTAGAGGTGAAAAGTGACATTTTCTCCCGACATGAAGCTGTAAAGGGTAGGAGTGAGCATAAATCGGTTAAAAACCGTAAACCGAACCGGACCGAACCGGATAGGCTATTCGGTTCGGTTCAAAAAAGTTTCGGGTCGGATTCGGGTTTAGAAACCAATAATATCGGTTATCGGTTTCGGGTTCGGGTTTTTGAATTCGGTTTCGGGTAAAAACCGAAAACCGATATACACAGTGTAAGTACCAAAATACCCTCAGTCCTAACCCTAGGTATATAATATCGTTTCTCTCTCTCTCCGCTCATTTCTTTTCTCTCCGCTCCTAGCCTCCTTCCCTTCCCTTCCCTTTCCCTCAGTCCTAACCCTAGGTGAACTGGATCTGAAGTTCACCTCCCTTCCCTCAGTCCTCAGTTCACCTCTCTTCTCCGGACCCCGCTGGTCGCCGTCGGCTGGCTGGATCTGAACTGGATCTGAAGTTCTGACTTCTCACCGCCGTCGGCTGGCTGGATCTGAACTGGATCTGAAGTTCTGACTTCTCACCGCCGTCGGCTGGCTGGATCTGATAGTCCTGCCTCTTCTCACCGCCTCTCTTCTCTGGATCTGAAGTTCTGACTTCTGAAGGCTGGATCTGAAGTTCTGAAGGCTGGATCTGAACTTCTAAGGTCTGGATCTTCACTTCTCTACCATTTTTTTAAAAATTTGTCATATATTTTTTGTTTATTATTTGTTTCTCCTAACTTGTTCAAATTTTTTTTTCAGATCTACGGATCTGAACTTCTGGAGTCGGGATCTAGCAATATAGCTAGGTAATATTTCTGTTTATGTTTCTTATGCATGCAGCATGTTTATGTTTATGTTTATGTTTCTTATGCATGCAGCATGTTTAAAAATAACAAATGTTAGTTAATGTATTTCTGTTTATGTTTCTTATGCATGCAGCATGTTTAGATCAAATGTTTAGCATAATTATACATTTTTTATTTCTGTTTCTTATTATATTTAGCATAATTATACTTTTTTTTTTGTTTCTTATTATGCATGTTTAGATAAAATGTTTCATGTTTAGATTAAATGTGTAGATCAGTAACTTGTAATACATTTCTTATATCTTATTATTTCTGGCAATATATTTCTCTCATTTATTATTTATGAAAAAATATTTAAAGTCTGGAATCTGGTTATAGCAATATATTTCCTTTATTTATTATTTATCTTGTTAGCAATATTTTATTTGTCAGATGAGTAGATCAGTTACATTAGTAGAGTTATTTTGATAAAATGTGCAAATTAGATATGCATGTACATGTTCTTGTAAATTAGTAATTAGATATGCTTCATTTTTGTTATTGTAATTTTTTTGTGAATTATATATGCATCTAAATGTTTTGTAAATTATATATGCATTTTAATAATTTTAGTGTACTGGTTCTGAAGTGTTTTCTTGAACTGTTTGTATATTGTTGAATTGTGTGCATTTTAATAATTATAGTGTACTGGTTATGAAGTATTTAGATATGCTTCATGATTAGTTATTTTGATAACATGTGCAAATTAGATATGCATGTACATCAGTACATGTTCTTGTAAATTAGTAATTAGATATGCTTCATTTTTGTTATTGTAATTTTTTTGTGAATTATATATGCATCTAAATGTTCTGTAAATTATATATGCATTTTAATAATTTTAGTGTACTGGTTCTGAAGTGTTTTCTTGAACTGTTTGTATATTGTTGAATTGTGTGCATTTTAATAATTATTGTGTACTGGTTATGAAGTATTTAGATATGCTTCATGATTAGTGATTTTGATAAAATGTGCAAATTAGATATGCATCAATGCATGTACATCAGTACATGTTCTTGTAAATTAGTAATTAGATATGCTTCATTTTTGTTATTGTAATTTTTTTGTGAATTATATATGCATCTAAATGTTCTGTAAATTATATATGCATTTTAATAATTTTAGTGTACTGGTTCAAATTTTTCTAAACAGAATTATATATGCATCTAAATAATAATTTTGTTTATTATTTGTTTCTCCTAACTTGTTCAAATTTTTTTTTCAGATCTACGGATCTGAACTTCTGGAGTCGGGATCTAGCAATATAGCTAGGTAATATTTCTGTTTATGTTTCTTATGCATGCAGCATGTTTATGTTTATGTTTATGTTTCTTATGCATGCAGCATGTTTAAAAATAACAAATGTTAGTTAATGTATTTCTGTTTATGTTTCTTATGCATGCAGCATGTTTAGATCAAATGTTTAGCATAATTATACATTTTTTATTTCTGTTTCTTATTATATTTAGCATAATTATACATTTTTTTTTTGTTTCTTATTATGCATGTTTAGATAAAATGTTTCATGTTTAGATTAAATGTGTAGATCAGTAACTTGTAATACATTTCTTATATCTTATTATTTCTGGCAATATATTTCTCTCATTTATTATTTATGAAAAAATATTTAAAGTCTGGAATCTGGTTATAGCAATATATTTCTGGCAATGTGTAATATTTTTCTTGCTGTTCTCATCTTTGCTGACTTGCTATTTTCTGCTGCTATTTTTTGGCTGATCTTTGGGAACACAAACTTTTAGTTGAAAACTTGAAAACTTGGTTACTGCTGCTTTTTTCTTGCTGTTCTCATCTTTGCTGACTTGCTGTTAGTTGCTGCTTCTGCTCACTGCTGTTATTGCTTGTTATATAATATATACTACCTATTACTTTGCTGACTTGCTGTTAGTTGCTGCTTCTGCTGTGACTGCTGTTATTGCTTGTTATATAATATATACTACCTGTTACTTGCTGACTTGCTGTTAGTTACTGCTGCTGCTGACTGCTGTTATTGCTTGTTATATAATATCTCCTACCTGTTACTTGCTGACTTGCTGTTAGTTACTGGCCAGGCATAAAATCCAGCCATTGGCGACAGACAATGGCGTGGCATAAAATGCAGCCATTTGGTAAATCTATGATGCTAGTTTATTTACAATGGCGTGGCATAAAATGCAGCCATTTGGTAAATCTATGATGCTAGTTTATTTACAATGGCGTGGCATAAAATGCAGTCATTTGGTAAATCTACGATGCTAGTTTATTTACTCTTTTCTTGAGAAATTTACTAACATATTACATGATAAAGTGGCAATGATGATGATGGCTTGAGAATAGGAGAACTGATACTACATGGCATCAAACAATGATGCAAAAATGAGCCTTATCTGAGCCACAATTTAGTTTTCTTCATCTTCTTTTGATGTTGTTGTCCAGGTCCTCCAGGGGAAGATATGAGATTCACATGAGCACCAGTTTGAAATTGGAGGACAGGAATTAAATCTCAGCTGCATTTCATTGTTGTAATTTTTTTATCTAGGAGAACTGATACAGTTTGATATCTGGAAACTTATACAGTTTGATGGCTTGAGAATAGGAGAACTGATAAAGTTTGATATATGGAAACAAGATTTTATTTGTTTTGTGTGTACATTTTTAATTTTTTTTGTACAATATCAAAACTGGCAGTCTGGCACTTTGTGTGAGTCTGTGAGTCTGTGACTGCATTTCATTTTTAATTTTTTTTTAAATGAAATTTGGTTTGTATATTTGATTGTCCAGGTTGGGTTTGATGTTATTTGTTGTAAAATGGGCCATTCAACAATATATTGGATGGGCCAAGGATAATTTTATTTGTTGGGCCGTTCAATTCGGCCATTTTGTTCGTTGTAAAATGAACCTTCCCGGCCCATTACACACAAGGCCCATGAACCGAATAACCGGAATAACCGAACCGTACTTTTTCGGTTCGGTTTAATTCGGTTTTGAAATATTGCGGTTCGGTTCGGTTCTTCACTATGTCGGTCCGGTTTTTGTTCGGTTTTGAAAATTTCGGTCCGGTTTGGACCGAACCGCACCGATGCTCACCCCTAGTAAAGGGTCAAATAAAAAATATTCACTTTTCCACTCTCGCTACAAGACGTCCAAAGTCGGACGAGTTTTGATTTTTTACAAAAATTGGGTCACTTTCATCCACTTTGGGACAACGAAAACTACGAACAGTCATGTCACAAAAACACACACATTCCTTTCGTGCAATCAAATAGAGAAACTAAGCTGAATTCCTCTCAAGAGCAAAAAATGGGATCAATTTCACCCACTTTCGGACAACCAAACAGGCCCCTATTGAACCTAGGGATAAATCAAGACACATGACTACCATAGTACTAGGATAGAAAATTCTTTGTACCTAAATTTTTTTGTATTTTTTTGTTAATCCAAAACTGTCAAAAATTTGGCAAACCTTTGTTGTTCAAAACGATACAGAACTGTTTCAAATCTAATGGTTCGTAACTTTATTAATAGAGTTCGAAACTTCAGAAATAGCCAGAAATATGACTATATACTATAAAAAGCTATGTAAAAAGAATGGATTGAAATATTTGTTCTTTTGTTTAGGAATTTGGGAAGGAATAGAAGAAGCCAAAAAAAATTTGTTCTTTTTTATCCTTAAAGTTGTGGTACCCCATAACATTTTCAAAATAAAAGAGTATTTTGAATATTAAAATATGACCATCATTTTGATATTTTTGTGACGCCACTTAACAAAAATATTGTCACTTAACGAAAATATTGTGCCTTTATCAATGGTCCTTTTTTTACTACCATCTACCATTTTAATACTAAATACCATCATGAATTGCACAAATTGCAAATACATATAGAAAATTTCAATTAATTGTACACTAATGGGTAAACAAGTGAGAAAATTAAGAAGCATTAAATATTCGCTGTTAACATGTGTTGGACACACTGTTAGGAAAAAAAAAACCCCATAAATAAAAAGCTAATAACAACATTCAAAAGGATTCTTAAAAGGGTTGAAATCTCACTAAACCACCATTCGGGCCTGTTAAATTATAGGCATCATAAATACTTATAATTTGATGATATTTGCACCTTACAAAATGTAGATACTGTAAGTATACAATGGAAATCTTTTTCTTCACATAAATACACTATCAATCTGGTTCACTGAGTGCAATTTCCATACTACTAAACAAGTACAGGGCGGAAAAGGAAAATCGGCAAAAGAAAACAAATAAATCAATGAAGAAAGTAATTTATATACTGACATTTTGTATATTCTTCAAATTGTACTGCTTCCATATTAAATCCGAATGAATGTAAGCAATAAGAGAAGAATTATTGGTCCACGAGTTTTATCAAGTTAAAAGAACGCAAAACAAAACAGGATCATGAACTTGATATAACTAACCAACCCAAATATTGCTTAGACTATAATGCAGTACTGATGGATAACTTCAGCAGATATGCAAGTTAAATCAATAAATACTTAAAAGAGACAAATTCTCACTAAACTATAGTTTAAGACTGCTAAATTACCTAGCATCAGTAGAGGAAAAAAAATATATGGTTACACAATTTTTCTTTTGATCTGCAACAGAATAATTAAATGAACTCATAATTCAACCATTATCTGCTTAAACATTTCCCATCATTTAACGATAATGGCACCTTACATCATATACAATGTAATTCTTTTTATTTACACAAACTATCAATCTGGTTCACTGAGTGTAATTTCCATACTAAATAATTACAGATGGAATGCAGCCCATTGCACAAGTGATGATAAAAGCACAGTAAACCCAGCTAGGTTCATAGGAAAGAAAAGGCCAGGGATTAATATATGAAAAAAAAACAAAGTCAATCAAGAAAATAATCTGTCCATGACAATCAAGAAATCAGAACGGTTGACATTTTGTTGGTACTTCAAGTTGTTCTGCTTTCGTAACATTGTTTATCAAAAACAATGAATGTAATTGTGTCAGATAAGGAATTATTTCACCCAGGTCAGGATACAAACACCAGCCCTCCAAGAATCATATGGCAGTGTTGGCATGGAACGAATTCCTGTTAGCAAGAGTGGATTTATTTTCCTTCCCTGGAGCAACATCATGTACATGTACCAGAAAAGCTCCTCCTTTTAGAAATTTCACTAGCAGCAGGGACATTCACTGGATTAAGAATCAAGGTGTCTTTGTCTAAGAATATTACAAATAAATCCTGAGATTATCCTTAATATTACCTTTCGAACTGTCCTAATACCATTGACATTTTTACAGGTCGAAGAGTGTGAATTAGAGTAGCAAGCGACCCTCAGCAACAGGTGACTCGACGTGGAGCTTGGCCTGCTGCTGGGACCAGTAGGCATGGGCCGCGAGGACCCGGTCCAAGAGCTCTTGAGGGACCGGCTCACCCCTCCTCTGCTGGGGGGCTATTCTCGCCGTGTGTACCAATGTCTTCCACTTGTCCTGCATCCCAAAATAGAAAAAGGAAAAACTGTGATTAAATCCCTTTACAAGCAACAACGGCAAAATATTGGTGGAATATTATTAAAAGTTGTGCAAGGAAAAGTATCATCAGTGGCAAGCTATAGTCTATGACTCAATGTCTTGAAGAACAGATAAGCCAAGGCAGGAAAGCTTTTGAATCATTTGGTTCATATTCAAATCATCCAACCAGAACCACTTGAACCCAGCAGTTTTTTCATGAGCTTCCTACACATTTCACTGACTCTCCCACTTCTATTGAGTGCCTTCAAAGATCAGCTTCCAAAACCCATACTAAGTTTGTAATCCATAAACTCTTTTGCTTTGGTTTCAGTTTTAAGATACCAAAGATTATTTCTCAGTCTATCGTTCATTTGGTGATTTGGGCCTATTTGTTGAACTCCTCTAGTTCATAGCAGTTCCACTGTATATATTTTCAATTGGAGACGGGTTTACTGGATTTAGTTGTAGTACAAAACCTTCTCACACAAATTATAGCAAAGAAATATAGGGTCTTGAATTGAGATCCAGTAAGATAATCTATAGAAGATGATAATACAGGATGCATCCCACAAAGCTTTGGAAAGAATAGGGTGAAAAAAAAAAAAAACTAGGAGGATGAAACTATTTAATATGAAAATTAATATTACACAAGTAACAAGTTTCCTTATTTGGTGGGCTAGTTCTAAAATCGAAAGACAGCTGACCCTATCGAATATTAATAGAATAACCTATGGAAAACCCGGTTCAAAGCAAGTTAACCGAGAGGTGAACTGCAAACAGACCAACATGATGATTCAGTTACTGTATTCATGTTTTACAACAATCTTCTACCTCCATAATCTGCACAAATAAATGAAGACAGGCCACAACCAAGCTTGTTAGGTTAGCTTCCTATGTGACCTAATACCCTGAAGTAGTGTCATTCCAGAATGCATGTGATTTACTACTAAGAATATATAACTCATACCTTTGTAAGGAAGGCATATTGCATACAAACAACATACAACAAATTTACATTCAACTGCAATAGAAACAAAATTTAAATCAACTTAACCAACATTGAGGAAATTATGCATATATACTCTTCAACATATAATCCTCTTTCCAGAATTATATGCAGGCCTTGGCTAAAGTTTTGGCATATACAAGATAGTGAGCTACAGTCAGGACTCCAATTATATGATGTATCAAAAGTGAGATAAGTTCATCCTAGTAGCATTTCGGCATCTGAGATCACTACATTGTTTAGAAGTACTCTGCTTCATGTCACGAGGTTCTGACCAATATTCCTTATATCAGCAATTCAGTCCGCCAAATATGTGAGTCACCTGATCTTCTAGTCTAATATACAATAAGATTGTATAATAATAAATACTGACAGAAAAGAGAGATCTACAATTTAAATTACTATCAAATGACACCATACTCAATTACCCAGGCAAAATCAATTTTACATAAGACAAGTCAACTCATGTAATAAAATAGCTAATTATGGGGCATTTATCGGTATAAATGCATGCTTTCAACGCTACAACCAGGAAATATAACTACAACCAGGAAACATAAAAATATATTGGAGAAATAAATACAAAATACACATTAGAAAACATTTCAAAATGCCTAGCGAACTTTTCAACCTGAAGAAGCAGATAATATGACCAAGCTATTTAAGATTTATAAAAGAAGTATCAGGTAATCATAAGCAACAGATAAATATACGAGAAATATCAACATACCTTTAAATCTACATAAGTTCGATGTTTTGCATTGTCAAATGCTCGAATTTTGACATCTCGCCACCTGAACCATGGGCCCAATTAAGTACGGCTCATCGAGATGATGTTTGACTTAGAAGGAAAGTACTAAGCACTGACCTTCCACTACCAAGCTTTTCAACTGCCTCGACAAGTGCTTCAACTTCACTTACAGAGAAGGGCCTCCTAATCCGACGCTGGACTAGTTCAGACCGCATTGGTTTACGGACTGGAGTCATAGGCGGTGTCTCAACATTCATAGATGGAATAGCAATCAGTGCTCGTGCATTTGCAGTGTTTTTATCCAATGACAAGGTATATGAAGGCGAGTGAAGTGAATCATGGTCACTTTCTGGACAGTTCATTATGGGGGTTAGTGGAGATTTTGGGCAAACATCAAAATTCATACCATCTGATGCAGGAACCAAAGAAGGAAACCTGAAGAATATTATATAAATTATATGAGAGACAATACCATATCAATTCATAGTTCATCACATCTTCAAGAGAAGTGTATATGCTATTTCACCATCCAGCATAAAGAACAACCAATCACCACCAAAATGAATATAAAAACAGAAGAACAACCCAATGGTTGAGGCCTTTACTTTGCTAGGGAGACCCTGGGTTTGAAACAAGGTTTGCAGCATCGGTTTCGGAATCGGCATCGGACCCTTTCTATGAGTAGCGGGATCAGCGGTATCGGCACTATCTACGGTTTCAGATCCTTTCGGACAGGAGTATCAGGTTTTTTTTTTTTGGTATCGGAAAACAAATAATTATTAAAAAATATATTTTAAAAATTAGAAGATTTTTTTCATGGATTTAGGCATAATTTTAAGTATTTTCTATGTTATTTCTTAGTAGTTTAAAATTTAAGAAAATAATAGTCACCCTAGTTGATTGGTTTACCTACGATAAACAAGTTTCTTCATTTACATACTTTTACAACCTTTTTGATTGATCTTTTTTCGTTCAATTTTCTCTGCTGATTTGACTGGAAAAGAGACCCTCAACATCGGTACTAGTCACTATTGATAGCGGTCGATATTGGATCGGGACATTCGCAAATTGTATTGGGACATGCCAAATTGTATAGGTATTGGCTGTATGGTATGGGTATAATGCAAACTGTGGTTTGAACCCCAAGGGAGACACTAAAGTAACTGGTGCTTGTTCATAAAAAAAGGTCCAAAAGAGAACTCTTAAAATGGATAAGTTACAGATGCATTTCAAGATTTATTGGCATGGCATTCAAGAAAGAACTAATCTTTGCCCTCTTACAAAAGCACTAGATAATAATCTACTTCTGCGCCATCAAGTCAAACTAGAAACTGAAAAACTTATGTATCTTTCCTCAGATATAGAACGGACACATCTAGAGCATGGTGTTCCTCAGTAAGTAAACTGTATGTAGACTTTAAGAGAGAGGTATTCTCATAAACATAAAATGTGACAGTAATCCAAGTCAAATTAGACAAAGGCAAGGAAACACTTATATGGTAACTATTAAAGGAAAGTACCTTGCCAATGGCTCAGCAAAGTCACAAGGAGGAAGGAGATGGCATTTTTCAGGACTAGCAAGCGTAGTTGGCGCTTGGCTAGAATTTGGTTCTAAAGTAAAACCTAGATCATCCATCTGATCATCATGAGAAATTCCAGCTTGGAGTAATGTTTTACTATCATCTCTAACCTTCTTTCCTTGGACAAGGACACCTACACACAGTCCACCTTCAAGTATTGCAGTTACAGCCTCCATAACTGTCCTCTGAAACACAAGACATCCACAATTAAGTTCTTGAATGCTCTCGCCACAAAAAAAATATAGGTCACATTCCCAGTAAAACAGTATACAAATAAACTAACCACAATAAAATCTGACTACTTCATTGTTTTTTACTAATTGGTGGACGGACAGTTGTAACAAAAGATAATATTACGCTTGAAGGTTCTATAAGGCAAGAGATGTGGAAATATAAACAAAGATAAAATCTGTTAAGACTTCAAAAATAATAAAATATATACAACTAGCTGATTTAATTGAAGAGATGGCCATTATTGAGCTAACTGGATTCACATAGTCAACCCCAAACATTTGGAACACTGGTTTTCTTGTGGTTCCTTGTTGTTTTCTATGGTTGTTATTGTTGGTGTTGTTTCCTTTGGACTAGTGAGAATAGTCCCACATTGGCTACACCACCAAGTGAGTATCTCAATATAATACTTTGTATGAGTTGAGGTGTGCACTTGGGGTGTGGTGGGGCACATGGATGTCATGTGGGAGTGTTTTCCTAGAAGAAAAAATGATTAACTCCTCAAAGAAAGCATTTATGCTTTTTGTCACTCTTGGAAAAAATTTCTTAAGAGCTAAGCCCCCGTGGGGCTTAGCGACTCGGACTCGGGCTCGGACTCAAGGGCGCAAAGTGGCGCTTTGTTGGCACACTTTGCACTTAGCACGTCAGCATTGGCGCTTGTGCACATTTGATGCGGGCGCATGAGCGGGTGTTGCGTGGGCGTTGCGCGGTCATGCACGACTATGCGCTGCTGCGCGCATGGGCACATGAGTCGTGGGCGCGTAGCTGCATTATCCCACTGATTGCGGAATTTGACGGTTATGGAAAGATATTATCAGTTATTCAGTTCCGTTTTTTGTGGGATTTGAATTTAGATCGTTCCTATCTTTTAGTAACTGATTGGCGGCTAGGGTTTCCATCCTTCTACAAATATTCTCTTCGTAGCCTCTTTGAGAACTTACTTCGAAAACAGGGAGACAAAGAGAGGTTCTGTTGCTACCGCCATTGGAGTCCTAGGTGTTCGTGCGAGTCCAGAAAAGAGGTGACAACGAGCGTTCTAGAAGTTTTACGTGAACTTGTTGGTTCCTGGGAGCAGATCGTGTGGGACGAATCTTGCTTTGAACAACGATGATTTTTATCACCCCAGCAAGCAGAGATCCTTCTTCTTCTCTTCTTGTAATATGTTCTGTCCGTCTGCAACTGCAATTGTAAGGAAGAACAGAGATAGTTTTTTTATTATTGTTATTGTAGTAGCAAGTTGTAATCAGAATATTTTTATATAATTGTTCGTTGGATCGAGGTATATCAGTGAGAGAACTTTTGTGTTAACTCCTGATCTCGACTTCAACTTCTCGTTCTACCATCTTTGATTAAGCCTCGGAACTAACAATCTCAAAGCAAGATCCGAGTAAGATGGAGAACAACCGTGCAAAACTTCTCAACACAAGTTAACGATGATTTTTATCACCCCAGCAAGCAGAGATCCTTCTTCTTCTCTTCTTGTAATCTGTTATGTCCGTCTGCAACTGCAATTGCAAGGAAGAACAGAGATAGTTTTTTTATTATTGTTATTGTAGTAGCAAGTTGTAATCAGAATATTTTTATATATTTGTTCATTGGATCGAGGTATATCAGTGAGAGAACTTTTGTGTTAACTCCTGATCTCGACTTCAACTTCTGGTTCTACCATCTTTGATTAAGCCTCGGAACTAACAATCTCAAAGCAAGATCCGAGTAAGATGGAGCACAACCGTGCAAAACTTCTCAACACAAGTTTTAACAAACTTGAAAAGTTTGACGGGGAGCATTACAACGCTTGGAAGAGAAATGTCAGCCTTAATCTTCAACTCGCAAAGGTAGACTACGTGTTGACAGATCCGAAGCCCGTTGTTTCAGAGGGTGATGGTGCTACTGTTCGGCGGTTGCAAATGCAATTGCTAAGCAGATCAAGTGGAGGAGAGAACAGCCTCTGCAAGCTGCTGATTCTGAACTCCATGGAGGATACTCTGGCGAAGTCATACAGCAAGACGGACCATGCTAAGATCGTCTGGGAGTCAATGGAAAAGCATTACAAGGCGGATGAGAACCGCAACAAGATCCTTGTGACCGAAAAGGTCCGGAACATGTGATTTGAGGACGACAAGACGATATTGCCTCAAGTCAAGAAATTTCTCAAGCTTCGTCAAAAACTTGAGGATGATCACATAACCATGGTCGACGCTTTCGTCGTAGGAGGAATTGTTGCCAAGCTCCCACCTGGATGTAGCAACTTCATCTCGGACATGCACCTGAAGAAGATGTAGATAAGCCTTGATCGACTACTGCTCAACATCCACGTTAAAGATGAGCTGCGGGCTCAAAACAAAGTGGACACGATGTCCAAGCAGTTGGCAAAGGCCACCTAGGTGCATGTTGCTGATACCAAGGGGAAGCAGAAGGCTTCTCAAAACAAGAAAAATGAACTCAACCATATGAAGGTGAAGTTGGCTTCGTTCAAGCTGAACCCTAAGCCAAAGTCAGACGTGACTTGCTTTAACTGTGGCAAGAAGGGCCATTACCGGAGAGACTGCAGATCCAAGCCAAAACAGACAGAGCAAGGTGAGCCTAACAAGGTTGCTATGATTACGCAGGTTGTGACGGATGGTGTTGACACTGACTGGTGGGTGGATACTAGCACATCCTGCCATGTTTGCTCGAAGGAGTTGTTTATCACCTACAAGCCTACATCTGAGGTCATGGTGGCAAACTAGGCACAAGCTGAAGTAATTGAGACCGGAACGATGGTACTGAATCTGACTTCGGGGAAGTCACTGACGCTTCAGAATGTGAAGCACGTACCGGTGATAGCCAAGAACCTGGTCTCGGAAAGTCTGCTCTGCAATGCAGGCTTGAGGATGGATATCAATGCTGGACAGATAGTGATGTCATACAAAGGAATATACTTGGAAAAAGCCTTTTGTACCGAAGGGATGTTCAAACTTCAGCTTGTAACTCCTATAAATAATAATAATGCACTCTTCTTCTGGTTACTCTTGAGTTATGACATAATAGACTAGGACATATTCATTATAAAAGAATAAACAAGATGTCCAGTCTAGGACTTATTTCCAAATGTGGGGATAAGGATGTGGAGAAGTGTGAGGTCTGTGTGCAGACAAAGATCACAAGAAAACCGTTTAATCGGGTAAACTGAAGCACATATCTTCTAGAGTTGGTGCACTCAGATATATGTGACTTCAAACAATTCTCCACAAAGGCCGAGATGAAGTATTTCATTACATTCATCGACTACTCGAAGTACGCTTTCGTTTATCTGCTCAAGTCAAAAAACGAAACATTCGAAAAGTTCAAGGAGTTCATGGCTGTAGCTGAACGTCAAACTGGGCAACAACACAAGAGACTCAAAAATGATCGAGACGGAGAGTATAGGTCTATTGAATTCGCATGGTTATGCAAAGAACATGGAATTGTCAATGAGACAATTGTTCCGTATTCTCCTCAATCAAATGGAGTAGCAGAAAAGAAGAACATGACGTTGACAAAGATGATGAACTCAATGTTGTTGACTGCGGGTCTTCCAAACTGCTTCTGGGAAGAAGCTGCGCTGACGGCTACGTTCATTCTGAACAAAGTGCGTACGCAACTTCCGATGCCACTACTCATGAACTATGGTTCAAAGTCAGACCCAACTTAAATGTTATTCGAGTGTGGGGGTGTTTGACATATGTGAAGCTTCCGGACTAGAAGATATCGAAGCTGGGTACGAGGAATACGAAGACCATCTTTCTGGGTTATGCTGAGAAGAGTGATGCTCGGAGGTTTCTTGATATTAAATCAAATCATATCATTGAGTCTCGCGACACATAATTCTTTGAAAATAAATTTGTAAGGCACAAGAACATTGTTATCGCAGATATTTCGGAGAATAGTGTGGGTGCACATGAGACTATCGCTTCCAAAGAAGATGTAGTCCAAGAAAAAGTTGTCATACCAGAGACAATGTTCGAACCAGAACTCGCAGAACCGGTATCCAAGCGAGTGAGGAGACCGAAGGACTTCGGAGAAGATTTCGTCACCTATCATGTAGAAGCAGATCCTATTACCTATGATGAGGCGATGAAGACCAGAGACGCTATCTTCTGGAAGGAGGCTATAAATGATGATTTAATGACTCAATAACCTCCAACAACACTAGGGTGTTGGTCGATCTACTTGAAGGAGCTAAACCAATCGGATGCAAGTGGATCTTCAAGAAGAAGATGAAGGTCGGTAGAACTGTTGATAAGTTCAAGACAAGACTGGTAGCCAATGAGTTTTCTCAGAAGCAGGGAATTGACTACTTTGAAACATATGCTCTAGTAACACAGATGACGACCATCAGGATGTTGATTGCTCTCAGTGCAATTCACAAGCTAGTAATTCATCAGATGTATGTTAAAACAACATTCCTGAACAGAGAGTTGACTGAAGAGATTTACATGCAACAACCAGAAGGATTTGTGGTCAAAGGACTTGAAGACAAAGTCTGGAAGTTGGTGAAATCATTATACGATCTGAAGTAAGCTCCCAAGATATAGCATGAGAAGTTTGATAAAGTCATAAGATCAAACGGCTACAGAGTCGGTGAGACAGACAAGTGTGTTTACACAAAGTTTGCTGACGGGAGATAAGTCATCGTTTGTCTGTATGTGGACGACATACTGATCCTAGGCACGGATATAACACGTGTCACGAGACAAAGAAGTTCCTCTCATCCAAGTTCAGTATGAAGGACTTGGGGTAAGCTGATGTTATCTTGGGGATAAAGATCATCCGGACGGACACTGGAGTAGCGATGTCAGTCTCATTATATTGAGAAGATGCTCAAACGCTATGGATATCAGGATCTTCCAGGGATCGATACTCCGTACAGGTGTGACAAGAAACTGAAGCCAAATCCAAGAAAAAGTGTCAGACAGCTGGAGTATTCAAGCGTCATCGAGAGTTTGATGTATGCAACTGCCACAAGGCCTGATATAGCTTTTGTCGTAGGGATGCTGAGTCGGTTCACAAGCAATCCAGGTATGGAGTACTGGAAAGCTGTGAAGAGAGTAATGTGATATCTAAAGAGAACTCATAAGTATGAACTGCACTACAGCGGTTATCCGACAGAAGTGGAAGGCTTAAGTGATGCAAGTTGGTGTTCAGAAGTAGAGAGTGAAAGGTCCACAGGAAGATGTCTTTCCCATTGGTGGAGCTGTTATATCGTGGAAGTCAAAGAAGCAGACAATGCTCTCTCATTCCTCGATGGAATCTGAGTTATATACATTGGTGGCTGCGGCGAATGAACCAGAATGTCTTCGGGAGCTCATGTATGATCTTTCAATGGTTTGTGCACATATTCTGGCGGTACCGATTTACAGCGACAACCAGGCGATTGCAGCGGTGGCATCAAATGACCTCTTCAATGGTAAGAAGAGGACTGTGTGACTAAGGCACAAAGCAATGAATGATCTTATCAAGATTGGAGTCATTGCGGTGATAGATATTCGGAGCCAGGAGAATCTGGCCGATCCGTTCACCAAGGGTCTCAAGCGCCAGCTGGTCGAGGACACAACAATTAAAATTGGCTTGAAGATATTTTGATATTCTGTTTTTGTAATTCTACCATAAAATTTTATGCTATTAGTTCAAAGAGAAATCTACTATGCATCTAGCTTTTGGTTTAAAGAAGGATAATTGACTGGAAGAATATCAGGAACATTGGGTAGTCTTATGAGACATCGAGGGATTACGGACCCAGAACCATTGTTGTCTACTATATGTTCTTTATGTAGAACAAGTCATGTAGGAGGATGGCTTAGACGCCTTAATGAGTTCTCAGGCATTTTGAATGTCTGGCGTGATTTACAGGAAGCACGGTAGCGCAACACTACAAAGGAGTGGAGGACTCCATCCTATAGTGGGGTGACACTACGATGAGGTACCTTGATAGGGTAAAGCCTCGGCGTCGCCAGCCATGTCATAGCGGCGTAGCACCGCACATAGGCATGTGGCCTAATGCTGTAGAATGAAGAGTGGTAGACAGCACTACAAAGAGGCTGGTAACCTCATGTTATAGTGGTGTGACACCACCAAGAGGTACCTAGAGATGGTAAGCCTCGGCTTCGCAAGCCATGTCACGCGGTGTAACACCGCAAGGAAGCGCAAGACTTCATGCTGGGTAGTTTGGCACTATAAAGAGGCTGGGACCTCATGCTACAGTGACATGACACCACGATGAGGTATAGCCTAAACTTTGGGCCATGTCATAGCGGCGTAGCACCGCAAGGAAGCACAAGACTTCATGTCAAAACTCTTTAAAAGATCTCGCCTAGAGTGTATGAAAAGAGATATAGGCCGTCTCTTAAGGGTAGACTTGTAGACGTCCAAGATACATACACCGAAACCAGGCGTGCACAAGACCTTTAATGTGCAACCGGAAGCATAGCTGATGTTATTGTGTGAATGGAAAGAATTGCAACTATGGTGCATAATTCAAGGCTTAGTCCATTCTTGTATTATACTGTTATTCGACCCATGCGGGAAGATTCAAGTCGAAGCAACATCTATCCTAATGCATGATGGACAGTCACTGTGGGGAGCGCTCAACCCATATATATTGAGATATGTAGGAAATTGTTGGCGTTGTTTCCTTTGGACTAGTGAGAATAGTCTCACATTGGCTACACGACCAAGTGAGTATATCAATATAATACTTTGTATGAGTTGAGGTGTGCACATTGGGTGTGGTGGGGCACATGGGTGTCATGTGGAAGTATTTTTCTAGGAAAAAAATGATTAACTCCTCAAAGAAAGCATTTATGGTTTTTGTTACTCTCTTAGAAAAAATTTCTTTGGAGCTAAGCCCCAAAGGGACTTAGCGACTCGGACTCGGATTAGGACTCGGGCTCAAGGACGCAAAGTGGCGCTTTGTTGGCACTTTGCACTTAGCACGTCAGCATCGGCGCATGACGCTTGTGCGTATTTGATGTGCTCATGCGCTCGTTTTTTGCGTGAGTTGCATACACGGGTGCTAAGTGGGCGCATGAGCGGGTGTTGAACGGGTGCTGCGCGAGCATTGCGTGGCTATGCGCTGCTGCGCGCATGAGTCGTGGGCGCGTAGGCTCATGATCCCACTGATTGAGGGATTTATGATCAGTTATTCAGATCTGTTTTTTGTGAAATTTGAATTTAAATCATTCATATCTTTTCGTAACTTATTGGCGGCTAGGGTTTCTGCCCTCTCTCTATAAATACTCTCTTTGTAGTCTCTTTGAGAACTTACTTTAAAAACATGGAGACCTTATAATAATAAGGTCTGTGGTTGAAGGAGGAACGAAAGAATGATAAATAGGATGTTCATAGTAGGCATATGTACTATATGCTATTAAAAGCTTTAAAATTTATATTTTGTTATAGAAACAAATAACAAATCAGTAGCTCAATTTCTTAAAAAGAAAACTATTAATAATCCTGAAGAAAATTTGAGAAGAATTAGAATCGCTGTGTATCTAGAAAATTTTAATTATGATGTTAATTATATTCCTGGATATACTAATTTTTTAGCTGATACTCTTACTAGGCTTTAATCATGGATCCCAATTTATATAAAAAGTCTAAAGATCTATTTGAAGATATGAAGAAACAAGAAGGCTTTAAGGATGTTAGTTATAAAAAACTGAAGCATGATGAGAGATCTACTTCTCAAAAATCTCGAGTTGAACAAACCCAATCTACTATGACGAACAGTCAGATGGTTCCGACATACAGCCATGCTTTTCATGCGAACAACCATGTTCTTCAGATGAACAACCCTGCTCCTCAGGCGAACAACCGTAATCTCAATACTAATCAGATGACGAATAGCCAAAGAAATTTTCAGCATAGTGGATTTAGTGGATCCCCTTATCAGCCATTATGACCTCTGGTGAGAACACCACCAAGTTCGATATTACCTAGGCCACCTTATAATAATATCCTTATAAAGCTCTGGTATAATAATGATATGGAAAAAATAGACAAGAATGTTTATGATAGATTTAATGGATGTTTTAAAGCCATGCAAATAGGAGATACTAAAGATGCTAATTACTGGCTTACCCAGATTGAGAGAACGATTATTGCCGAAAAGCAAAAGAACTTTTTCCTTGAACAAAAGAATAGTGAAATTAGGCAGATGTTATCTAGAATATTGGAATCCACATCTACATCTAGATCTGTTGCTCTCAGTAATTTCGAAAATGATCTTTTTTCTGGCAATACTCCTACTCAGAGAGAACTAGCTACTCTTATTTCTCATTTGAAACCTAATGACTTAGTTAATTTTAAAATGAATGATATTTACGAATTACTTAAAAAGCTAGATGTCCATACCAATAAATTAGAAGTATTTCATTCTGAATTAATGGTTCAAGAAATGATTTCAATGTATAAGAATCTAGTTATTAATGACGAAAGACTTTCTATTTTTTAAGAGAATAGAAGACACTGGTATAATCTCTTTAATGACAAATGGAAATCTTATTCTGAAGAAAAATAGATTTTCAAGAATACTAGTTAGTTTTGAAGAAATAAAAAAATATGAGAGGCATATTAATTCTTCTGAGTTTTTGTAAATTTTCCAGAAGTAATCTGGTATCAGAGTCATGTGTGAATAAATATCTCTTTGTTTGGAGTGCCTAAAAAAACAAAGAAATTGTTGCCTATACTTCTGAAAAATTTACAAAAACCCAGAAGAATTAAGTTCTTTAAGAGTTTTGAATTCATTAGGGCTGACAAAAATTACTGAAGATCCAAGCTATGAATATGTCCAATGAATTTGTTGCTAAATATATTGGATTCATCTTATATTTATTAAAGGACAAAGACTACTTTTATTTTTTAAGAGATTAGAAGACTCTCGTATAATCTCTTTAATGACAAATGAATATCTTATTCTGAACAAGAATAGATTTTCAAGAATACTAAAAAACAGAGATTAGATATTGGAAAACAATCTTATACAAGTAGTCAAAATCCTAAGAACTGTTGGCCAAATAATAATAGAGTTCATATATATTATAAATTAATAATTAACTATTAACCTAGGCCACCTTATAATAATATCCTTTGATAAAGCTCCTCGGTTTTGTAAGATTGAACTATAACTATTAAACTAGGCCACCTTATAATAATATCCTTTGATAAAGCTAGAATTCTTTTTGGTTGTTCTTTGATAAATAGAAGATGAATCCAATATATTTAGCAACAAATTCTTCAAGCAAACATATGTCACATAAAATCATTTTATGTAGTTTAGCACACTATTATTATTTATCTCATACTCTTGTCCGCTTTGTCCCTCAATTTTGCGGCTTATCACAGTACCCCCATGCCAATCTTGGCATACCGTAGATTTATAGCGGGATTAGGTCTCGAATTTTTCAACCACAAACTTATACTGCCGCTTCACAAAATGAAAGCACATCATTGGTTCGTTTCCTACCAATCAACCTATTTGATAAAAGAAAATTGATAAACTACGAACTAAATATCATTAAATGAGATATTTACATATTGGTTTAATACAATTAAAATAACTGGGTTATTCCGAACCTTTTATAATAGTGGAAAGGTAGAGGAAGAGGGAGTTTGGCGCGCCAGGTAAGGGGGGATGTTCGCCTGAAGAACATGGTTGTTCGCCTGAAAAGCATGGCTGATCGCCGGAACCATCTGACTGTTCGTCATAGATTATAAGCTTGCATGTCTACAATGGAACATTCTTGTTAAGTTTGTGAACAGACTGGAGCGCAAAAACAGATCGATAAAACCATAAAAAAATCTAGACTAGGTTATTCTTGTTGTTCCAAATATAATGTAGACATTAATCTTAATTTTGGATGTTCACCAGAATATGTAGGTATCAATAAAAAACAAAATAAGTATTTTAAGAAGAAAGGTTTTCGTAAAACTAAGTATAAAATTACTAGGAAAAAATAGAAACCCGGCTTTAAAAAGCAACATCAGAAATTCGATAAGAAAAAAATCATTAAAAGGAAATTTTTTAGAAAATGCTGTAAATGCTTTAAATGTAATGAAGAAGGACATTTCGCTAATGAATGTCCCAATAATATTAAAACTATAGTCATAGATGACCTAGAAATATATGGTATTAATATAGGGACTATTAATGATATTAATAGTGATACGTCAGCCTCTTCCATATACGAAATCGAGTCAGTATATTCAGAAGAACAATCTAGCGAATTAGATGAACAATCTGAAAATGATTTATATAGTTCTATGAATCATTTAAAAATAAATATGATTACTATAAATAAAACACATAATCAATGCCTTCCTCCTTTAATCGTGGTAGAGATTGTGTTTCCCGATAAGAACCATCTGACTGTTCGTCTTAGTAGATTGGGTTTGTTCAACCCGAGATTTTTGAGAAGTGCCAAAAAAAAAGAGTACACACTCCTCTCCAGCTTGGTATCAGAGCCATAGACGAACAGTCAGATGGCTCACTACATAAAATGATTTTATGTGACAAGTTTGCTTGAAGAATTTGTTCCTAAATATATTGGACTCATCTTCTATTTATCAAAGGACAACCAAAAAAAATTCTGAATAGAAGGATTCTTTACTAAGATTCCTTATCCGTGGAATAATATTATAAAAGAAACATATGATAAAATAAGAGGAAATGTCCATACTACTGGAATGCTTAAAAGGGCTTGCATGTCTACAATGGACCTCTACCTTTCCACTGTAAAAACTTTGTAAAAAATCTGGTATCAGAGCCATGTGTGAATAAAGATCTCTGTTTGGAGTGCCTATTTCGTTGTATGTCTGTTATTTTCTTCTTACATAATGGTAGCTTAAATACCTACTTCTTGAATATGTTCTATATATAGCACAGAGTAAATATATTATTTGTTATCTCTTTACCAAAAGTCCATACACATGGTGTAGGAAACGAACCAATGCTATGTTCTCATTCTGTGAAGCGGTAGTATAAGTCTGTGGTTACAAAATTCGTGACCTAACCCCGCTATAAATCCACGGTATGCCAAGACTGGCATGGAGGTACTGTGACAAGCCGCATAATTGAGAGTCAAAGCGGACAATAGTATGAGATAAATAATAATAATAGTGTGCTTACTTTAATAGCTGTAGTTATGGTACTTGGTAAATGATACATTATTCCGTCCATTTGTTGTCCCCATTCTCTTGCATATTCATTACCACAGAATATATGGGTTAAGCTTGATAAACCTGAAAAATTAAATGATTTTATGGGACGACATGTTCCAATTAATCATAAGGTCAAAAACTTAAATGTTCATTTACCAGATCTTTAAGGAAATCCTAATTCGTACCATTTTGATTGTCCTTTTACCTAAAGACTTTAATAGTGATTGTATTATTGGTATGGATAATCTTCGCCACTATCCCCCTTATAATATGGAGGACGGTTTAGATGCCTTAATGAGTTATCAAACATTTCGAATGTCTGGCGTGCTTTACAGGAAGTACGGTAGCCCAGCACTACAAAGGCGCGGAGGACTCCATGCTACAATGGGGTGATACCACGATGAGGTACCTTGATAGGGTAAAACCTCAGTGTTGCGAGCCATGTCATAGCGGCGTAGCACCGCACATAGACATGTGGCCTAGTGCTGTAGAATAAAGAGTGATAGGCAGCACTACAAAGAGGCTGGTGACCTCATGTTACAGTGGTGTGACACCACCAAGAGGTACTTAGAGATGGTAAAGCCTCGGCTTTGCAAGCCATGTCACGCGGCGTAACACCGCAAGGAAGCACAAAGCTTCATGTTGGGTAGTTTGGCACTACAAAGAGGCTGTGACCTCATGCTATGCTTTGGCCCATGTCATAGCGGCGTAGCACTGCAAGGAAGCGCAAGACTTCATGTCAAAGACTCTTTAAAAGAACTCACCTAGAGTGTGTAGAAAGAGATATAGGCCGTCTCTTAAGGGTAGGCTTGTAGACGCCCAAGATACACACACCGAAACTAGGCGTGCACAGGACCTTTAATGTGCAACCGGAAGCACAGCTGATGTCATTGTGTGAATGGAAGAATTACAGCTATGGTGCAGAATTCAAGGCTTAGTCCATTCTTGTATCATATTGTTATTCGATCAATGCGGGGAAGATTCAAGTCGAAGCAACATTTATCCTAATGCATGATGGACAGTCACTGTGGGAAACGCTCAACCCATATATATTGAGATATATGAGAGATTGTTGGTGTTTTTTCCTTTGGACTAGTGAGAATAGTCCCACATTGGCTACACCACCAAGTGAGTACCTCAATATAATACTTTGTATGAGTTGAGGTGTGCACATGGGGTGTGGTGGGGCACATAGGTGTCATGTGGGAGTGTTTTCCTAGGAGAAAAAATAATTAACTCATCAAAGAAAGCGTTTATGCTTTTTGTCACTCTTGGAAAAATTCTCTTAGGAGCTAAGCCCCAAAGGGGCTTAACGACTCGGACTCGGGCTCAAGGGCACAAAGTGACACTTTGTTGGTGCACTTTGCACTTAGCACATTAGCATCGGCGCATGACGCTTGTGCGTATTTGATGCGCTCATTCGCTCGTTTTATGCGCGAGTTGCATGCGCGGGTGATGAGTGGGCACATGAGCGGGTACTGAGCTGGTGCTGCGCGGGCGTTGAGCGTCCATGCGCGGCTATGCACTGCTGGACGCATGAGTCGTGGTGCGTGGGTGCATGATCCCACTGATTGCGGAATTTGACGGTTATAGAAAGATATGATCAGTTATTCAGATCCATTTTTTGTGGAATTTGAATTTAAATCGTTCATATCTTTTCGTAACTGATTGGCGGCTAGGGTTTCTGCCCTCTATAAATACTCTCTTCGTAGCCTCTTTGAGAACTTACTTCGAAAACAGGGAGACGAAGAGAGGTTCTGCTGCTGCCGCCATTGGAGTCCTAGGTGTTCGTGCGAGTCCAAATAAGAGGTGACAACGAGCGTTCCAGAAGTTCTACGTAAACTTGCTGGTTCCTGAGAGCAGATTGTGTGGGACGAATCTTGCTTTGAGCAACGGTGATTTTTATTCACCCCAACAAGCAGAGATCCTTCTTCTCCTTTCTCTTCTTATAATCCGTTCTGTCCGTCTGCAACTGCGATCGTAAGGAAGAACAAATATAGTTTTCTGATTATTGTTATTGTAGCAACAAGTTGTAATTAGAATATTTTTATATAGTTGTTCGTTGGATCGAGGTATATCAGTGAGAGAACGTTTGTGTGAACTCCTGAACTCAACTTCAACTTCTGGTTCTACCATCTTTGATTAAGCCTCAGGACTAACAATTATAGCAGTTTTCAGTTATCATAAGATAGATAATATGGCCAGCCAGCCAAAGTTGAACTTGAGATTTTTCCTATATATAATGGTTCCCTCAACCACCCTGATACCCCCCTCTAGCAAATGTTAAGAAGAAATATTTGATGGAAATGGGATGCACCATCTTTGTAAAGCATTAAAAGTTAGAAAGTCTATGTGTGGATATTGTTAGACCTTGAAGTGATAGCAAGGATCCTGCTACAAAAATACCAAAGGTATATGCAAGTGCAGTTCCCACGGAGTTTCTGAGGATTGGACTACTACAAGCAATTACTTTCTACTCAGGATGGCCGGTAACCCTATTAGGGTCCAAATTTCTAAATTAAAAAAACTGTATTAGGATATTATAATAGATCAAAGCCTGCAGTGCAATATTGTTCTCAAAAGTAACTCTGACTATGAGTAGCAACACATGGATGGGAAAAACCAAGTAAAGGAGGATGATCCTGGTAGTGGTCACAGTGTTTTTTTTTTCCTCTCTACAGGTATTTTCCTTCTGATAATATTTTGATAATATTGTGACTGGCCTCCTCGCAGACTTTAAGATGTTTGATTAAAATCCTCTTTAATGAAACATGGGAGAATACTTCGCTCCTGCCGATTTTCTCAAAAATATTATCCTTAAAAGCTAACTGTTTATGAAAAACAACCATCATATTTGAATAAACTTGCAAAAAAGTCATTTTACATATAATTCCAATAAAATTTCATCCAAACTCCTTAAGATCAAAGTATGAGTGAGGACCATGAACCTTCAATGATGCAACAGTAGAATTTTCAGGGATCTCAATGAAGAGTTCTGGGACCTTAAAGGATTTGATACTGAGTTTCACTGCACATGACAATTCATTCATCTTGATATCTGTCTGTATCGGAAACAATACTGAATGGAATCAAGTCCACAAAATATCAAACCTATTATACCATGGAAGTCTTCTCGTTCGTATGGTGACATATTGCCATTGTTGGCAGACGACACCCTGTTCACTGAAAAAAAAAGAATGGTACTGTCTTAGAACTTAGAGCCATCATAAAGCCACACAAAACCACAAGGGAAATGATATGGTGAAAATAGCCAAGTTAAGAACAGCTTCCAAAAGTTATAGAAGAACTGAATACTTCTAAATTAATGTTCCCTTCAAGTGAATCTGTTAAAAACCTCTATTGTTGCCCCCTCCAACAGATGCTGATATAGAGCAGCGCTGGAAAAACTTCCTCCTTTTAAATAAACTCCTTTGAGTCCTCTGGCGTGCATAACACATTTTCCTCCTGTAAAAATTTGGTTTCATTTCTACATCTGATAACAAAAAGGAAAAACAACCTCTAGTCAACAGGGTACACCATCAATACAGACCATGCAAGAATCAATAATGTCATAAGTGCAAGTTTAATGTAGCATTAATGTTGTCTTAGGGACATTGAAATTCAAGTCAACCCACCATTACTAGAAAGCTCGCTATCTTTTGTCATTGTTGGAGCTAATTTCCTTAACTTGGTTGCCAACTGCTTGCTTATCATATGTTCTCCTAAACCTCGGGGTTTCAAGGCCTTATTAGTTGTAAAACTGGGTTGAGTGTACCCAAAAGAGTTTTCGTCATCATCTCTATCTACAGCTAGTTTCTCCTCCCGGCATTTGGGAGAAGACCTACTATGAAGAATGCTATCGTTGCCCAAAGGCACCTTTACCCTGGCATCCAAGCTAACCAATGGAAGCGATTTAGCATCCACATCCATCTTATTCTCCAAACTGCATGGGTCAAGGTCACTTTTATAAACAGCAGTTTCACTGATAAAACTATTCGATATCTTGTTACTAATAGAGGGTCTCTTGGTGCACATATCCCTGCTAGATGTGCCAGACTTTATTATGGTAGGGGAAGGCACCATAATTGTAGATAAAAGCTTCGTGTCATTACTAACTTCCCGTTGGGACCCGAGTGTACTCGCTGTACAGCTTCCCATATCAAAAGGTTCATTTTTCAATGGTTTAATATGCTCCCGTTTCACATTCAGATTGCAAGCATTACGCAATCCAGTCATTTTAATTGAACCCAAAGAACCTTCTCCCTCCAGCAACAACTTTCCTGCTACGGCTGCAAGCAAATCTATAGCACACATCCTATTCTCCACCGTCTTCTTCCTCCTAACCGACCGTTTACCCTGCAAACAGACTAGTAATCATTCAGAAGAGCTCAAACAACATAAAATACGGACCATGAAAACAGCTGGCCGCATTGGAATTTGGAAATATTACCTTGGCTGATTTTGGAACATGAGGCACAGGTGGGACCTGATAGCCATTGAATCCGCAGTCCAACCTCTTCGGCAACACCATAGCGTGAAATTCAAGCAAGAAGCAAGGAACAGAGTAACTCTATCCAGAATCCTTCTCCAGATCCCTCCATCAAATGAAATAGTACAAGGAAATTAGCCTGCAATGAAACAGAGATTTAACTGATTAAAGCTTTAGTAGAATGCCAGTTCAAAATAACCAGCTATGGTAAACAAACGAAAGAATCCTACAGAAACCTCCAAAAAAACCATTAAACCCATGAAAAAGAAGTAAAAAAAATGTAAGAAATATCTTCTACGGATGCTTCTAATGGCGCTCAATTGCCTATCTTGACCCGTCACTCCTTTACAGGTTCTATCATCTCAACTTTGACCTTTTGTATCTAGTTATTTTGTACTGCAAAATTTATTAATGTATGAATTAAATTTGGCCGGGATCTCCTTGATATACTAAAAGAGGCAAATTTCAGAAAAGATAGAAAAAAGGGAGAGTTAGAGAACTATATTCATGAAGGAATCCAAAAGTCCTACAAGCATTAAAACCTAAAACCCCACTAAAACCGTGAGATCCTAACCCAAGATCATAACTTTAGAGAGAGAAGAAACCAAAGATCTCACCTTTCATTAGCTGGGGTCTATATAACTCATCATAGTTCTTGAATTCGTAGGAATCTAGCTAAATGAACCTGCAACTTTCCAAAATTGAATCAGAAAACAAAATAAAAACGGATTTTTTTTAGTCGTGAAGCAAACGTAAGCTATTAAACAACAAATCCCCGGAACAAACGGATCGTGATAGGATCCGTAATGCTCACGAAAGAACAGGTTCCAGATCTAAAACCCCAATAAATCCTTCGGTTGAAAAAAGAAAATGGGAAAAATAAAAAAAGCGGTTTTTGGGTTTAATTCCACGGAATTGATAGCAAAACAAGCGCATCTGATCAACATCCCAATAAATCCTTCAGTTGAAAAAAATTCAAAAAAGAAGAGAAGTTTTTGGTTTAATTCAGGACAAAAATCCCGATGGACCACAAGTTTCGACACGAACAGAGGAGATCCGACCAAAATTCGTAAACCACCACAAAATTCGGAAAAGAAAAACTCACCGGATTCAAATCAAATTCCTCGGAACTCCCGTCCGATAGAGAGATCGCCGGAAAAAAACACCACCGGCGAGTTACGGTACGAAATCGATCCCTAGATCCCGATCGAAAGTCGTAAAAAATTCACTTTTTTTGGGGAAATGTCTCGAATTTGAACGAAATTTTCATTTATTTATTTATTTGGATCGCCAAAACCCTGAACCACCAATTTTGTTTAAACCCCAAACTCTTTATACATTGACCCGCGCAACCGTACCTCCCGGTGGAACCCCGCACGTGCGACCGGCTGCAGCCGGTGCGCGGG
The DNA here is from genome assembly GCA_036927795.1 of Iris macrosiphon. Lineage (NCBI taxonomy): Eukaryota > Viridiplantae > Streptophyta > Magnoliopsida > Asparagales > Iridaceae > Iris > Iris macrosiphon. The sequence goes on from JAYESA010000020.1 coordinate 83,083,521, forward strand.
ACCACCGCGACCGGTTCCTAACGTCCAGATATCCGACCCTCTCCGTCTCCCGCTCCGATGCCGACACGTGGCAGATTGGGTTTCATTTTGTTCAGGGACTGGAGTAAAATTTTGATAATTTTGCACGTTAATGTAGACCGTAATAGGGAAAGATGTGGATAATATATTTTAGATTTAATTTTTTTTGTATTTACGGACAAGGATTTTTTGGAGGACCGGGCGGAAGCGGATCCCCGATCACGAGGTTGTGTAGGGATTTTGCCAAATTCCACGTGCGGGCCCATTTATAATCTTTGGTGATTGGTTGGGGTATTTTGTATACGAATGGATATAGAGTTGTTTCTGGGTAACGTTGTCCTACTTTCTTTCTCTTTTTTTCTTTTTGGATAAACATCCATAAAAAAAATAAAAAAAAATTTATTTTTATTTTTATTTCATAAAAATAGATTATTTAATTAAATTTATTGAACTATACTTAAGTTTAACTATCAAATATAAAAACTATTTTTATATTTATTTCTTAATTTTTTTTCTTGTCGGCATCTTGGACAAAACATAGTTCCTGACCATGACGTTTTCAAATCCGTCGATAGTTTCCAGACCTTTGTTCCCAACCTGCTTCAAAATCGATTGGCCGGTCAAAGAATGTCATCTCTGACTTGCCCGGCCACCTTACCTATAATGAATGCAGGTCCATGCAATGACACACTTGCCTCTGGTCGAACTAGAGGTCGCACTCCAGTGCCACTAGCATGCTGCGAGGCCAGATGGTCTGTCATTGGTCGAACCAAGATTATCATCCCTGGTGGCAATCGTAGCGAGTTCACCCATGTCTCAGACAAGGCCTACTAGCCCGCGCTCGTCTCAAGTTGTCACGCCCCAGTCCCAAAAGTACACGGGACCAGGCCACGTGGCAATAGCCAGCTGACACGTCTTCGAGGATATCCTAATTTAATGGATCCACGAAGAGTGCTACGCTGTCCTATAATACTAACAGGTGCCATATCAGTCAATAACAGGTAATCTAATCCCATCCACAATATAAAAAGCAAGAAGTACTACATAAACTGCTGGAAGATAAACACCAGTCTGAAATATCATAGTACAAACCAAGATGTCTGGTGGGAACAAACCCACTGCTATGGCGTAATAAAAGTACTGAAATAAGATATAAAAGATAATGACTAGGGCATCGGCTCTAGATATAGATGCACCCAATCCAGGATGAAGGCCTACCAACTGGTCACGGAAACTCTGACGGCTGAACCTCTAACTCCTCAGCTGTAGCAAATCTCGTCTCCTGTCCGGGGCCGTATACTGTGGGGTAGAAAGCCTCGTCCAAATCTGGAAAGGTACCAGGTCCTCAGAGGGACGTAACAAGATACATAGAAACATGCCATATATAAATACTGAATAAGATAAATACAATAAAGGGTATGCTAGCCATCTAAATGAATGCAATATGAGGACAACTGTGAGTATATGGAAAGGTGTAGGCTAGACATATGCTGACGTAATTCACCAGTCGTGGCAACCGGCTAGTATATGCCACACATGCCCCCTATAACTCGGGCGCAGGAATACAGTAACGTCCAACCTTCTATAGAGTGTGGTATCTGCAATGTCATTAAGTAACGTCCAACACTCTACAGAACGTGGTATCAGTAATATGTATATATACGTCCGTATCACTCCGTCGAGTGCGGTGCCAGTGTAAAGGAGTGGGGTGTCCCATATGCCTACTAGTCGTCCTCCCCTCCCAATGTAGATATACCAATCAAATAGTCGACGCGCATATCTCTTATCTAAATGCCAAGTCTCTATACTGAGATAGTCCTAGATTGCTTGCTAACCGTGATGCACGTCACACGCGGCGATAGCTAGTCGATCACGCGAACACGTATCCCAACACGAGATTTATTACTATGAATACGTGTAAAAGTGTCAGGTCTTGGAAGAATACATGATGTCCTCCCATAGGGTGAGTCTGCTAATGACTAAGTCAATGTATACCAATCTTCGACGTATCCGTCGAATGCACCCGAGACAATCTCGGACGCGCACAGTTGTATAAGGCAAAACAACAAGCATACAATACAGCATTTGCATAATTTAAATTAGACAGCAAAATATAGCAAGGTATCTTGCCTGAGTCTTCAAGAGATGAATGCCAAAAGCCTGTTCTGGTAGCATCTCCTGGCTGATCCAAAGACCCTAGACAAATAATATAACACAATAATATAGGCATCAGATACTACGCATTATCTATGTACGGTTAATACGCTACTCTTGAATACTTGTCGCGAGTTCACTGTTGCTCGAGTACAGCATCACGTGCGCACTTAGCTAGGGTGTACACGTGTTCTGTCTTCGGTTAACAGGTGTCTCGAGGCTATAATTATCCAGTTACGAGTTATCCATGATTTCTGTTCTATGCGGCATGTCTTTATTCTCTATGTTTGTTCATACTAGGATTTATATCCAGGGGTTTCTACCAAATTACCTGTCCTTGGTAACTGGTCGTTAGTTTAGAATAATTAATCACTAATTAATATCTAACTAAAACTCAATTCCATGCATAAAATATTAACTAGGTTTATGAGTTTATTAATACCCTTCCATGCTGACACGGTGATACGAAGGAAATTACTAGGACACGAGAGAGAGGGGTTCCACGAACGAGTACCTGATCAACCGAGCGAGGGGGTACGCTCACTGGTCGGCTGTTTCCTTCGACGAGGGTGGCTCCGGTAGCGTGGACGAATCTATCTAGCGGTGATGGGACAGTCGGGATCGGGGTAGTGCTCCGGTCGGGGAGCGGTCGGGCTGGGGTGTGTACCGGTCTGGGAGCGGTCGGGCTGGGGTGTGCACCGGTCGGGGAGCGGGCTGGCTGGGTTGAGCAGCCGGTCGGGGAGCAGGCTGGCTGGGTTGAGCAGCCGGTCGGGGAGCGGTCGGGGTCGGGGTGGAGCAGGAGCGGGCTGGAGCAGTCAGCGCGGGGGGGATGCGGGAGCGGGCTGGAGCAGTCGGCGCGGGGCGGCGGCTGTAGGGGGTCGGTCGGGTGAGGTGGTCGGGAGCGGGCTGGGGTGTGCGACCGGTTGGGAGTGGTCGGGGTTGAGGGGTCCGGCCGGTTGGGGAGCTTGGTTTAGATGGGGAGGTCGGCTAGGGTTTTGTGGAGGATGATGAATAGTAGTTTATTAGGGTTTTGCATGAGGGGGTTCGTATTTATAGTTGGTGATGGAGATTATGGGCTGGCCTTGCGTGTGGGCCTGTCCTGCCTTGTTGGGGGCTGGTCCACGTAGCAATGCACAAGGTGGGCTTGGTCGGATTTGTTTGAGGTGAAGTTGACTTCAATTATAATCAATTTAAATAATTGTAACGCGCTCTCTCAAGAACTGCGGCGTAGCTAATGTGAGATGCAAAGGCGAGGTGCATTTTAAGACGTAAATGGACGCACATTAATCCTAATTAATGCCAAATAAACCCTAGCGTCTCGATTTAATTCTAATAAGTCTTGAATTGGTCGAGGGGGTTTACACAAGAAAGGCATACTAGTCTCCGCTCGTCACCAACGATGCCTACTAGTCGTCACTCGTCCCCGACAATGCCCACAAGTTCGGACTTGGTTATGGCTTATGTTTGGTTTCTCAAACAAAGAAAGAGTTGGAGCTATTTGGTCACGGATATGAGATCATATGGGTAGAGCTGACAACCAAGTCCGATGATGAGTCATCGAGCTCTTGTCGTAACAGACCTTCTCGTCGCCAATATCCTATAATCGCCTTGTAAGCACCATATTTCTTGCGCCAATAGTTGGTTGGTCATGGACGACCCACCTTGGCCAAGTGCTAATCCATGCACGATCAACCTCTGTGGTCACTTGCTAGCTTTGATCGAGCATTGTGGTCGAGTGCCAGCCATGATCGACTATTTTTTCGGAGTTAGTAAGCCCCTTACAACATACTATCACCATAGGAGTAAAATTGTAATATCCTTTTTAATTCTAATTAGAGTTCCAACAAATTAACTAAGAGATATTATTTGGTACAAACTAAAAATAAAAGGTTGATTTTAAAATAAAAGTATTGTTAGGATCTTTATGAAATTTCCTAAAAAAGTATGTGTAATGCCCCGCTCCGCCGGTGCATTAAGATGGTTCATTGATTCAAAGGAGTATTGATTGAATTTTGTTTCATGTATAGGTAGTATGCGGAGTTCCTTATGATCAGAGTATTACCCCGCTACGGGCTGAGGCATGGCGTGGACATCGTAGTTTGGATCAGTTGGTTGGTTCAGAGCAGTGCAATAGTTCATAGGATTTTAGCGGTGGTGCAGTCTTGCTTAATCTAGTCGGTTCAGATGATTGAGGAGCACGACATGCTCTTATGATCATACCAGTTAAGAAGATCGTGCATCGCGTCAGATCACATAGTTCAGGAATAAAGTTGTATCGGCTCGACGGAGAGTTAGGCAAATCTGTTTAGGTGGGTGGGCTATGGCTCTTCTCTTCTACTTCTTCATGCCCTTAATAAAATGTACCCCTGTGAGACTCGTCTCACAATATTCGTATTTTATGCGGATACGTATTTTGTGCTATTTATTGTATTTTATTGGTTCTCGAGGAAGCTTGAAAATTCTCAAAAATAAAACTTTACTATTTGACCGGTATACTACAGTATACTGCCTGACAGATATTTGTTTTACTTTTAGAGATATTTTCGAGAATTTCTTTATAAATAGTACTTGAGTTTCATTTTATTTCTTTCTTTCTTTCTCTTTCTCTCTCTTCTCTTCATCTTTTTTTTCTCGAGCTCTGTCACGCCCCAGTCCCAAAATACGTAGGACTAGGATACGTAACCATGCCAGCCGCCCGTATATATGGCAACTCCAATATATGGAAACCATATATACGTGCGTACGCTGTATAATGAACAATAGTTCACCAGTGGTATAACTAATCACAAGTCATAGGGTAATATCTAAATCTCATCCACAGAAGTCAAATATGAATAAACAATAACCATGTAACTAGATCTCAATACAGATATCTAAGAATGACAGTCAGATGAAATCAAATCTACTGCCGAAAAAGAATATAAAAGGAACCAGAATACACACCATAAAGAACAACATCTGACAATCACGAGGCTCGAAGAGAAGACCTCCTCGGAAAATAAGTAGCCTGTCCGGATCTGTGCTCCTGCGAGTACTCAAGAACAAATACACCTGGCAGGGGACCAGGTCCTCAGAGGGACATAGCAAGATACAGAAAAATGACATGCCATAATGTAAATACTGAATAAATAAATGGGGTGTGCTAACCATCTAAGTGAATGCAATTTAAAGACCTTGTAGTATGCATGGGAATGTGTGGCTAGACATATGCTGACGTAATTCACCAATCCGTAGTGACTGACTAGTATATGCCACATATGCCCCCGTTCAAGGGAACTCTGCAATCGACCATCTCCAAGGAGCATGGTGCGAAGGTATAAAACATACAAGGAGGGGGTGTCCCATACGTCTACTAGTATCTTTCCCGCCCAATATAGATGTACAAATCGTGAAAACGACGTGGACACCTCCTATTATGATGCAAGTCTCAATACAATAAACAACTGAGCTAAAATACCGCTACACGTGTTGCTCACACTGATGGCCAGTCGCGCATGAGGCACGCGTTCCTACATGTACTTACTCTGTGACGTGTAATGATACGTGTCAAGGCCTGGGAAGTTATATCAATAACTTCACAACTTTAGGTGGGTCTACTAGACACTAGGTCAGACACAAGTCCTAACGTCAACGCCTTCGTTGACTGCACCCGAGTCTGCTCGGACGCGCACATTTATATAATAAATAAATATGTAACTAACAATAACTGAATTTAAACAGTACAACAAGGCAAGGTATACTTGCCTGGCAAGAGCTGCAAAATATAATGTCCCGATGTCAAATGCCAAGAAGTCAGAAACTATGTCCTCAGAAGAAAAGTCTCCGGATGCTGAAATAAACATCACTAACAGTCTCAGAAAATATCAAATAGCTAGAAACGCCTGTCCTTGAGTCCAATTTGGACACAGGGGCAAAAATGACGGTTTTCGGTCAAGGCGGGGTCCACATGTGGGCCTCTTTGCACCGAAAAATGTGTCAGGGTCAAAGGTCTCCAAATTCGCCAAACTTAGTGTCAACAAGTCAGGAACGATGATACGAACCCAACGGAACTTCCAGAATTGGATTCCGATGAGCCGGTCACAAAATCGTCCGTCAAGTGGAGCTTGTAGGGCCCACGATACGAGATTTTGTCAACGTTCTCAGAATCGAACCAAACTTGGCTCACAGGACCAGCGTATTGCTACGAGTCCGATGGCGCAAGTTTCGTTTCGATCCGACGTGTGTACACAAAGTTACAGCGTATTCCAGAACTGACGGATACGGGGCGGTGTCGGCGGATACGCGTTGATTCCGGTGTGCACGCACATCCAAATCAACTTCTACGAAATCCCACACGTCCGTATTAACGTCGCGCACATTTCGGTAAAGACCGCGTGCGACCAAGTCGTCCCGTCTGGCGGGGCGTACCCAGTTCCGGGGTGAATCGGGTCGTCGTTTTTCCTGTTTTTGGATCTCGCTTTGCGATCGCCACAGGACGCGATGCTCCGAGCGGGTTGTACGGGCACCGAGGGGGTCACACAGTCTACGTGATGCAACTGACGGAATTGAAAACGGAAATACGAGGAGGGAGAAAATGATACCTGAACAGGGCTCCGTAGAATCGAATTTCTCCGTGTCCGAGACGTGTCCTAGAGTCGTTGACACGAGCTGTGTCCTTGTGTCCGCTGTGTCCGACACAAACTGTGTCTAGAGCTTGCTGGAGACTCGTCGGAGGGTGACTGGAGCGGCGCTGGCGGCGCTGGGCGGAGGCGGCGGCGCAGGCACGGTGGCCGGAAGGGCTGCCCGAGGTCGGGCCTAGCCGCTGTATGCTGGGAAGAAGGGGAGGAAGGAGGAGGAGGAGGCCGAGGGGTCGGGCCAGCGGGGCTGCGGCGTCGCCGGTCGGGGCTGGGCGGGAGGCGGTGGTGGCGGAGTTGTGAGGGTGGAGGAGAAGAGGCTGGCGGTGGTGGCGGAGTCGTGAGGGTGGAGGAGAAGAGGCTGGCGGTGGTGGCGGAGTCGTGAGGGTGGAGGAGCTGGGGAGCAGCCGGCGGCTTGGGGATAGCCGGAGGGCGGCTCGCCGCGGTGGCGCGGGCGGAGGTCGGGCTGGGAGAGGAAGAGGTAGACTCGGGGAGGAGGGCCAGCGGGAGAGGAGAAGAGAAGAGAGGGAGCGGGGAAGCGGGGAGGGGGGGGGGGCTCCGGCGGGCGGGGCTCGGCTCCGGCGAGGGAGCCGCCGGCGGCCGGGGGGGTGGGGTTCGGCTGGGGCAGGGGAGTTGGGTTTTAGGGATTTTGATTTTATTTTATTTTATTTTTCTTTTTCTTTTAGTTTCTTTTATAAAAGAAATAAATAATATTTTAAGTAAAATATCTAAGATATTTTACAGGATATTTTTTTGGATATTTTCGGAATATTTTCGGGATCTTTTCGGGTGGGTCCCGTCTCCAAATGGACGGTGCAGGTTCACCGGCCAATGAGAGGGTGACACCTCGCACTGCAATTTGCAGGAAAGTCCCTGTAATTTCATAAATTGCGTAAAGGCCCTATTTTGGAAATTTGCGCAATTACGAAATTGTCTGGAAAATACCCGATTCCTGAAAATTCTAAAATTCATAGAATTGAGGGAAATGGCTATGTGAGGGCCCTGGGGGAATGGGGGTGAGTCTGGGCAGGGGCAGGGCCTGATTTCTGGGTGATACGGGTCACCGTATTTATTAATTAATAAATATTGCGCACGGTGTTCTCTAATTATTTAGAGGCAGGTAGGGTCATAATTTTTCTACGGTGTCAATACACTAAATGGAGTATACTCAGTGTAGAAAATTATCGTATTTTTGTTTGGGCAAAACAGGTGCATATTGGGACTCTAATCTCTATTGGAACAGGGATGGGTACAGATCTAGGAATTTAATTACGCGCGTTTGTAACGATAATTGTGCGTCTCAAACGAGGCTCATTTTAGCACATCTGTGAGTTGCACAAAGTTCAGAAAAATAGTCTGGTATGTCTAGGACAGGTATGTGAACTTTGTTCGGGGATAACAGTCAAGCTAAAGCTCCAAATAATTAGGAGATGGACAGGTGCACAAGTCAACAGGTTATGTAGGAATATTAATTAAAATATTGCCATAAATCCTAAATTGTTAAAATAATCCTAGAAATACTGAAATCTGGTCGAGGGGGTTTACAATCTACCCAACTTATAAAAATTTTGTCCTCGAAATTAAAACTAAGCCGGGGTAGAAGTCAAAGACGGCATAAGATATAATTTCACAAAGTAATTTATATCTTGGTTTACGAATAGGTTCGAAAAACGTTACGCATGTCGTCCACACGCTTCCAAGTAGATCCTCTTGGCGCGCCATACTTCCATGCCACGTGGATCAAGAGAATAGACTGGTTCCTCAATACTTTTTCTCGATGGTCAAGGGTTCCCACGGGTTGCTCTTGATACGACAGGTCTCGGTCTAATGGTGATCTCCGAATGGTTGAGAACATGGCTGCTGTCTGTCACATATCGCTTGAGTTACGACACGTGGACTACAGCAAGTACTCCTTCAAGTGAAGGTGGTAGCGCAAGTTGATTTGCCACTACTCCCACTCTTTCTAGCACGTCAATGGTCCAATATACCTTGGCCTTAATCTTGCTGCGTTCTCCGAATCGAATGGTGCCTCTAGTAGGTGGTATCCTCAAGGTGACGTGATCGTCCTCTTTGAATTTCACGGGACGATGATGACGGTCCGCCTACTACTGTTGTCTGTCTTACACTGCTCGTCAGTGTCCTTGTATTTACTTAACTGTCTCTATGGGGTTGACTACCAACTCTGGTCACGTGAGTCGCAATCTTATGATTGTCTCATATAAGTAATGTCTTCATATCTTCAGAGTAATTATGACGGTTGCAAGTTCCAACTTCTTCTCATGTACTCATAATTGTCTAGATGCATATGCCATTACCTTGTCATCCTGTATTAATACGCATCCCAACTTTTTCCTGATGCGTCTGTAGATCACATAACCGCCTGATCTGGATGGAATAGTCAATACGGGTGTTGTGGTCAGTCGCTTCTTCAACTCCTCGGAAGCGGCTTGACACTCATTGGTCCATAGGAATTCTTAATCCTAAAAAGTCAACCTAGTCATAGGTGCTGCTATCCTTTCAGGAGTCAATCAATTGTTCATCCAGGTAATATCCATTTAGACTCCTGACAGCAAAATGATACATTCTTCATCGTAATTCTTGGGTTCTGAACTTGTCCCAAGTTACGAGGCAAAAATAAAAATTTTATGCTGTCATAGGGATGCATGTACCAGGAACGTAATAAAGCGTTAGGTAGGTAGTGAAGGGTCATCTAAAGGTAGCACAGTTTAACTGCAATCAAATCTAATAAGGTTTGGTAATTACCCAAGAAACAAACAGAAATGGCTACAGAAATAATACACTTTTCGTATTTATACTAAGCACGAGGTTTAGTCTTTCCGAAATAAGGGAAGACGGAAAACAGTAATCAAGAGTTCAAGGGGAAGGTAATAGATTAGAAGTGTGAGGATCAAGACGTTTAAAGAATTCAATAGGATTTGTCAAAGCAGTTGTGGATTGAAATCCTGTTTTGGTAATTCCTATTCACATATTCGTATTAGCACAGTTACGTAACTGATACGATATGCTCAGACATATCTAGAGGGTAAGTACATCTGTCTACTAATCACTATATATCTCAATCCACGTAAAGTAGTTATGCGAAGGCGAATCAAAATGCACTAAGGTTGATCAGACCGTAATACACTGATTCTGAATAGACAATTGTATTAGTGAGGTGGATCAGGCCCCAATAACACAGGTGTCATGAACAAGCTCGATAAAGAATAAGCTTGCGAAACTAGGCTATAATAGCGGCATAAGTCAAGGTAGTATGGTAAATATAAGTGCGCTAGATTATGATGTGAGAAATTTCAAAATAATTCAAATTCACATAAATACAAGACTCTACAATCTCTACAGTTATTAATCTAATTCCTTGTCTAAGACGCTAGTTGACCCAAAAGAGGTATGGCCTTCTAAGTTCTACAATCTAACTATACACTATAGGTTGTCCGCCTAAAACAGAGATTCCAGGAAGTCTGCGTAAAGTAGGGGTTCGAGGTTGTCTGCGTAATGCAGAGGTAAGATAATTTGGCGTAAGGTATAAATCCGAAACTGTCTGCGTAAAACAGAATTTCAAATTGTCTAGCGTATGGCAGGGATCCAAAGTAGTTTGGCGTAAATCAGGGATTCAGACTATCGACGAAAAGCAGGTTTCAGAGTTATCCGCGTAAACAGAGAAGCATAAGGTAGAGCTTCAGGGCTGTTCGCGTATAAAGTCTGCGCGTGAGAGATTGCTATTCTTCCTGCGTAAGATCTGCGCAGAAATCTGCGTAAAAGTCTGCGGGTAAAGTATATCCATAGGTTGCGTAAAATCTGCCAGCGTAAAAAGTCTAGCATACGTTGCAGTGTAAAGTTGTATAAGAAACTCATGAGTTTGTCAGTCAAGTTAATGAATCCTGTCCTCTGACAAAAGTACTTGTACAATGATCGAGGGGATGGTTTGATGATGGTTTACACGGAGATCCAGATTGTCGTTAGTGACTTATTGGATACCAGTCATCTACGCTTGAGATGAGACAAAAACAGATGTCCCGTCAAAAGCTATTTCTTTTTGCACAGGGCTCGAGGCGTATCTCTGCGCAGGATTTGGTCGTGTCTGGGGAAAGCTAAGGCTGTAATAAATATGCTAACATCCTATTTTTATGTTTTTCGCCTAATCAGGTTACTCTATACTGGTTATCTAATAGTCAGGAATTTTCAGGTTTAAGCAGGGCAGTTACCTACGTGGCTGGCATGATGCGTCATACGCAGGATAAGGAAGACTAAGGGCGGCGTAAAGGGGACAAGCTTCTACATGATTTGGCTTTTACGCCAACTAGGCAGTGGTTTGGCTTTTACGCCAACAACGGTAAGGGGTCTCTGGCGTAAAATATGGTTTATCCAATCATAGGATGAGGTTTCTGTCCTAGTATTCAACCTTGAATTTCTATGGGTTCCTCAAGACTAAGGTTAACACAATGGTCAATCTCTAACTAATCCTAGTAGTGTTTATACTACACTCAAGTCATACGTAAATACGTCAAGGGATAAGGGTAATTAATCTATAGGTAAGTGATGCTAGGGTTTATTTAGGAAATCAGGAAGGCTAGGGTTCATTTAGGTAGTCTGAACTTTAATGATATGACAAAGCCCTAGTGGTATTCTTAATAGGAATACTACTCTAATTATCAACCTATCAACAGGGATTCCTATATTCTAGCAGGGGCTATACTCGAGGAGTTATCAGGGAAGCACAGGATTCAAGCAAGATGCAATTTATTTAAATGAAATGGATTGGAAGGAAGATAAGTCATAGTCAATTGGATGAGATCCTATACTCTAATCCTAGGTGCAGGCTTGCTCGGTACAGTAACGTAACCGAGACAATATGCTCTGACCTGCATGGGCCACCACTAGCTCGGAGCTTGGTCTTGAGACATCGAGTGTGGTTTCTGAACCCCTTTGTGGTGGTGGACTAGAAGGTTTAGGCTGGGAGCTCGCTTTATGCAAGTACACCTTGCTGATTTCGTAAACTTATTTTACTTTCTGTCATTTTACTTTTCTGGAGCTTTGGTTGTTACTTTTTAGCTAGACATGCTTTACTAAAGTTGTTCATATCATGATTTCTAGCCTAGTGACCGTTTCAGTTTTGATTTCTGTTAGAATCTTATACCGTCTTTTTTTGGTAACTCGGTAACGGATACGGTACCGAAGTTGTGACTATGAGATTTAGTTCATATTATGATATGAGACTTACCATAGACTTGACTTCTTGTTAGACTTGGTTCTGGTAATTTTTGGGGTTTGATTTGGGTCCCGGAATTCAGTCTTGACTTTAACCATGTTTATCCTTGAAAACCGGCATACCGACGGTATACTTTATACCGTCGGTGTACCGATTTCGACTGACTTGGATTTCTAGATATTTTCTGTTAACCCTATCGGCATACCGACGGTGTACTATAGTGTACCGACGATATACCGATTATTGCCGACATTGTTAACCGACTTCAGGATATTTGTATTGGCCTGCATACTGACGGTATACTACATACAGTATGCCGACGGTATACTATAGTATACCGACGTTATACCGATTTATGGAACTTTATTTTCCAGAACCTTTCTTGCCTACTTGGAACGACATACCGACAGTATACTACAGTGTACCGATGGTATACCGATTTGTTGGAATCCAGACTTGTTATGTTTTTCCTATTTTTGGACCGGTATACTGATGGTTTACTAGACTGTACCGACGGTATACCGATTGTGCTCTTTCTTTAGAAATTCTTGGTTTTTCATAATTTTATTTTGATTCTTCTGGCTTTTGCTTGGACATGCGATGACTTGACCTGATTGGACATGAACTTACATGGCTTCAGATGACTTGAATTGACTTGGCTTTACTCGGTTTCACCCGGCTTTGCCCGACTACACGTAATAACATGATTGAATGGACTTGACTTGGCATAACTTTACATGGCTTCATCAGACATGACTTGACTTGGTTTCACTTGGCTTCATCTGGATAGACATGGCTTCACATGGTTGTACATGGCTTTACCTGGCTTCACATGGCTTTATCTGGGTTTACTTGGATTCACATGGCTTGGTTGTTGTCATGGCTTACATGAGTCCATTTGTGTAATGTATATTAAAAGTTGTTTATATTATTATTAGAACTTGTTTTGTTGCATCATGTCTAGGATGGATTCTGCGGAATGCCATACCCGAATTCATACAAGAAACTGTTAGGGATTATTAACTAGAGATTCACTTAGTACGTGACTAGGGAATTTTCTAGATTGCATGCAGTCCCGGTTATTCATATGGTTATCTTGTGGAGTATCTTGTGGAGTATCCAATGGTTTATCTTGTGGAGTATCATGAGGAGTATTCGGTGCTGGTTTAAGCATATGGATATACCAGACAGACTGTAGGGATATGCGATCAGAAGGAACTCTAGTATCTTGTTGCATTATAATTGTTAGTAATTATGATTGTGATAACCCTAGTTAGTTAAAGTATCAAGCCATACTTATATGATTTATCGTGATTTATGGATGATGGTTAGTCTAGGCTTGCATGATCATACCTTTATTTACTGCACTTGTTATTCCATTTTGTATATCAGTTCAGGAGATGTCTCTTTTGCAGGTTTGCAGTATTTCTTTTATTATTCTGAGATCATTTACATTTAGTCTTTACTTCCAGTATTTGTATTGCTTGTGTTGTTGGTTTAAGTTCCTAGATTGGCTTCCTTTGTGGTACTTGCTATTTGGGGGTCTGACCCCACTGGTTTTGCATGGCCAGATCCAGTAGCAGCACCGGAGGATCTTCCATACTTTTCTGAGGATGGTGATCAACATGAGCACCAGACCACTTGAGTGAGTTTTCTTACTTTCCCACTCTGATGTACATTCTACTTTTGTTGGCGTTTAATCACCGAGCACGTATTTAGCTTATGTTTTAGATTGATCAGTTAGCCTACGGGCAATAAGATGATTGACAAATCCTAGGATTGATCATGTTGACTTAGATTCTGGCTAGTTTATTTATTTTATGTTCACTAGCTTCATGATCATCTGTATATTATAGTTTGTGATGCTTTACTATTATATTTCAGCTGATCTTACATCTTCTTATTATTTCTGTTATTCTTGTGATTGAGACACTAGAGTTTGTTGGACCTAGGCTTGACTATTAGTTTGTAGTAGAGACCCCTAATGTCTTATAGATTCACATTATATACGGAGTACCAGAGTGCTCTAAGTATACGTAGCTGGCCTTGTCAGTCCTGCTATTCAGTATTCTGGTTTTGAGGCATGACATAATTTTAGTGGTGGCCCATGCAGGTCTGGTTGTTACATATATGTGGGGGTTGTTGCTAGATGTCTCAATACTAAATTTCCCCCTTGATCCCTAGTCATTTTCTCCATCCCTGATTCTTGATCTGATATCTGCTTATTCGTTGATCTATCATGTTATTCGATTGACTCTTGTATCCTTAAATTTTAGGGGCACTGTTCCTATTATTATTTGCCAGATGGATCGAGTACATCTCGAGGAGGGTCAGCATTCAGAAGCCCAGCGTATTCCTGGAGATCGGCCTCAGCATTCAGGGGCAAAGTCTAGAGTACATCCCGAGGCAGATCGACCGAAAGTACCAGACCAGATGGCAATACTAGTGCACCCAGTTCAGCCCGAGTAGCCAGAGGGTGTTGTCCGAGCCTTGATGGATGCCCTTCGAGGTTTTATGATGACCCAGTAGCACCAGAGTGACGTACTCACTTAGTTGGTTCAGACAACGTTGGAGCGAGATGGTTCTTAGATTTATAATTCTGCGACCTGCTTCAGGTGTCTCAGTCCTCCATACTTTTATGGTACAGAGGACGCAATTTCGTCCGATGCTTGGCTGCAGGACACTGAGGCCATCTTAGAGGCAGCAGAGACTCCGACTAGAGAGCGTGTGCAGTAGCGAGGTTACAATTGTTGGACTTAGCTTATAAACCCCCTGATTTTTCAAAATTTTTAAAACAGATTTTTTTCAGAATTTTCAGGGATTTTTTGGTAATTTTTACTAATTAAAAACCAGGGTATTTTGGCATTAAATAAAAATAAATGTTTTTAAAATATATTAAAATATTACGAAAATAATATTTTTGGGTGTAAAATAAAAAACTGGACTTAAGATAATTTTCCTGGAATTTATTGGACCCCGAAAACATTTTTAAAAGCCCAAAACCTATTTTATTTAAAAATTAAAACAAACCGGTTGAACCGGGTTCAAACCGGACTGAACCGGCCCGAACTCGGTCCAACCAAACCGGACCGGACCGCCCCCCTAACAGGTCGGATCCGACCAACCCGACCCGACCTGAACCCGCTTCCCCCTCTCCCCCACGACCCGCACCCCCGCGCCCCGCTCGGCCACGCGCCGATCCGCCCGCGAATTCCGGCCGCCCCGCCCGCTCCACTCGGCCCAAGTCCTCCACGACCTCCGCCTCCCCCGCCATGACGTCCGCCCCGCCCGGCGCCCCCAGCCCTAGTTCCGCCTATTTAAGCCCCCCTTTTCTTCTTCGGCCAACTCCTTCCTCCCTGCCACTCCCCTCAGCCGCAGCTCCCCGCCGCTGTCAGGCCCCAGACCTCGCCGCCACCGCCCCAGACCTCACCGCCACCACCCCCAGACCTCATCCCCAGCCACCTCCGTCTCCTCCGGCTGCTCTCCCCAGCAGCAACAGCAGCCCGAGCGCCGCCCGCCCCGCTCCGCCGGCCACGCCCGAGCCCTGCGCCGCCTCCCTGCACATCGCCGCCTCCGGCCAGTGCCACCTCCGCTGCCCCCGGCCTCCCTCCGGTCCACCTCCGGCCGCCGCAGCTCCGGTGAAGCCCAAACCCAAACCCTAACCTAGACGGACACAGGACTCGGACATGACTCGGACACGGGAATTCGATTTCACGGAGCCCTGTTCAGGTAACCCGTTCTCTCTGCTCGTTGACCCATTTTCAGTTCCGTCTGTTGCATCGCGAACCCTGCGTGACCCTCTCGATGCCCGTGCAACACGCTCGGTGCGTCGCGTCCTATGGCGATCGCGAACCGTGATCCAAAAACAGGAAAAATAATGCCCTGATTTACCCCGGAACTGAGTGCGCCCCGCCAAACGGGATGACTTGGTCGCACGTGATCTTTACCGAAATGTGCACGCCGTTGATACGGAAGTGCGGGATTTTGCAGAAGTTGATTTGGATGTGCGTGCACACCGGAATCAACGCGTATCCGCCGACAACGTCCCGTATCCGTCCGTTCTGGAACGTGTCGTAACTTTGTGTACATACGTCGGATCGAAACAAAAATTATGCGATCGAACTTGTAGCAATACGCTGGTCCTGTAACCCAAGTTTGGTTCGATTCTGAGAACGTTGACAAAATCGTGTATCGTGGGCCCTACAAGCTCCACTTGACGGGCGATTTTGTGATCGGCTCATCGGAATCCAATTTTGGAAGTTTCGTTGGGTTCATATCATCGTTCTGGACCTGTTGACACTAAGTTTGACAAATTTGGAGAACTTTGTCCCTGATGCATTTTTCGGTGCGAAGCGGGCCACATATAGACCCCGCTTTGACCCGAAATTATTATTTTTGCCCTTGTCTCCAAATTGGACTCAAGGACAGGCGTTTCTAGCTATTTGATATTTTTTGAATCTGATGGTAATGTTTATTTCAGTATTCGGAGACGTTCCTGGAGATTTCACGAATACCAGAGCTACCGTTGGAAACCAAACACCAGGCAAGTGTACCTTGCCAACTCGCAGTGATTCCTGTTATAGTACTTTGCTTGAGTTCTTGTGTATATATATATAATCTTGATATAAATGTTCAACCTAGGACCGTGTGACTTTACTTAGCGTCCGATTAATAGTCGGGTGCCAACACCGTACGCGGGGTTGTGTAACGTCTCATAGGCATGGATACCGAGACCCTATACTTCTCGTACTTGTCTTATCAAGTACAACATAGCCCAGGACACTTGATACTATTCATGAGACAAAATTTTCCTGAGATATTCATGGTGATTCTATGTAGGATACAGGTTTTATGACATAGACATTATATTCATAGACATTAGATGACTTGCTGCATTAGATATGATCGTGCGTGACATGGACATGAGGCATCGTGGATATGGGACGTATGATTTCATTGGGTGGGGAGAGACACACAGGCTACAGGCTGATTTCATATATATAATACATAGTAAACTACATAGTAAAATACATAGTTATTGCTGCTACCGGCTCCCCGACACAGAGCTTGTAGTGGTCTCAGCCTGAGTACTAGTGATGCTCTCAACTTGCATATCACATAGCTGGTTACATAGTTTACTCTCTTGTTTATTTATTACTGTACTGTATATATTTTGGCATGAGTTATTTTGTACCTTGCTATGTCCCCTGAGGACCTGGATCTGGATTATGTCCCCAGGTATAGCCGAAGAGATCTACCCCGAGGTGTACGGAACATGAGCACTTCTCGGAACAGTACCAGAACCTGAGGACAAGATCGTGCCAGAGGACTTCTCCTGAGTATTGGATTTATATACTCAGTTATTTCTATTTCCAGTTACTTTACTTCCTGTCTATTTGCATTGATGTATCAGACTTATTCTCGGGTTGTTTCCCCAGACACTTTTGTTGAGATATGTTAGTTATATTTATTTGCATTTATTCTGGTATTTGATCTGTGATTATCTGTTGTGGATGAGATTAGAATAGACTGTGACTTATAACATTGGACCTATTTATTGTTGTACTACAACTTAAGTATGCCCTGATGGATCCATTAAATTGGATTGTCCATCTGTGCGTACTGCTGGCTATTGCCACGTGTCCAGTCCCTCGATATTTTGGGACTGGGGCATGACATAGTTTTTGTGGTGGCCCATGCAGGTCAACGACTAAATTGTTCGGTTTTAACTTAGGGACCGAACATGCCTGCAATAAGAATAGGATAAGTTTTAGGATCTCATCCACTTGCTTGAATCGTTCTTGATCTCTATATCGACTTTAAAAATAATTTACTTGCATCCTGCCTTGATGCTTCTGTATGCTTCTTATAGTTTATTTTGGATGCAGGGCAATGGATTCACAAGCATGCGACGAGACTCCCGCTGGAACACCATAAGTTACAGGTGTCACCTATGACGATGAAGTGACACCAGTCGGTGGAGTTCAATCAGCTCAACAGAGCCATCAAGCAGGTCAACCTACCTCAAGATTCCGGTGTGATGATATCCCACCTCCACCGTAGTTCGTTCCACCAATGCCCATATTTCTACAAGGGCAGCCAATTGACGTGCAACAAATATTCCAAATAATCTACGCAATGATGCAAGCCCAGCAACAAGTCCAACATGAGGCTCAGTGTCGCGAGGCTGATTACTTGAGGAGCAGCATAGTAACTGTACTGGAGCAGGCCAACCTACCAGCTCGACGGCCATCGACGGGCTCTATCACTGATTTTCGCCAACTGAAGCCCCGCACCTTTTCTGGCAAGGAAGAGCCCACAGAAGTTCATGAATGGCTCACCAATATTCGGCATCAATTAGAAGCAGCTAAGCTTCCACGGGAACGTTGGATGACTGCCGTCAGAATGCAATTGACAGGCAATGCGCATCACTGGTGGTTATCTGAGGAGGCACGACTCGGACCAGACCGAGTCACTTGGGAAGAGTTTTCCAGACTCTTTCAAGAGATGTACATTCCGGCTATCGCACGATCAGAACTTCGGGACAAGTTCAATCGCCTCACTCAGAGCAGTATGATAGTGGAAGAGTACAACGCAGAATTCATTCGTCTAAGTCACTTCGCCCCTACTTTGATCCCGACGGAAGAAGAGAAGGCTGAGAAGTTCTTCGACGGACTAAACTTTGATCTACAGAGACTCATCGGATCCGTCGCACCTACCTCTTACTCGGACGTTCTCGCTGCAGCCCGACGCATGGAATACGTCACCAGGAGAGAGACCAGTCTGAAACGGTCTTCCACATCAGCCAAAGCACCACAGGGAGAATCTGCAAAGAGATCTCACACGAACCATCCACCCAGGGCATCTTCGCAGACTCTTCCTACTTGTCACTACTGCGGCAAGATAGGCCATGTTGAGAAGGAGTGTAGACGCAAGTTAGGATTATGCTTGATTTGCAGAACCAATCAACACTTAGCCAAGGATTGTCCTCAGCATCGAGGAGGAGCACCAAGGGCAAACCAACAAACTCTACCTGCCCCAGGAGGGTATCAGCCAAGGCCACCCTTGGCACCACAAGCAGCACTCTTCCAACAGGCCCAGCAGCAGCAGAGGAATCCACCACAAGGACGCGGACAAGCTTATGCGATGATAGTAGAGGACGCGCAGACTCGTGGAGTAGCTAATGCGCGTAAGTGATTCGTAGCTATCGATTCTAGAATTGTTTTAGCTCGTGCCTATTTGGTTCGTGACCTTAGCCCTTAGTAATTTGGAACTTGTTAATAATAACCTAGTTTTTCTAAAAGTTATAGTTCTCTTGCTTTAACTAGATTCTCTTCACTCTGGAAAGTGCATAACTTTCATTCTTAGGGAAACGATATTTTTCCTAGGTGTCTTGTGATGTGTTTCGAACAATGCTTGCAACCGTGTCATCTCTGTTGACCGGTTAGTCTTTGATTGCGAGGACGCAATCCTCTTAAGGGGGGTAGATTGTAAACCCCCTAATTTTTCAAGATTTTTAAAACAGGATTTTTTCAGAATTTTCTGGGATTTTTCGATAATTTTTACTAATTAAAAACCAGGGTATTTTGGCATTAAATAAAATTAAATATTTTTAAAATATTATAAAAATAATATTTTTGGGTGTAAAATGAAAAACTGGACTTAGGGTAATTTTTCTGGAATTTATTGGACCCCGAAAACATTTTTAAAAGCCTAAAAACTATTTTATTTGAAAATTAAAACAAACCGGGTTGAACCGGGTTCAAACCGGGCTGAACCGGCCTGAACCCGGTCCAACCAAACCGGACCGGACCGCCCCCCTAACGGGTCAGATTCGGCCAACCCGACCCGACCGGACCCGACCCGACCCGAACCCGCTTCCCCCTCTCCCCCACGACCCGCACCCCCGCGCCCCGCACGGCCACGCGCCGCGCCGCCCGCGAATTCCGGCCGCCCCGCCCGCTCCGCTCGGCCCACGTCCTCCGCGACCTCCGCCTCCCCCGCCACGACGTCCGCCCCGCTCGGTGCCCCCAGCCCTAGCTCCGCCTATTTAAGCCCCCCCATTTTCTTCTCCGGCCAACTCCTTCCTCCCCGCCACTCCCCTCAGCCGCAGCTCCCCGCCGCTGTCAGCCCCCAGACCTCGCCGCCACCGCCCCAGACCTCGCCGCCACCGCCACCAGACCTCGTCCCCAGCCGCCTCCGCCTCCTCCGGCTGTTCTCCCCAGCAGCAACAGCAGCCCGAGCGCCGCCCGCCCCGCTCCGCTCCGCCGGCCACGCCCGAGCCCTACGCCACCTCCCCGCGCGCCGCCGCCTCCGGCCAGTGCCACCTCCGCTGCCCCCGGCCTCCCTCCGGTCCGCCTTCGGCCGTCGCAGCTCCGACGAAGCCCAAACCCTAACCCTAACCTAGACGGACACAGGACTCGGACACGACTCGGACACGGAAATTCAATTTCACGGAGCCCTGTTCAGGTAACCCGTTCTCTCTGCTCGTTGACCCATTTTCGGTTCCGTCTGTTGCATCGCGAACCCTGCGTGACCCTCTCGATGCCCGTGTAACCCGCTAGATACGTCGCGTCCTGTGGCGATCACGAACCGCGATCCAAAAACAGAAAAAATAACGCCCTGATTCACCCCGGAACTAAGTGCGCCCCACCAAACGGGACGACTTGGTCGCACGCGGTCTTTACCGAAACGTGCGCGCCGTTGATACGGACGTGCGGGATTTCACATAAGTTGATTTGGATGTGCGTGCACACCGGAATCAACGCGTATCCGCCGACAACGTCCCGTATCCGTCTGTTCTGGAATACGTCGTAACTTTGTGTACACACGTCGGATCGAAACAAAATTTGCGCCATCGAACTCGTAGCAATACGCTGGTCCTGTGACCCAAGTTTGGTTCGATTCTGAGAACGTTGACAAAATCGCGTATCGTGGGTCCTACAGGCTCCACTTGACGGGCGATTTTGTGATCGGCTCATCGAAATCCAATTCTGGAAGTTTTATTGGGTTCGTATCATCGTTCTGGACCTGTTGACACTAAGTTTGACGAATTTGGAGAACTTTGTCCCTGACATATTTTTTGGTGCGAAGCGGGCCACATGTGGATCCCGCTTTGACCCAAAATTGTTATTTTTGCCCTTGTCTCCAAATTAGACTCAAGGACAGGCGTTTCTAGCTATTTGATATTTTCTGAATCTGATGGTAATGTTTGTTTCAGCATTCGGAGACGTTCCTAGAGATTTCACGAATACCAGAGCTACCGTTGGAAACCAAACACCAGGTAAGTGTACCTTGCCAACTCGCAGTGATTCCTGTTATAGTACTTTGCTTGAGTTCTTGTGTATACATATATAATCTTGATATAAATGTTCAACCTAGGACCGTGTGACTTTACTTAGCGTCCGATTAATAGTCGGGTGCCAACACCGTACGTGGAGTTGTGTAACGTCACATAGACATGGATACCGAGACCCTATACTTCTCGTTCTTGTCTTATCAAGTACAATATAGCCCAGGACACTTGACACTATTCATGAGACAGAATCTTCCTGAGATATTCATGGTGATTCTGTGTAGGATACAGGTTTTATGACATAGACATTATATTCATAGACATTAGATGACTTGCTGCATTAGATATGATCGTGCGTGACATGGAAATGAGGCATCGTGGACATGGGACGTGTGATTTCATTGGGTGGGGAGAGACACACAGGCTACAGGCTGATTTCATATATATAATATATAGTAAACTATATAGTAAAATTTATAGTTATTGCTGCTACCCGGCTCCCCGACACAGAGCTTGTAGTGGTCTCAGCCTGAGTACTAGTGATGCTCTCAACTTGCATATCACATAGCTGGTTACATAGTTTACCCTTTTGTTTATTTATTACTGCACTGTATATATTTTGGCATGAGTTATTTTGTACCTTGCTATGTCCCCTGAGGACCTGGATCTGGATTATGTCCCCAGGTATAGCCGAAGAGATCTACCCCGAGGTGTACGAAATATGAGCACTTCTCGGAACAGTACCAGAACCTGAGGACGAGATCGTGCCAGAGGACTTCTTTTGAGTATTGGCTTTATATACTCAGTTATTTCTATTTTCAGTTACTTTACTTCATGTCTATTTGCATTAATGTATCAGACTTATTCTCGGGTTGTTCCCCGAGACACTTTTGTTGAGATATGTTAGTTATATTTATTTGCATTTATTCTGGCATTTGATCTGTGATTATCTGTTGTGGATGAGATTAGAATAGACTGTGACTTATAACATTGGACCTATTTATTGTTGTACTACAACTTAAGTATGCCCTGATGGATCCATTAAATTGGGTTGTCCATCGGTGCGTACTGCTGGCCATTGCCACGTATCCAGTCCCTCGATATTTTGGGACTGGGGCGTGACATAGCTTATGACTGGTGGACAACGTAGGAGGGTTTTTTCACAGCGTCGATTATATGAGCAATTTTTAGTAAGAGGTTCCAAATGAGGTATTTTGATGCGGTGGCGGATTATGAGGTTCAGCAGAGGTTTAACAACCTCATGCAGGAGGGTAGGACCGTCGACGGTTACACGGCGGAGTTTGCGAGGCTTATTCGGTTTGCTCCCAGTTTAGTAGCGACCGAGTTGGAGAGGTCGAGGAGGTTGCAGCAGAGACTCCATTTAGAGATTATCTTGGCGGTGGAGCAGCATAAGTTTCAGACCTTTGACGCAGTGATGCGGGCAACCAGGAGATATGAGTACACATTGCGCAGAGGATTACAGATCGAGTTAGGATCCAGAAAAGGTCCAATATTTTAGGAGGATCAACATCCCTGTCATCAGCACCAGCTCCAGCAGTTTGAGCCCTGATGATTGGATTCTCGAGGAGGACAACATCATCTCAGCAATCTTCCCAAACGCTTCCTCAGCAGAGGCAATTATCTTCTTCTTTCCGTAGTTGTTTCCATTACAGGAAACCTGGGAATATAGTATCATAGTGCCATAGGGCACATGGATTGTGCTTGGTGTATGGGGCATCAGACCACATAGTTGGAGCATATCCTAGGAGGAACCAGACTAGATCATCATCAGCCCAGTCAATAGTTCGATCAGCAGTGCCACAGTACATGGTAACAATACCAGTGCTACAACTGCAGATTCAGAGGCCTTTGCCTCCATAGGCTCAGGCATTCCAGCATAGGCCGCAGCAATATGCGCAGGCCCAGGCACATGTGAGACCTAGAGGTCAATAGGAGAGGGGACCTGCACCCAGAGGGCAGGGTTGAGCCTTCTTGCTATCAATGGAGGAGGCTTTGGCAGCAGGAGAGGTGGTAGCAGTACCATTCTTGTATACTTTTATTCAACTTCAGCTTTATTTGGTTTTGGTACATCGTATTCATTTATATCTGCATGCTTTGCGACACGAGATGGATTGGAGTCCGAGTCCTTACCTGTAACGTTGAATATACTTACTGGTAACGGTCTCGTAGGAGTAGATAGAGTATATCTGTCATGCCCCAGTCCCAAAATATGTAGGACTAGGAATACGTAAGCATGCCAGCCGTATGTATATGGCAACTCCAATATATAAAAACCATAACACATACGTACGCTGTATTATGAACAATAATTCACAAGTGGTATATAATTATCATAAGTCACATGGCATAACTAAATCTTATCCACAGAATCAAATATAAATGAATAACCAATCAACTATATAACTGAATCAAGTACGAGGTGCTTGATAAGAACAAGTAGTTGGGTGGAGACAAATCCACTACCAAACTAGAGTATAAGAGGAACAAAATAAGTACATCTAATGAACAATGAGGCTTGAAGAGAAGATCTCCTTGAAAGATAACGAAGTAGCAAGTCCTGATCCGTGCTCCTGCGAATAGTCATGATCGTCTACACCTGAAAAGAGACCAAGTCCTCAGAGGGACGTAACAAGATACATAGAAGCATGCCATAAAGTAAATACTGTGAAAACTTGAGGGTGAACTAACCAGCTAAGTGAATGCAATTTGAGGACAACTTAGTGCGTATGGGAAGTATAGGCTAGACATATGCTGACGTAATTCACCAATCGCCGTGACTGGCTAGTATATGCCACATATGCCCCAATAATAAGGGCACTCTGCAATATAATAACGTCCATCTCCGAAGAGTGTGGTATCTGTATATGTAACGTTCATCGTTCCGAAGAATAAGGTATATGCAATATATATATATATATATATATATATATATATATATATATATATATATATACACATCCGTATCGCTCCGCGGAGCGCGGTATCTGTATAAAGGAGGTAGGTGTCCCATATGCCTACTAGTCGTCCTCCCCGTCCAATGCCAATGTACAAGTCGCGAACACGACGTGGACATCTCGTAATATAATGCAAGTCGCTAAAGAAATAAACAACTAAGCTAAATACCGTCACACGTGCTGCTCACACCGATGGCCAGTCGAGTATGATGCACGCGTCCCTACATAAACTCACTCAGAGATGTGCAATGATACGTGTCAAGGTCTGGGGAGTCATACCGATAACTCCACAACTTTAGGTGCGTCCACTAGACACTAGGTCAGACACAAGTCCTAACGTCAACGCCTTCGTTGATTGCACCCGAGTATTTCTCGGACGCGCACAGTTATATAATATTAAAACAATAAAATATACAACTAAATAATAACTGAATTTAAACAGTACAACAAGGCAAGGTATACTTGCCTGGCAAGAGAGCTGCGTAGTGTAAGCATCCAGACGTCAAGCACAAGGGATCAGAAACCATGACATCCGAACGAACATCTTCGGATACTGAAATAAACATCACCAACGTTCCCAGAATAAGCGAGATAGTCAGAAAAGCCTACCCTTTCGTCCAATTTGGACACATGGGCAAAACGGTAATTTTGGGTCAAAGCGGGTCCACATGTGGGCCACTTCACACCGAAATGCGTGCCAGGGGTAAAGGTCTCTAAATGAGACAAATTATAGGTCAAACAAATTCTAAACGTCGATACGAACTCAACGGTATGTCCAATTTTGGATTCCGGTAAGCCGATCATAAATTCGCCCTTAAAGTCAAATCGTAGGGCCCGCGAATAGGCGGCTTGGTCAACTGTCTCAGAATTGCGTGAAAGTTGGGTCACAGGACCAGCGTGATACCACGAATCCAATGGTGCAAGTTTTGTCGCATTCCGACGAGCGTACACAAAATGGGGTAGTATTTTGTAAAAGTCACGATACATGGACTTTTTACGGATACGGGTTGATTCCGACGTGCACACACGTCCGAATCAACTTCCGCGAAAGCCCACACATCAGGGTATACCATACGCGCCTTTCGATGCAATTGGTATGTGATATGGCGGTCTCGTTTGGCGGGGTGCACTCTGTATCACAAAATTTTAGTTTTAAATTATCAAGTTTTTGGTCGTTTTGTAGGCCGAATATTTTAACACATAAAATGATTTAATAAAAACTAAAAGAACAAAAAAATTCTCGGTTATATTGAGAAAAAATTCTTCAATTAGTTTTTGAAAATATTAAACAGGTTAGCGGCAAATTGGGTGTGAACATGGGGGTTTGGGTTGAAGTTTCTGGACTGTTTTGGTCAGTTTTTCGGCCATTTTCTGGTCGATTGTTCGACCAATCCGGGACACGAAAACTCGTCCCGCTTGAATAAAAATCCTAGAGGGTTAGGTTGTGAACGTACATGGACAAACCACTCGAGAAAAGGATGAGAGATGAGAGAGATAACATACCGTGAAGATGGGACGCTGCTGTGCATATGCGCACACGCGGACTACGGCGGCGGCTGCGGCGGCGCGGCGACAGTCGGCGCGTGGGCTGCGCCGGCGTCGAGGTCGGCCGGAGGTCGTCGGTCGCCGAGGCTGGAGTAGGGTTAGGGTTTATATATATATATATATATATATATATATATATATATATATATATATATATATATATATATAGAGAGAGAGAGAGAGAGAGAGAGAGAGAGAGAGAGAGGGGGGGGGGGGGAGAGAAGGATGCGGGTGAGGGGAATCCGCTAGGTAGAGAATAGGTTAGGTTTTTAGGAATGGTTAGCTTTTGCTTAGGTTTTTATATTATTTTTATTTTCTTTTTATTTTTCTTTTCCTTTTCTTTTCTTTTCTTTTCTTTTCTTTTCTTTTTTATTTATTTCTATTTCTATTACTATTACTATTACTAATATTATTATTATCACTATTATTATTACTATTATTATTACTATTAATATTATCATTATTATTATCAAATATATATTTATTTACATATATTCACATATATAAATGAGAAAAATCCAACAATAATATTGCTCACAAAATAAATTCTAAAATTTTACCTTATAAAGATTTAATAAAATACTACACTCAAAATATTTTATAAAATATTTTGTAATTAATAATTAGATATTTATCTAGTTATATAAATCAAATAATTATATTATCTAATTAACTAAGTAAATAACTAAAATAGTTATCCACACAATAGGATAATAGTAAATAATATGCACATCTATAAAAAAGGAAAAATGCCTAACGTGGCGCAGAAAATTATGGGATGCTAATTGTAGGAAGTCAGGATAGAAAAATACACACAAATAAATTATATATATAAATTATCTAAATATTTAACAATTAATCTGTGGTCGTTACACTAATGTCATATTAACACCAAGAGATCGAATATTTGTGCCACAAAAAGATCCTACATGTAGTGTCTCCTATGTAGGCTACTTCCTATGAAGGACGGTACAGATTTTGGGGCCATCCTATATTATTAATGTCTATACCACGGTGAAGTGTCCTAATATAATCATTAGGTTTTAATTGATAAAAAAATAATCTAAAATAAATACAAGAAATATAAAATACACACAAGATACCTATTTTTGGGCGAGGGGGTTTACAATCTACCCAACTTAAAAGAATTTCATCCTCGAAATTAAAAATAAGGCATAATTTTTTTTAAAATCCTTTACATTCGTATATAAGGCAAGTCTATCGCAATTTCTTCCAAAAATTTAAATAACCAAATCTATTTCAAATTCATCGCACTCACTTCAAAATTAGATTAACCACTGTTTAATTCAAAATTTAACATATCGTAATATCTTCTCAATTTTTAAATAATCAACATCCAATTTTTAGTCAAATCTATATGACATCCCACATCAAAATTTATATCACAATTTCAAACTATCATAATCTCCTCTAGACTTTGAACAATAAACAATTCTAATCAAATCTTATTCCTATTCTCAACTTAAGAATTTCGTACTCTTCAAATTTTAAACTCAATTTTCATCCTCAATATTTCAAATAGATGATCCAACAATCAACATTCAAATTTTAGTTCAAATCATCAAATTATAAAATTTTGAACTCAATCCACCAATGTTCATGTTTAGAGTTCTATTTATTTTTCTCAAGATTTAAATTGTTGATTCAATCTTCAATATTCAAATTTAAATCATGTGCTCAAAGTATAAATATTTGGTCCTCAATATCAAGATTTCAAAATTTATTAAATTCTCATCATCTTAATCATTCTTCTAAAAATTCTCAAAATTAAAATGACTTAAATCTTTCAATCTAATCTTACTTGATCACAAAAAATTCACCTCAAGTTGACAATGAGACTTCTACCCAACTTAGAATTTATCCATCTATCATATAAGGCTATACATTTAAGAAAAACTTTCTCAAATTATTTAATCGTGTTATTCAATCCTCAAACACAAAATATCTCACATGTTTTATGCCCTTAATTACGAAAGATAGTCACCAAGTAATGTGATTGACCTATGGGGTATATCTAGGACTCTCCGTGTATCAAACTTATACCAAGCACGAGCGTTCGTCTTTCCGAAATAGGAAAAGACGAAAAACAATAATAAAGAATTCAAGGAGGAGGTGATAGAATACAAGTATGGGGTTCAAGGCGATTAAAGAATTCAAAAGGGAGTTGTCAAGGCAGTTGTGGATTGAAATCCTATTTTGGTAAATTCCTATTCGTATGCTCATATCAGTACAGTTATGTAACCGAGAAGATGTGCTCGAAGATATTTAAGGGCAAGTATATTCGTCTACTAGTCAACTATATTTCTCAATCCACGTAAAGTAGTCATGCGAAGAGAGAACCAAGCACACTAAGATTGATCAGACCATAATACACTAATTCTAGATAGATAATTGCATTAGTGTATGCACCCAATAATACATATGTCATGAACATGCTCGATAAAAGAATAAACTTGCAAAACTAGGCTATAATAGCAGCATAAGTCGTGGTAGTCCTAGAAAAATATAAGTACGCTGGTTTATGATGAAAGAAAGTACAAAATAATTCAAGTTCACAAAGAAGATGAGACTTGTCCGGTGTTGTGTCTCTACAGTTTCCATACTAACTTCTTGTCTAAGTCTCTAGTCGACTAAATGGGGGTATGGGCCTCTGAGTTCTACAGGCTGGATAAACACTATCTTCTTATGCAAGTCTATAGTTGGTGTCATTCAATTATACTTCATTAATGGGTCAAGAAGACTATGTGATACTAGGTTGTGAGGCATACTATCCAACTTAAAAGAATAAACTAATACTATAACTGCCTTGTGGGGATAAGGTAGAAACTCTTGTTGGGGTACAAAAAAAAAAGATCTTGGTACTTATTAGGGTATCCTATTGCATTATATAGGTAATGGTCATCTTAAGTCTTAATCATAGTGCTTATAGAACAAAAGTGTTAATAATAAGAATGTAGAAGTTACTGGCTCTCAAGTGAAAGAGGATATAACCTATATGGAGATATGTGGAACAGATTACTTAATTTGAAACTAAAGGATAATCATAAAATCATAATATAAATGAACAACTTAAACTATCAAGTTCTAACTACTAAGCACATAATTTCAAAATTCAAGATTAACAACTATAATCCTAGCAAACTATATATCCTTAACATAAAAGAAAATTACTTGGCCTACAATCAGAAGGATAAGGTGGCACGAATTGAAAGATGAAAGAAAATTTTAGTCGTCGCACAATTAGCGAGCGTTAAGGTTTCAGAGGAACAAGATATGAAATTAAATAGAGTGACTCTTGATAATATCATGGTTTCCTAAGGAAATATGGTATGCAAATCTCTGTGTTCGAGGTATGATCAAGAAAAATGTTCTATTCATTCCTCTTGGCTTCCTAAGGTACTGTTATGCTAATATCAAGACAATAAGCTAAATTTATAGTTCTCTAATACTATCTCACTATGAAAGTTAGGTTTAGTCCTAATATTCAACCTTGGATTTCTATTGGTTCCTCAATGCTAGGGTCAAACGATATAGTCAAATTTCAAACTAACCCTAGTAGTGTCTATACTACTCTCAAGTCCTTCATAAATATATCAAGGGATAATGGTCAATTAATCTACATGTGAGGGATGCTAGGGTTCATTAGGTATTCTAAACTTAGTGATGTGCCAATATTCTACTTGTATTCTTAGTTGGAATATTACCCTAATTATCATCTTAACAACAAGAATTCCTATATTCTAGGAGAAGGCTATACTCAAGAAACTATTAGGGAAGTATATGAATCAAGCAGGATGCAATTATTTAAATAGAACGGACTGGAAGGAAGGTGAGTCATAGTCAAATATGGATGAGACCTAAAACTCTAATCCTAGGTGCAGGCCCGCTCGGTACAGTTACGTAACCGAAACGGCTAATTCGACCTGCATGGGCCACCACTAAAAATATATCACGCCCCAGTCCTAAAATACGTAGGACTAGGAATACGTAAGCATGCCAGCCGTATATATATGGAAACTCCAATATATGAAAATCATAACACATACTTACGCTGTATTATGAACAATAATTCACAAGTGGTATATAATTATCACAAGTCACAGGGCATAACTAAATCTCATCCACAGAATCAAATATAAATGAATAACCAATCAACTATATAACTGAATCAAGTATGAGGTGCTTGATAAGAACAAGTAGTTGGGTGAAGACAAATCCACTATCAAACTAGAGTATAAGAGGAACAAAATAAGTACATCTAATGAACAATGAGGCTCGAAGAGAAGATCTCCTCGAAAGATAACGAAGTAGCAAGTCCTGATCCGTGCTCCTACGAATAGTCATGATCGTCTACACCTAGAAAGGGATCAGGTCCTCAGAGGGACGTAACAAGATACATAGAAGCATGCCATAAAGTAAATACTATGAAAACTCGAGGGTATAGGCTAGACATATGCTGACATAATTCACCAATCGCCGTGACTGGCTAGTATATGCCACATATGCCCCCATAAAAAGGGCACTTTGTAGTATAATAACGTCAAGCTCCGAAGAGCGTGGTATCTGTACATGTAAAGTCCATCGTTCCGAAGAACGAGGTATCTATAATATATATATATATACGTCTGTATCGCTCCGCAGAGTGTGATATCTGTATAAAGGATGTGGGTGTCCCATACGCCTACTAGTCGTCCTCCCCGCCCAATGCCAATGTAAAACTAAGCTAAAGAAATAAATAACTAAGCTAAATACCGTCACACGTGCTGCTCACATCGATGGCCAGTC
Source organism: Iris macrosiphon (assembly GCA_036927795.1). NCBI lineage: Eukaryota > Viridiplantae > Streptophyta > Magnoliopsida > Asparagales > Iridaceae > Iris > Iris macrosiphon. The sequence continues at coordinate 83,114,154 of JAYESA010000020.1, forward strand.
GAGTATGACGCATGCGTCCCTACATGAACTTACTCTGTGATGTGCAATGATACATGTCAAGGCCTGGGGAGTCATACCGATAACTCCACAACTTTAGGTGCGTCCACTAGACACTAGGTCAGATACAAGTCCTAACGTCAACACCTTCGTTGACTGCACCCGAGTCTTTCTCGGGCGTGCACAGTTATATAATATTAAAATAATAAAATATGCAACTAAATAATAACTAAATTTAAACAGTACAATAAGGTAAGGTATACTTGCCTGGCAAGAAAGCTGCGTAGTATAAGCATCCAGACGTCAAGCACAAGGGATCAGAAACCATGGCATCCGAACGAACGTCTCCGGATGCTGAAATAAACATCACCAACGTTCTCGGAATAAGCGAGATAGTCAGAAAATCCTACCCTTTCGTCCAATTTGGACACAGGGGCAAAATAATAATTTTGGGTCAAAACGGGTCCACCTGTGGGCCACTTTGCACCGAAATATGTACCAAGGATAAATGTCTCTAAATGGGACAAATTATAGGTCAAACAAATTCTAAACGTCGATACAAACTCAATAGTATGTCCAATTTTGGATTTTGGTGAGCCGATCATAAATTCGCCCTTAAAGTCAAACCGTGGGGCCCGCGAATAGGCGGCTTGGTCAACTGTCTCAGAATTACGTGAAACTTGGGTCACAGGACCAGCGCACACACGTCCGAAACAACTTTCGCGAAAGCCCACACGTCAGGATATACCATATGCACCTTTCAATACAATTGGTACGCAATGTAGCGGTTCTGTTTGGCGGGGCACACTCCGTGTCACAAAATTTCAGTTTTAAATTATCAAGTTTTTGGTCATTTTGGAGGTCGAATATTTTAACACATAAAACAATTTAATAAAAACTAAAAGAACAAAAAAAAATTCGGTTGAAGTTTTTGGGATGTTTTGATCAGTTTTTCGGCCATTTTTTGGTCATTTTTTTGACCAATCCGGGACACGAAAACTCGTTTCGCTTGAATGAAAATCCTAGAGGGTTAGGTTGTGAACGTACACGGATAAACCGCTCGAGAAAAGGACGAGAGATGAGAGAGATAACATACCGTGAAGATGGGACACTGCTGTGCACATAAGCGCGTACGCACACGCCGACGACGGTGGGGTCGGCGCGGAGGCGGCGCCGGCGTCGAGGTCGGCCGGAGGTCGTCGGTCGCCGGGGCTGGAGTAGGATTAGGGTTTATATATATATATATATATATATATATATATATATATATATATATAGAGAGAGAGAGAGAGAGAGAGAGAGAGAGAGAGAGAGGGGGGGGGGGAGAGAAGGCTGCGGGTGAGGGGAATCCGCTGGGTAGAGAATATGTTAGGTTTTTAGGAATGGTTAGCTTTTGCTTAGGTTTTTATATTATTTTTATTTATTTTTTATTTTTTATTTTTTATTTTTTATTTTTTATTTTTTATTTTTTTATTTTCTTTTCCTTTCCTTTTTTATTTATTTCTATTTCTATTACTATTACTAATATTATTATTATCACTATTATTATTACTATTATTATTAGTACTATTATTATTATTATTACTATTAATATTATCATTATTATTATCAACTATATATTTATTTACATATATTCACATATATAAATGATGAAAATCCAACAATAATATTTCACACAAAATAAATTCTAAAAAATTTTACCTTATAAAGCTTTAATAAAATACTACACTCAAAATATTTTATGAAATATTTTGTAATTAATAATTAGATATTTATCTAGTTATATAAATCAAATAATTGTATTATCTAATTAACTAAGTAAATAACTAAAATGGTTATCCACACAATAGGATAATAGTAAATAATATGCACATCTATAAAAAGAAAAAATGCCTAACGTGGCACGAGAAATTATGGGATGCTAATTGTAGGAAGTTGTGATAGAAAAATAACCATAAATAAATTTTATATATATATATATATATATATATATATATATATATATATATATATATATATATATATATATATATATATATATATAATCTAAATATTTAACAATTAATCTATGGTCGTTACACTAATGTCATATTAACACCAAGGGATCGAATATTTGTACCACAAAAAGATCCTACATGTAGTGTCTCCTGTGTAGGCTACTTCCTATGAAGGGCGATACAGATTTTGGGGCCATCCTATATTATTAATGTCCAAACCACGGTGAAGTGTCCTAATATAATCATTGAGTTTTAATTGATTAAAGAAATAATCTAAAACAAATACAAGAAATACAAAATACACACAAGATACCTATTTTTGGGCGAGAAGATTTACAATATCCCTCGTGTAGAGTTATAGTATGCGGGAGAGAGTTTCTCGCGAGGCTGATTGATTTTTCTAATGGCGATTATGATATCATCCTTGGAATGGATTGGTTGAGTTCGAGACACGCGATGATAGATTGCCATAGTGGCAAGGTTATCTTTCATGTACCTAGTGGGGAGGAGTTCTCATTCTTGAGAGGTGTAGTAAAGTCACCGGAGGTTACATTGATAATGGCAGAGACTGAGGAGGCACATTTTTCCAGAGTAGTTTGTGAGTTTTCTGACGTATTTCTCGACGAGCTACCAGGTGTACCACCAGTTAGAGATGTGGAGTTCTATATTGATTTGATCCCGAGAGCAGAGCCAGTTTCAGAGAGAGTTTATAGGATGTCACCATCTGAGTTGGAGATCTTATACCGGATGATTGAGGAGTTGAGAGCTAAAGAATTTATTAGACCTAGTGCATCGCCTTGGGGAGCCCCATTACTTCTTGTTAAAAATAAGGATGGTTCATCGCATTTAGTTATTGATTCTAGAATACTAAATACAGCAACCATTAAGAACAAGTATCCCTTGCCCAAGATATATGACTTATTTGATCAGCTCAGTGGGGCAGCTGCATTTTCTAAGATCGATTTTTAGTCTCGGTATTATCATATTAGAGTCAGAGAGCAGGACATACCCAAGACGGCGTTCAGATCTAGATATGGATTGGGAGTTCCTAGTTATGCCATTTGGAGCGACCAATGCACCAGCTATATTCATGTCTCTTATGAATATCATCTTCATGCCTTACCTAGACCAGTTTGTGAAAGTGTTTATTAATGATATCTTGGTCTATAGTCAGAGTGAGGAATAGCATGAGCAACATCTTCGCGTATTTCTTCATATTCTTCAAGAGTAGCAGCTATACGCGAAGTTTAGTAAGTGTGAGTTCTGGCTTGATCGTATCTCATTCTTGGGACATATCATTTCTGGTGGAGGAGTCGAGGTGGATCCCAAGAAGGTGGAGGCTATTGAGAGTTGGCCAATACCCCGTAAAACTTTAGATGTGCGCAGTTTTCTGGGTCTAGCAGGCTACTATAGACGGTTTATGGTAGACTTTGCTAGGATCTCTGCACCCATGACACGGCTAACGTGTAAGGATGTGCGCTTTGAGTGGTCAGATGCTTGTCAGACTTATTTCAAAAAGCTCAAGCAGAGTTTGATTTTGGCTCCTATTTTGACACTTCTAATGGGACCATGTGGGTTCTCAGTGTATTGTGATACTTCAGGAGTGGGACTAGGGTGTGTCCTTATACAACATGTGTAGTGCTCCGCTTCCAACGGTTCACTAACGTAATACCTTCGGCTTATGACTCATTTTAAACTGAGTATCGGGGAAACCTTACGACCTAATCGATGCATGGACGAAGTGCAATGAACCTTTCTAACAGATGGATCGGCTTCTATTGAAATAAGTCCAAGAGTTTTTGTTGAATGTTTTGCTACTTGGTTTTGTGTTGCTTTGCATTTTTGTGTTGCTTTCGATGATTGGTTTTCATAAGTTTGCTTTCCTCACTTGCGCATTCATTTTGAATTGTAAGAGAAAGATCAAATGATGCTAACCAAATGTTGTTGCAATTTTAGGACGCATAACCAAGGAATGATCGCTACGTGAGACTTCTCCATTTACTTGTTGATTCATTCGGTAAGTGACTTCGGCCCTTCAATGAATCCTTTTGTCTGCACGTTTAATAAAAGAATCTCTAGTCCACTCTGCTGTATGTCCCTAAGTTTAATTCTTTCTCACTAATCAAGATAAGCAAAATAAAAGAACTGCATGCTTGTAAATATAAAAATATTGCTTATTTCAAGTTAATATTACTTACCCCTTATTTGTTTACTGCACAACAAGAATGTGTATAGAAAATCTCTTATGATTTGACAAGTATTCGATGCTACAAGAAAAGGAACTAATTGTGCACCCTGAGGTACGGTCGCTTGCGATGTAGTGGGGTGTAGCTATTAGATAAGTAAAGAGAAGATGGAAATGTGTGCTTGTTTTTAGTTCTGTGCTTGTGATATTTTATCTGATAGAAGTTCATGTCTTGCATCGGCCTCAGACAACTTGTGCACAAGGTAATGGTCTCTCGAATGATTCCTGGGGCACTGGAAATCAGTCGGTCCGGAAGAGATTGTTGACGGTACCCTGAGAAACGGTCCTTTTGAGGATGTAGTGGGATGTTGTGTCTATTAGTGCAGAGCGAAACCTTGCATCACATCTACTAGTGCTCATGTTACGTTAGGGTGAGGTACTGCAGGCGAGTCGCAGGGCATTCATATGTACTAGTGTAGAGCTGAACCTTGAGTCACCGCTGCTAATTAATGAGGACAAACTCTCATGGGCTATCATGTAGTTAGGTAGCATGCTAGGTGCAACCTTCTTGCAAGTCTAACCAATAGATGGAAAGTCCCTTGATCCTTGAGATATATATGTACCAAGTCCCAAGTCCCTTGAGATATTGATTCCAAGTCCCTCGAGATTATATTATATGCAAATTGTGGCTAACTTGTGTGTCTGCTGCAGGGATAACGACTGAACGTGGGTAAGAATTATCATTATGTGGCTTACTTTATTATTTATGTTCATTTGCATGCCTTGCTAAAAAGAACCTAGACAACTAGAAAGATCACTTAATGAGCATGCTAGCTTCACAAGTTTACTTAGTATGGATTATCAGGTGGGTTTGGCTTCGGTCGCTCGCCAGTACATATGGGGTACTGACCCACGTTTGTGGGCATATTCAGGTTCTGAGGACATGACTTTGGCAAGCCTCTTCAACCTGTATGAGCGCATCCAAGCCAGTGGAAATCGTGCTCGTTGCAAGCCAAGCTTCTTCCTTCCAGTATGCTAGTTTCCTTTCTGTTGCAAGTTTCTTTTAAGGTATTTTTTACTTATTATCCTAGTATAAGGATATAATGTATGGGCGTTGTGTCTTATTTTGGATTTCAAAGAGATGTAAGCCAACTATGGCATATTTGTAATCTGCCAAGCAAATACATTGTAATCCATTTCAGTATTTCAATAAAGAAAGTATTTTGGATTCCTATCATATGTGTTCAATCTTTGGTTTTCTGCAAGGATATATCTGTGATGCTTTATATCTTGTCTATTTTATATTTTTTGTAGGTACTATGCCTTGTGCAAGCGCAACTTAGGCTTGCACGGTGTCACGTCCCAGTCCCAAAATACATAGGACCAGGAATACGTAAGCATACCAGCCGTATGTATATGGAAACTCTAATATATGTATACCATAAAATACACGTACGCTGTAATATGAATATTAACTCACATGTGGTATATATATTGTCATAAGTCACAGGGCATAACTAGATCTCATCCACAGAATCAAATAATCAATCAACTATATAACTGAATCAAGTATAAAATGCTTGATAAGAACAAGTAGTTGGGTGGAGACAAATCCACTACCAAACTAGAATATAAGAGAAACCAAATAAGTACATATAATGAACAATGAGACACGAAGAGAAGACCTCCTCGAAAGAGAGATAAGTAGCAAGTCCTTATCCGTGCTTCTGCAAATAGTCATGATCGTCTACACCAGAAAAGGGACCAGGTCCTCAGAGGGACATAACAAGATACATAGAAGCATGCCAATTGAATACAGTAAAACATGCATAATAGACAAAAAATATATAAGTACGCTGTACTAGACAATCTATATGAATGCATAATGAGGACAACCTTTTCGACGTATGGGTAGGTGTAGGATGCTCTATCTATCTCACAACTCACACACAATTCCATGAACATCAGAAGCCGTCATACCTCGAGGGTAGCGACCATCACGACACCAAAAGTCGACATACCTCGAGGGTAGCGACCATCGCGACACAACTCCCGTAGTGCGTGCTAGTTACTACGGTTTACCAGAGTGGGTAGCCCATACGCCTACTGATTGTCCTCCCCTCCTATGATACTATATGTCAAGTGTGTGTCAACATATATAGTATATAATTATGACTGAAAGAAAATACATATATAATGAATATAAAAAAATATGATAAGTATGCAAAGTACTATAAGCAATTTGGCAAGGTATCTTGCCTAGCAAGAAAGCTGAGAAGTGTAAGCATCCAGACGTCAAGCACAAGGGATCAGAAACTATGGCATCAGAATGAACGTCTCCGGATGCTGAAATAAACACCACGAACGTTCCCAGAATATGCGAGATAGTCAAAAAAGTCTACCCTTTCGTCCAATTTGGACACAGGGGCAAAACGGTAATTTTGGGTCAAAGCGGGGTCCACATGTGGCCCACCTTGCACCAAAATGTGTGTCAGAGGTAAAGGTCTCTAAGTGGAACAAATTATAGGTCAAAAAAATTATAAACGTCGATACGAACTCAACGGTATATCCAATTTTGAATTCCGGTGAGCCGATTACAAATTCGCCCTTCAAGTCAACCCGTGGGGCCCGCGAATAGACGGCTTGGTCAACTGTCTCAGAATCGCGTGAAACTTGGGTCACAGGACCAACGTGATACCACAAATCCAATGGCGCAAGTTTTGTCGTATTCTGACGAGCGTACACAAAGTGAGGTGATATTTTGTAAAAGTCGTGATATAGGGACTTTTTGCGAATATGGGTTGATTTTGACGCGCACACACGTCCGAATCAACTTTCACGAAAGTCCATACGTCTGGATATACCATACGTGCCTTTCTGTGTAATTGGTACACGACTAGGCAGCCCCATTTGGTGGAACGTACTCCGTATCATAAAATTTTAGTTTTAAAATGTCAAGTTTTTGGTCGTTTTGGAGGTCGAATAATTTAACAATTAAAACAAATTAATAAAAAGTAAAAGAACAGTTAAATTCTCGGTTATATATAGAAGAAAACCCTTCAATTAGATTTTAAAAATATTAAACAGGTTGGTGGCAAATTGGACATGAACATGGGGGTTTGGTGTTGAAATTTTGGACTGTTTTTGGTCAGTTTTTCAGCCATTTTTCGGTCGATTTTTTGACCAATCCAGGGTACGAAAACTCGTCCTGCTTGAAGGAAAATCCTAGAGGGTTAGGTTGTGAACGTACACGGATAAACCGCTCACAAAAAGAATCAAGGATGAGGGAGATATTGTACCATGAAGATGGGGACTCTGTTGCATGTGCGGCTGCTGCATTCCGCGCGCGCCGGCGGGGGCGGACGGCGGTGCGGTCGACGCCGGCGCGGCTGCAGTCGATCGGCGACGGCGCGGCGAGCTGCGGCGCCGGGGGGGGGGTCGGAGGTCGGCCGGCGGCTGGGGTAGGGTATTAGGGTTAGGGTTTAGGTGGTTTGATATATATATATATATATATATATATATATATATATATATATATATATATATATATATATATATATATAGAGAGAGAGAGAGAGAGAGGGAGAGAGAGAGCCGCGGGGGGGGGGGGGATATATATATATATATATATATATATAGAGAGAGAGAGAGAGAGAGAGAGAGCCAGGGGGTGGGGTTGTGGTTCGCATGGGCTGCTGCTGGGTAGATGTAGTTTAGGAATATGATTAGTTATTAGGGAATAGTTAGGTAAGGTGTTTATTATTATCTTTTTCTTTTGTTTTCTTTTCTTTTCTTTTCTTATTCTTTTCTATTACTATTACTATTACTATTATTATTACTATTAATATTAATATTAATATTAATATTAATATTAATATTAACATCATTATTATTATTATTATTATTATTACTATTACTTTTTAATAATAATAATAATAATATTATTATTACTATTACTATTACTTATTATTATTATTATTATTACTACTATTACTATTACTATTATTATTATTATTATTATTATATATTTATATATATAGATGGGATTATATAAAAAAAATTAAAAAAAACATTTGCACACAGAATAAATTCTAGAAAATCTATCGCCCTTAAACAAGACTCTAAAATAATAAAAATTATTTTGTGGAATAATTATAAATGAGTATTTATATAATTAAATTAATCAAAAAATTTTATTGTCTTATTAACTTTAAAAATACTCTAAAGAAATTCAATAATTTAATAAAAATACTTAAATTAAAATTAAATTTTTTTGGGGGTTTACATTCTACCTAACTTACAATAATTTCGTCCTCGAAATTAACACTAACCCATATTCGTAATAAATCACTATAGCTATTAACACTTCGTTGCTAGCTAGCATCGCTTCCTAAAAGGTTATGGTCAGCCATCCTACCACTTTCCTCCCTTATTGTCTGTACATTAATCTTTTATCCTCTAACACATCTACACTATCCAACTTACAAGAATTTTACTAGTAGTCAAAGTCTTTTGAGGCTATTGTCGAGGTTGTAAGACGAATTCATTCATTGGGTCAAAATTTTTGGGATACATGTCTGGAATCTCATAACCATGATTTTTTTTTGTAACCGTCAAGTATCGTAGTCTAATACTGCCATGCCACCGGACCAGTATGTCTGCAAATAATTTGACTACTCTACTATAATGGTCTAGCTGCAGCTGTCGCTACCTCACCAACGATTTGTCATAGTCATCAGTTCGTAATAAGTGCATTCAAATCTTCCCTAAGCTTAGTCTAAGTTTTAAGGCAACAATTAAGATTTTGACTAACTTTATAAAACTATTAGAAGTATGAACCATTTCAACAATCCAACTAATTCATGTTAGACTAAAGTATGCTACTCAAGGTTTAAAAATAATAAGAGAATACATATATTGTTATAGTGCATATACATAAGGGTTATCATTATGAACTCATCTTTTTTAGTTATTAATTATTACTAACCCATTTATGTTTTAACTAACAAAATAAGGGTGAGGTTGAAGTAAATCAACAATTCAGGATGGCATGAAAAGATGCAACTACGATAGAAAGAATTAGGCATGGGACAAGGAATGGATATGGAAGAGAAGATGGGCAACCTAAGGGGACGAGGTGGTGATAGAAAAGAGAATACTACTACTGCTACTCGTGTCATCCATTAGCATCGTGGATATGTCATATAGTTAAAATATCAACATATCCTCAAAAATTTAACACCAAATATATCACATGTGATATGTCCTTAATTACAAAAGATAGTCACAAGGTAATGTGATTGGCCTATGGGGTATATCTAGTAGTCTCCGTGTATCAAACTTATACCAAGCACGAACGTTCGTCTTTCCGAAATAGGGGAAGACGAAAAACAATAATAAAGAATTCAAGGAGGAGCTGATGGAATACAAGTACGAAGTTCAAGGCGATTAAAGAATTCAAAAAGAGAGTTGTCAGGACAGTTGTGGATTAAAATCTTATTTTGGTAAATTCTTATTCACATGCTTATATTAGTACAGTTATGTAACCGATAAGATATGCTCGGACGTGTCTAAAGGGCAAGTATATTCGTCTAACATGCTGAGTCAACTATATCTCAATCCACGTAAAGTAGTCAGGCGAAGAGCAAACCAAGTGCATTAAGGTTGATCAGACCATAATACACTGATTCTGATTTAGATAATGTATGAGTAGGCGTCCCCAATAACACATATGTCATGAACAAGCTCGATAAAAGAATAAGCTTGCAAAACTAGGCTATAAAATAGCAGCATAAGCGGAGGTAGTCCAGAAAATATAAGTACGCTGGATTATGATGAAGGAAGGTACAAAATAATTCAAGTTCATAAAGAAGATAAGACTCGTCCGATGTTGTGCCTCTACAGTTGCCATACTAACTTTTTGTCTAAGTCTCTAGCCGACCAAATGGGGGTATGGGCCTCTAAGTTCTACAGTCTGGATAAATACTATCTTCTTATGCAAACCTATAGTTGGTGTCATTCAATTATACTTCATTAATGGGTCCAAAGGACTATGTGATACTAGGTTATGAGGCATACTACCCAACTTATAAGAATTTAACTAATAGTGTTATTGAACAATAGAGCGTATATACCTAGTACAAGTCACCTTCCTAACCCCTATCAAGCACGAGAGAAAAGATAAGATTGACATTGTGAAAGGATCAATCAAGATGCAATGCAAGCAATCAAATAAGAATGTGAAATGAAATCAAGGGCGGTGATTAAATAAGTGGATGAGATCCTATATTCTAATACTATGCGCAGGCTTGCTCGGTACTGTAATATAACCGAGACAATATGCTCTCGACCTGCATGGGCCACCACAAAAATATGTTACGCCCCAGTCCCAAAATACGTAGGACCAGGAATACGTAAGCATGCCAGCCGTATGTATATGGCAACTCCAATATATGGATACCATAAGACACACGTACGCTGTAATATGAATATTAACTCACATGTGGTATATATATTGTCACAAGTCATAGGGCATAACTAGATCTCATCCACAAAATCAAATAACCAATCAACTATATAACTGAATCAAGTATAAAATGCTTGATAAGAACAAGTAGTTGGGTGGAGACAAATCCACTACCAAACTAGAATATAAGAGAAACCAAATAGTACATCTAATGAACAATGAGACTCGAAGAGAATACCTCCTAGAAAGAGAGATAAGTAGCAAGTCCTGATCCGTGCTCCTGCGAATAGTCATGATCATCTACACCTGAAAAGGGACCAGGTCCTCAGAGGGACGTAACAAGATACATAGAAGCATGCTAATTGAATACAATAAAACATACATAATAGACAGAAAATATATAAGTACGCTGTACTAGACAATCTATATGAATGCATAACGAGGATAACCTTTTCGATGTATGGGTAGGTGTAGGATACTCTATCTACCTCATAACTCACACACACGTCCATGAACATCAGAAGCCGTCATACCTCGAGGGTAGCGACCATCGCGACACCAGAAATTGACATACCTCGAGGGTAGCGACCATCGCGACACAACTCCCATAGTGCGTGCTAGTTACTATGGTTTACCAGAGTGGGTAGCCCATACACCTACTGATTGTCCTCCCCTTCCGTGATACTATGTGTCAAGTGTGTGTCAACATATATAGTATATAATTATGACTGAAAGAAAACGCATATATTGTCACTACCACATTCCGAAGACAGGGGTATTTTCGAATTTTTACAATATTTAATATTATGGTAGTTACAATTAAATAATTGTACGATAATATTTTATTTAAATAATTATGTGTGATGTGTAATTAAATATAGTATTAGATGCAATGTTCATTTATTTTTAGCTAGCAGAATTGACCTAGAAGTCCAGTAGACGAACACCTGTCGGAATTATGGAATTTTTGTATTTAATTATTTATTTAGAATTTAATTCTTGGAGTTTGTAATTGATTACCGTATTTTTGTTAATTTGCGCGTTGCCTTTGCTTCGATAATTGGAGCAGTATCCTGACTTTTGTCTTCCAACAAATTTCATAATCTTGCCCTAGACATGCCCGCCTTCCATTCTGCTATTTTTGCAACTCATAATTATGCTCCCTGTGCATTGTTTCTAGCCGCACAAAAATCATCGCGGACGTTATTTAAATAATCCCTATTTTGTATCGTTATGCGTTCCAATCGAATTTGGGGACAATCTTGACCTATTTTTCGTGCGGCCCAAATTAGGGTAATATTCTGTTCTGAGTCTTCTTCATTATTGGTATTGATGACCTGACCTGATTTTGGCCCCATGTACTCCTAATTAATTCTTGAACACAACTTGTATTTTATTCTAATTAAATTGAGGATACTATTTAAACCAATTCTAAAATCCCAATTTAATTCCAGTGCCCTGCAAATTGAGCCCATATCGATTTTACAGTGCCCCCTGACCCTACAAAACACCGAACCCCGAATCGCCCGCCAAATTTTCGTCATTTTATGTGTTTGTGCAATTTCTTGAATTTAAGGGGCTAAGTTGCAATTATTCAATTGTAGGTGTCTTTACCCCATTGTCCAAGACCAAATGGAAAGGTTATTTATTTGTGGACCAAATTGCATTTCCCCCCCCACATGAAATTTCCTTCGTGTTTAATCTGGACCACCCATTTAGTTGGGAGCATCATCACCATTAGATTCACACCCTCATCCTATATAATATCATGTCTTGTCATCATAAGCCCTAATCCCTAGAAAACCTAGGTAACCACACCCTCACAAGCCTCCATCCTCAACCGTAGGAAACCTCTTTTCTCTTCTTCTCTTTTCTTTTCTTCTTCTCTTCTTCTCCTTCTTCCTTTCTCCTTCTTCTTTCTTATTTTTTTTCATTTGAAATTTGAATTCAATAAGGGAGGGGGGAAACACTGTTCATTCCCCCCTATACTGTGCACTCCGGCGGCCCTGTGCTCTCGGCCGACTCCCCACAGCCGGCCTACTCCAGCCGTTGGCCTGCTCCTCCCCCCATTCTCCCATTGCTCCTCCTCCTCTCCTTGCTCCTATCATCCCTCCGGCAGCCACTCCCCGGCTGTGCTCCTCCCTACCCCGACCCCGTAGCACAACTCCTCCCCGACTCCCTGTGTATTCCCGCCGGCCACACTCCAGCGGCCAACGACCGCCCGCAGTTCCCCCTGTGCACTCCGGCGCTCCACGGCAGCACCCCGCTGCAACTCCCTCGACTGCGAGCGGCTCCCTCTCCCTCTGCTCTTCCTCCCTCCGCCGGGCATCACCACCACCATCAGCCAGCCTTCGGTTCCCCGCAGCCGGCCTGCACTCCGGCGGCAAGTCCAGCCCCCATTCCCCTGTGCTCCCCGACTCCCCTCCCATTTTCCGGCTGCTCCTCCCCACTCTTCTTCCCGCTGCTCCCCATCTCCACCTATCACCACCATCATCTCCACCTATCACCACCTTCAACCCCATCCATCCATCCATCCATCCATCCATCCATCCACATCTATCCGGCAAGCGGCCAACCGAGCCCGACTCCCCACTGTCCCCGAGTCGACCTCCCGCCGGCTGCTCCTGCTGCTCGGCGACTCCCTCCGGCGGCCGGCCAGCCCCTCCCCGCTGTAAGTATGCTTCCCTCTTCCTCCTTCTTTATATACATATATATATATATATATATATATATATATATATATATATATGTGTATATATATATAATGTATGTATGAATGTATGTAAGTATTTAAGGTATACGTATATGTAAATAAATAGTATTATTTAATTAATGCTTTAAATATGTGAATATGTATAGTATATAAATACATTAGTAAGGTATATTTTAAATGAATGTACATGTATATTATTTATAAATAAAATGTTTAAATACATGTATTAGCATAGTATATATATATTTTAGTATATATATATACATATGATATATGAAATGTTTTATTAGTATACATATATATATAAACGTATTTTGGTTATATATGCATACGTATATACATATAGGTGTGTGTATTATTAGTGTATAAGTGTATGTATGTGTATAACTAATAAATAGGTATAAGTATTTATTTTTAAATTATTTGTATATGTATAGTAATTATTAATTAATGATAATACGCATATATGTATAGTATGTATATATTTAGTATATGATGCAATGTGTATATGTATTTGTATATATTATTTAATGTATAGATATATATATATGTATATAGATACGTATACGTATAATGATATATGTTGAATATTGTACTGTGTTTTTTCATATAGAAAATATGTATTATTTTGGTAATATAAATATACATATATATAAATGTATGTTTTTGGGGTGCAAATATACATATATTTTTGGTATAATTCATATAGTAAATACGTATTTTGGTAATTGGTATATATATATGTGTACATATATATATATGTATATAATAAGATTTGGTATATATTCAAATAACCGTATTTTGGTATCAATATATATATGTAGAGTTATATTTTCGTATTGGTATATATATATATTTTGTATAAACCCTTAGCATATTTTAATATATATATACATATATTTTGTATATGTATTTAATTTGATATATATATATTGTAAGTACATATGTTAAATTAGATATGTATATTTAGGTATCTAGCTACTAGGTGACCAGTATCATACCTGGCGTAGTCCCGAACTCAGTGTTTTTAGACTATGTTAGTGTAGCATCTGATGCAAATGTTGTTTTGCTTGTAATATGTTTATAGGACTGTTGGTTCACCCAGGGGATACTCTGGAACAGGACATCCATAAATATCAGCTAAGGACCCAAGGCAAGTACATTCTCTGATAATTTCCAATTTCTTGATAATTTCTATAAATTCAATAATCCTGAAATGTTACAACTGAATCTTTGACACTGTATTACACGGACTAGTATAGCTTGGATCTGCAGTCATGAGATGTTACATTGATTATCGTATTGACATTGTACACGACATGTATATTAGACATCGTACATGATAAACTGGACTTGCTCGTGTATCGTGACGTGTCATGGTTGGATCCACAGTACTAGTTGGGGGCGGGGAAGTAGTTAGTAAGAAATGTGATCATAACCTTTTATTGTAGTATAGAAATTGTAAGTGTTAATCATGCTCTTCACCCATGATTAGCCAGGCCCTGTAGTTATCGTACATGTTCCCAAGCCGATCACATTTTGAAACTACTATTTCAAACACTTAGAATGGATTACAGTTCCCTATTTCAAATCATATACTACATCACCCGTATATGATACCATACTTGTTCTTTTTATTTTCATACATGCACTAACTGTATCATATTGCCTATTGCCTGTCTCTTTACATTGCCTGTCTCTCTTTAAATTGCCACTGCATTTATTTCACTGTCTTCTCAGTAGCTAGCATGACATGTTTATTGTATTATAGATCTTATCAATTTAATGGAACTGTTATTTGAGATTGTGCTTTGCTCCTTCCTGACTGGAAATATTTTTCCAGACTATGCCTTAGAGGACCGCTGTCCGACACTTTCTGGACCATATGGTGAGTAGTTGCAGACTTGGTAGTAGATGTGATTCTGGGAGGTCTAGCCGGAATCACTAATTCTTCTAGTTTTCTGATTAGTTCTTTTAGCAGACTATTGGTACCGGATTTGTCTCCGGCAATTTTATTGAGACTGGGATATTGTTGAGTTAAGTTATTACTTTTTGACTTGTGTTGTAGTTAATTCTGTTTAATTTCTGTTCGTTATCTTATCGTGCTGTAATCCTGTGATTGAGTATGTGTTCGTTTATTTGTGTCATCCGTGCCTCCTTATGGAGATTGGATGTTGTGTGACATTAGCTAGATAGTAGCAAGACCTTGACAGCGTTCTACCGCCGACACTGTGGCGTAGGCTGGACGTACCCACGCACTCGTGCCCCTAAACCGGGTGCGGGTCGTGACACGTTTTAGTGGTGGCCCATGCTGGTCAGACTTCGCGAGTTGTGCGATGTTGTAGTAGTATGGCATCCTTGTTATACTACTGTGTGCCTGCGATAGGATCTAGGACATAGGATACTAGGATGAGAGCGAATACTCAATCATAATTCTTTGAGAGATTCCTGGAATGACCCTTGAGAATCTCATTATAAATTCTAATTTTAAATCCTTCGCCTTGTTTTCGCCTGTCCTCACTCATTGATATTGAATTTGATTATTGTTGATCAATTATTAAAATTAAAATCTTGGTACCATTGTTGAGTTTGATTCTTGTTGACCAGTTGTTAAATTTAACTCTTGGTGTCGTTGTTGAGTTTGATTTTATCGAGATAAAGTTTTACGGGCTAAAATTTACGGTATCATCTGATGACATATGTTGATGAGGACAGTGAGAAAGGTAAAACGTCTACTTTGGTTATGGAACCTAGAGTTTATCGCAGCCATATTAGCTGTCATGACGAGAACGTAGGAACCTGACTTGGATGTACATACTTTAGTTATAAAATTTAGAATTTCTCGCAGCCATACCGGTTGGCGTGGCGAAGATTCTAGATGACATGATTATAGAGTGGCATACCTTAGTTACGGAACCTGTCGTTTATCGCATCTATGCTTACTGGCGTGGCGAGGATTCTGAGTGTCATGATTTCTGATAGACGTGTATGATTATCAGGTTGTATCTTAAATTGGTTCTTAAAAGTATCATCTCAAGACTTATCTATTTCTGTTATTCCAGGACTTTGTTCCACCGCTTCTTTTCTTTACTAGCAGTAAAGATACCTTCAGTCCTTGATCCAGTTCCTTTTTGAGCTTATTTTCTTTGAGGATTCCTTGTTAGTATGATAATTAGTGACTTGCAATTTTGGTTGTGTCTTGTATTAGTTTGACTAAGTGTGACTTGTGAGTTTGTAAGTGTTCTTAGTTGGACATGTGAGCAGTAGACACTAATCTAGAGATACCCATAGCATAGTACCTTGTAGCAATAGTTCTACGATAGGTGTTATTATAATTAGTATTGGTATTATATAAAGAGGAGTAAGATGTCAGTGAGGGTTCTAAGAGTAAGTATCAGAATCAATATGCCAGCCCTGGATAGTCATTAAATTATGAAATTGGATGATCTATATAACTAATTAAGTATCAAGGAATTGTGTTCAATTTGATGATTGATACTGGGTGTATTTGAGTGCACCTTTAGTATTAGAGACTGTGAGTATTATATGTATACTTGTGGAATTAAATTTATAATTTGAAGAGTAGAAATGAATTTCAATTTTTAAAAGTTTTTGAGGATTAAAAATTCAATTCAATAAACATAGTCAAGGCTATGAAGATTTTTGGAGGTGATTAAAATTTTATTTCAATATTGAATTTTTGAATTTTGAGAAGTTGAGATATTGTCATTAAAACTTTTTGAGGATTTAGATTCGATTCAATGAACCTAGACAAGCTGTAAGGATTTTTAAGTGATTAAGTTTTATTTCAGTATTTAAATAATTAACTTTGAGGAAGGTATGTGCATTATACTTTAAATTTTTCGAGTTAGTTTCGAGGACCTTGTTTGGAGGATAAAATCTTATAGTGAGAGAGATATATTAGTAAATAGTAGATGAGGATGTAATCATGGATGTCTTGTGGACTAATGATTAGTTGATATGGATACTAGTGTACAAGAATAGGAATAAATTAGTAAATGTGCCAGAGTTAAGGGTATGTTAGAAATAGAAGATACTGCAAGTAATATGTTAGTAGGTTCTTTTTCTAATATTTTCCGTCTCTTGATTGATTGATTTCCCTAGTGTTGTAGTTCGTATTCATGATTTTTCTTGCTAGGAGATAGTTAGTAGTACACCCTGACAGAGAATGCAATACCATGATAAGACACCATGACCATGCATATTCCCCTTAGATTGCATGTTGTATGATTATAGGAAAGATTTTTCCTAGACCATGATTATTGGGGTTGACCATGACAAAGATTCATGAAGGAGTTTTGACTTGACAAGAGAGGCAAGATGATTAAATTCGAGGATAACCATTGATTTAAATAGAGGGTTAAGAAATTAACATTGCATAATTGGTGGTTTATTTATTTCAGGAAGATTATGACATGTTTAAATTGGTTATTAAATTCGGAAATTTTGGGAGATTTAATAATATATTTATTTAATTGCAAGTTATGAATTTTAGAATTTTATATTTGGATGTTGCAATTAGAGAATCCTTAAGTATCGCATTTTTGAGTATTTTGAGGAGAGGAAATCGAGAAATAAAATTATTGATGGACTAATGTTTAAATTCAAACTTGTGGAACGAGATTACATTCTTATATCTGTTCATTGATAAAAAAATCAAATTTGAGGAGTGGATATTAAATTTCGAGTATTAAATTATTAACTAAAATTTCGGAAAATTTTGATAAAAATGGACTTTGATTCTATTTCGAGGATTTTTTCAGGTTATGCAATAATCCCAGAATTTTGGAAAATTTTGAAAAGACATTGTGAATTATTACCGGATCTCATGGATGACGAATTTAAAATTTGAGGAAAATAATAATGTGTATGATTAAATGCTACTATGAGGATTTTAAATTTCGAGGATGAAATTCTTTTAAGGTGGGTAGACTTGTCACTACCACATTCCGAAGACAGGGGTATTTTCGAATTTTTACAATATTTAATATTATGGTAGTTACAATTAAATAATTGTACGATAATATTTTATTTAAATAATTATGTGTGATGTGTAATTAAATATAGTATTAGATGCAGTGTTCATTTATTTTTAGCTAGCAGAATTGACCTAGAAGCCCAGTAGACGAACACCTGTCGGAATTATGGAATTTTTGTATTTAATTATTTATTTAGAATTTAATTCTTGGAGTTTGTAATTGATTACCGTATTTTTGTTAATTTGCGCGTTGCCTTTGCTTCGATAATTGGAGCAGTATCCTGACTTTTGTCTTCCAACAAATTTTACAATCTTGCCCTAGACATGCCCGCCTTCCATTCTGCTATTTTTGCAACTCATAATTATGCTCCCTGTGCATTGTTTCTAGCCGCACAAAAATCGTCGCGGACGTTATTTAAATAATCCCTATTTTGTATCATTGTGCGTTCCAATCGAATTTGGGGACAATCTTGACCTATTTTTCGTACGGCCCAAATTAGGGTAATATTCTGTTCTGAGTCTTCTTCATTATTGGTATTGATGACCTGACCTGATTTTGGCCCCATGTACTCCTAATTAATTCTTGAACACAACTTGCATTTTATTCTAATTAAATTGAGGATACTATTTAAACCAATTCTAAAATCCCAATTTAATTCCAGTGCCCTGCAAATTGAGCCCATACCGATTTTACAGTGCCCCCTGACCCTACAAAACACCGGACCCCGAATCGCCCGCCAAATTTTCGTCATTTTATGTGTTTGTGCAATTTCCCGAATTTAAGGGGCTAAGTTGCAATTATTCAATTGTAGGTGTCTTTACCCCATTGTCCAAGACCAAATGGAAAGGTTATTTATTTGTGGACCAAATTGCATTTTTCCCCCCCACATGAAATTTCCTTCATGTTTAATCTGGACCACCCATTTAGTTGGGAGCATCATCACCATTAGATTCACACCCTCATCCTATATAATATCATGTCTTGTCATCATAAGCCCTAATCCCTAGAAAACCTAGGTAACCACACCCTCAGAAGCCTCCATCCTCAACCGTAGGAAACCTCTTTTCTCTTCTTCTCTTTTCTTTTCTTCTTCTCTTCTTCCCCTTCTTCCTTTCTCCTTCTTCTTTCTTATTTTTTTTCATTTGAAATTTGAATTCAATAAGGGAGGGGGGAAACACAGTTCATTCCCCCCTATACTGTGCACTCCGACGGCCCTGTGCTCTCGGCCGACTCCCCACAGCCGGCCTACTCCAGCCGCTGGCCTGCTCCTCCCCCCATTCTCCCATTGCTCCTCCTCCTCTCCTTGCTCCTACCATCCCTCCGGCAGCCACTCCCCGGCTGTGCTCCTCCCTACCCCGACCCCGTAGCACAACTCCTCCCCGACTCCCTGTGTATTCCCGCCGGCCATACTCCAGCGGCCAACGACCGCCCGCAGTTCCCTCTGTGCACTCCGGCGCTCCACGGCAGCACCCCGCTGCAACTCCCTCGACTGCGAGCGGCTCCCTCTCCCTCTGCTCTTCCTCCCTCCGCCGGGCATCACCACCACCATCAGCCAGCCTTCGGTTCCCCGCAGCCGGCCTGCACTCCGGCGGCAAGTCCAGCCCCCATTCCCCTGTGCTCCCCGACTCCCCTCCCATTTTCCGGCTGCTCCTCCCCACTCTTCTTCCCGCTGCTCCCCATCTCCACCTATCACCACCATCATCTCCACCTATCACCACCTTCAACCCCATCCATCCATCCATCCATCCATCCATCCATCCACATCTCTCCGGCAAGCGGCCAACCGAGCCCGACTCCCCACTGTCCCCGAGTCGACCTCCCGCCGGCTGCTCCTGCTGCTCGGCGACTCCCTCCGGCGGCCGGCCAGCCCCTCCCCGCTGTAAGTATGCTTCCCTCTTCCTCCTTCTTTATATACATATATATATATATATATATATGTGTATATATATATATAATGTATGTATGAATGTATGTAAGTATTTAAGGTATACGTATATGTAAATAAATAGTATTATTTAATTAATGCTTTAAATATGTGAATATGTATAGTATATAAATACATTAGTAAGGTATATTTTAAATGAATGTACATGTATATTATTTATAAATAAAATATTTAAATACATGTATTAGCATAGTATATATATATTTTAGTATATATATATACATATGATATATGAAATGTTTTATTAGTATACATATATATATAAACGTATTTTGGTTATATATGCATACGTATATACATATAGGTGTGTGTATTATTAGTGTATAAGTATATGTATGTGTATAACTAATAAATAGGTATAAGTATTTATTTTTAAATTATTTGTATATGTATAGTAATTATTAATTAATGATAATACGCATATATGTATAGTATGTATATATTTAGTATATGATGCAATGTGTATATGTATTTGTATATATTATTTAATGTATAGATATATATATATGTATATAGATACGTATACGTATAATGATATATGTTGAATGTTGTACTGTATTTTTTCATATAGAAAATATGTATTATTTTGGTAATATAAATATACATATATATAAATGTATGTTTTTGGGGTGCAAATATACATATATTTTTGGTATAATTCATATAGTAAATACGTATTTTGGTAATTGGCATATATATATGTGTACATATATATATATGTATATAATAAGATTTGGTATATATTCAAATAACCGTATTTTGGTATCAATATATATATGTAGAGTTATATTTTCGTATTGGTATATATATATATTTTGTATAAACCCTTAGCATATTTTAATATATATATACATATATTTTGTATATGTATTTAATTTGATATATATATATTGTAAGTACATATGTTAAATTAGATATGTATATTTAGGTATCTAGCTACTAGGTGACCAGTATCATACCTGGCGTAGTCCCGAACTCAGTGTTTTTAGACTATGTTAGTGTAGCATCTGATGCAAATGTTGTTTTGCTTGTAATATGTTTATAGGACTGTTGGTTCACCCAGGGGATACTCTGGAACAGGACATCCATAAATATCAGCTAAGGACCCAAGGCAAGTACATTCTCTGATAATTTCCAATTTCTTGATAATTTCTATAAATTCAATAATCCTGAAATGTTACAACTGAATCTTTGACACTGTGTTACACGGACTAGTATAGCTTGGATCTGCAGTCATGAGATGTTATATTGATTATCGTATTGACATTGTACACGACATGTATATTAGACATCGTACATGATAAACTGGACTTGCTCGTGTATCGTGACGTGTCATGGTTGGATCCACAGTACTAGTTGGGGGCGGGGAAGTAGTTAGTAAGAAATGTGATCATAACCTTTTATTATAGTATAGAAATTGTAAGTGTTAATCATGCTCTTCACCCATGATTAGCCAGGCCCTGTAGTTATCGTACATGTTCCCAAGCCGATCACATTTTGAAACTACTATTTCAAACACTTAGAATGGATTACAGTTCCCTATTTCAAATCATATACTACATCACCCGTATATGATACCATACTTGTTCTTTTCATTTTCATACATGCACTGACTGTATCATATTACCTATTGCCTGTCTCTTTACATTGCCTGTCTCTCTTTAAATTGCCACTGCATTTATTTCACTGTCTTCTCAGTAGCTAGCATGACATGTTTATTGTATTATAGATCTTATCAATTTAATGGAACTGTTATTTGAGATTGTGCTTTGCTCCTTCCTGACTGGAAACATTTTTCCAGACTATGCCTTAGAGGACCGCTGTCCGACACTTTATGGACCATATGGTGAGTAGTTGCAGACTTGGTAGTAGATGTGATTCCGGGAGGTCTAGCCGGAATCACTAATTCTTCTAGTTTTCTGATTAGTTCTTTTAGCAGACTATTGGTACCGGATTTGTCTCCGGCAATTTTATTGAGACTAGGATATTGTTGAGTTAAGTTATTACTTTTTGACTTGTGTTATAGTTAATTCTGTTTAATTTCTGTTCATTATCTTATCGTGCTGTAATCCTGTGATTGAGTATGTGTTCGTTTATTTGTGTCATCCGTGCCTCCTTATGGAGATTGGATGTTGTGTGACATTAGCTAGATAGTAGCAAGACCTTGACAGCGTTCTACCGCCGACACTGCGGCGTAGGCTGGACGTACCCACGCACTCGTGCCCCTAAACCGGGTGCGGGTCGTGACATATATAATGAATATATAAAAATATGATAATCATGCAAAGCACTATAAGCAATTTGGCAAGGTATCTTACCTGGCAAGAAAGATGCGAAGTATAAGCGTCAAGACGTCAAGCACAAGCGATCAGAAACTATGACATCAGAATGAACGTCTCCGGATGCTAAAATAAATATCACCAACGTTCCCAGAATAAGCGAGATAGTCAAAAAAGTCAATCCTTTCGTCCAATTTGGACATAGGGATAAAACGATAATTTTGGGTCAAAATGGGGTCCACATGTGGCCCACCTTGCAGCAAAATACGTGCCAGAGGTAAAGGTCTCTAAATGGGACAAATTATAGGTCAAACAAATTGTAAACATCGATATAAACTCAATGGTATATCCAATTTTGGATTCCGGTGAGCCGATCACAAATTTGTCCTTCAAGTCAAACCGTGGGGCCCGCGAATAGGCGGCTTGGTCAACTATCTCATAATCGCGTAAAACTTGGGTCACAGGACCAGTGTGATACCACGAATCCAATGTCTCAAGTTTCGTCATATTCTGATGAGCGTACACAAAATTGGGTGGTATTTTGTAAAAGTCACGATACGGGAACTTTTTGCGGATACAGGTTGATTTCGACGCGCACACACGTCCGAATCAACTTCCGCGAAAGCTCACACGTCATGATATACCATACGCGCCTTTTGGTGCAATTGGTACGCGATGAGGCAGTCCTGTTTGGCGGAGCATATTCCGTATCCCAAATTTTAGTTTTAAAATATCAAGTTTTTGGTCATTTTGGAGGTCAAATAATTTAACAATTAAAACAAATTAATAAAAAGTAAAAGAACAGTTAAATTCTTGGTTATATAGAGAAGAAAACCCTTCAATTAGAGTTTGAAAATATTAAAGAGGTTGGTGGCAAATTGGCATAAACATGGGGGTTTGGTGTTGAAATTTTGGACTATTTTTGGTCATTTTTTCAGTCATTTTTTGGTCGATTTTTTGACTAATCTAGGGCACGAAAACTCGTCCAGCTTGAAGGAAAATCCTAGAGGGTTAGGTTATGAACGTACACGGACAAACCGTTCGTAAAAAGAATCAAGGATGAGGGAGATATCATACCGTGAAGATGGGGACTCTGCTGCATGTGCAGCTGCTATATTTCGCGTGCGCCGGCGTGGGCGGACGGCGGTGCGGTCGGCGCTGGCGCGGCTGCAGTCGGTCGACGACGGTGGAGTGAGCTACGGCGTCGGGGGGGGGGGGTCGGAGGTCGGTCGACGACTGGGGTAGGGTATTAGGGTTTGGGTTTAGGTGGTTTGATATATATATATATATATATATATATATATATATATATATATATATATATATATATATATAGGGAGAGAGAGCCGCGAGGGGGGGGGGAGGGGAGGGGGGGGGGTTCGCATGGGTTGCTTTTGGGTAGATGTAGTTTAGGAATATGATTAGTTATTAGGGAATAGTGAGGTAAGGTTTTTATTATTATCTTTTTTTTTCTTTTTTTTTTCTTATTCATTTCTATTATTACTATTACTATTACTATTACTATTACTATTACTATTACTATTATTATTATTATTATTATTATTATTATTATTATTATTACTATTATTATTATTATTATTATTATTACTACTACTACTACTACTACTACTACTACTACTATTATTATTATTATTATTACTATTACTATTACTTATTATTATTATTATTATTATTATTATTATTATTATTATTATTATTATTATTATTATTATTATTATTATTACTATTACTATTACTATTACTATTACTATTACTTATTATTATTATTATTATTATTACTATTACTATTACTATTACTTATTATTATTATTACCATTATTATTACTATTACTATTACTATTATTATTATTATTATTATTATTATTATTATTATTATTATTATTATTATTATATATTTATTCACACACACACACACACACACACACACACACACACACACACACACACACACACACATATATATATATGAGATTATATAAAAAAAATTAAAAAGAATATTTGCACACATAATAAATTCTAGAAAATCTATCGGCCTTTAACAAGACTCTAAAATAATAAAAATTATTTTATGGAATAATTCTAAATGAGTATTTATATAATTAAATTAATCAAAAAAAATATTTTCTAATTAACTATGAAAATAATCTAAAAAAAGTTAATAATTTAATAAAAATACTTAAAATAAAATTAAATTTTTTTGGGGGTTTACACAAGGCATCATGCCCAAGCGAGGACGATCGGTTTTGCAAGCCCAAGCGAGGATGATCGGCCCTTGCGGGATCGGGGCTTGACAAGTTGGTATC
Source organism: Iris macrosiphon (assembly GCA_036927795.1). Lineage (NCBI taxonomy): Eukaryota > Viridiplantae > Streptophyta > Magnoliopsida > Asparagales > Iridaceae > Iris > Iris macrosiphon. The sequence goes on from JAYESA010000020.1 coordinate 83,139,060, forward strand.
AGAGCATGGCTTTACTTTCTTGGCCTCTTCAACCATCATTTTTGAAAATGATATAAGGTTTCAAGCAATTTCAAAGGTCCCGATTTGCAAATTATTTTCAAAGCTATACAAGTATTTTGCTAGTTTAAAGGTCCTGATTTGAAAAAGTTTAAGAAAACCCAATATCCCATTCAATAAGTCTATAATACGTTATGGGACTAACATAAGCTACTTTCTTTTGTAGCAAGATACCGAAAGCGAGTAATCCGGGGACATCACAATCCAAGAGTGAGTGATGATCAAATTGATCGACTGATGGGCATGTTTAAAAATCAAAAAGAACGATACGATGCCCAACAAGAATGATTTGAGGCTCAACAGCAGCGGACTAATGCTCGAGTCATGGCACAACAAAAGCAGTTAGACTCTTTGATCCAGATAGTGACAACATTGGCGGCTAATAGCAGTGGATCTGGGACCGCTGTGACAGCGGTGGTAGCAGCCACAATAATACCTCGAGGAAAGGGACTCACAGAAGATAATGAGCCCCAACCAGCGGTCAGGAAGTCTACCTTTAAAGGTGATGAGTTTCTGAAGTTGAACCCTCCAGAGTTCAAAGGCAGAGCTGTGCCGAATGAGGTGATGGACTGGGTCGCCAAGTTGGAGGACTTATTTGAGTTTGCGGGAATACCAGCGAGCAAGAGATTATCATGTGCCGTCATGCAGCTGCAGTTATGTGCACACGACTGGTGACAGATTAAGAAGCTGGATCTTGCCATAAAGCGTCAGGATGGAAAGATCACTTGGGAAATGCTTAAGGATGCATTCTTGGGACAGTATCTTCCGCTGGCTGTCAGACAAAGAAAGGAAGACCAGTTCACCGAACTTAAGCAAGGGAACATGTCCGTCGAAGACTATGAGTCAAAATTCTCCAAGCTTGCTAAGTTTGCTAGATCGATGGTTCCTAACGAAGAAGCTCATACACATCGGTTTATAAAAGGCCCGAATGATGACATTAGGAAGGATGTCATGAACCGAGAGTGTACATCATACAATAAAGCTTTTGAGGCAGCAGTTCAGAATGAATAATTCACACCATAAAGTGCTACCCAGAAGGCGGCGACTACTCGAAACCCTCATACCAAAAGGTACCATGATGGAGAAAGAAAGGCCGATGTTGAGAAGAAGGCCAATATAAATTAGTACCATAGGAAAAAATGCAGTTACTACGACGTTCGTGATCACACTAAGGAAGATTGTTGTTCCTTTAATAGAGAGTGCTTCAATTATGGACAGAAAGATCATGTGATCAGGGACTGTCTGACTAGGAAGCCTGGTCCACAAGATTGAAACGACATTACTGTGCATGAGCAAAATCTGAATCCAGTGCCACCTTCCGGCAATAGGCGTCCTGACCAGATGGGGAGGGCCAGAGTGTTTAATCTGAACGTATTGCGAGATGAGGCAGATCAGGCTGTTGGTGAGTCAGTTTCCTTTGACCTCTTGATGTCTCGGTTATCGACTCCTTGATCCCTTAAGATTCAAGGACAAAACTTTTTTTTTGGTAGGGTATTATGTAATGCTCCGCTTCCAGTGGTTCACTAACGTAATATCTTTGGCTTGTGACTCAGTGTAAACTGAGTATCGGGGAAACCTTACAACCCAATCGATGCATGGGCGAAGTGCAATGAACCTTTCCAACATATGGATTGACTTCTATTAAAATAAGTCCAAGAGTTTTTGTTGAATGTTTTGCTACTTGGTTTTGTGTTGCTTTGCATTTTTGTGTTGCTTTCGATGATTGGTTTTCATAAGTTTACTTTCCTCACTTGCACATTCATTTTGAATCATAAGAGAGAGATCGAAGGATGCTAACCAAATATTATTATAATTTTATGACGCATAACCAAGGAGTGATCGCTACGTGAGGCTTTCCCATTTCCTTGTTGATTCATTCGGTGAGTGGCTTTGGCCCTTCGATGAATTCTTTTGTTTGCATGTTTAATAAAAGAATCTCTAGTCCACTCTGTTGCATGTCCCTAAGTTTAATCCTACCTCACTAATCAAGATAAGAAAAATAAAAGAACCACATGCTTGTAAATATTAAAATATTGCTTATTTTAAGTTAATGTTACTTGCCCCTTATTCGTTTGCTGCACAACAAGAATGTGTATAGAAAATCTCTTATGATTTGACAAGTATTCGATGCTACAAGAAAAGGAACTAATAGTGTGCCCTGAGGTACGTTCGCTTGCGATGTAGTGGGATGTAGCTATTAGATAAGTAAAGAGAAGATACAAATGTGTGCTTATTTTCAAATTTGTGCTTGTGATATTTTATCTGATAGAAGTTCATGTCTTGCATCGGCCTCGGACAACTTGTGCACAAGGTAATGGTCTCTCGAATGGTTCTTGGGGCATTGGGAATCGGTCGGTCCGGAAGAGATTGTTGATGGAACCCTGAGGAACGGTCCTTTGAGGATGTAGTGGGGTATTGTGTCCATTAGTGCAGAGCGGAACCTTGTGTCATAACTGCTAGTGCTTATGTTACGTTAGGGTGAGGTGCTGCGGGTGAGTCGCAGGGCGTTCATGGGTACTAGTGCAGAGCTAAACTTGAGTCACCACTGCTAATTAATGAGGACAAACTCTCATGGGCCATCATGTAGTTAGGTAGCATGCTAGGTGCAACCTTCTTGCAAGTCTAACCTATAGATGGCAAGTCCCTTGACCCTTGAGATATATATGTACCAAGTCCTAAGTCCCTTAAGATATTGATTCCAAGTCCCTAAAGATTATATTATATGCAAATTATGACTAACTTGTATGTCTGCTGCAGGGATAACGACCGACCGTGGGTAAAAATTATCATTATGTGGCTTACTTTATTGTTTATGTTCATTTGCATGCCTTGCTAAAAAGAACCTAGACAACTAGAAAGATTACTTAATGATCATGCTAGCTTCACAAGTTTACTTAGTGTGGATTATCAGGTGAGTTTGGCTTCGGTCGCTCGCCAGTACATGTCACGCCCCGATTTCGTCTAACCGATAATCGTCCCCCGGGCGTGATGCCGTGCACGCGTAGGGCGCGCGTGCACCAGGCCTTAGGCATAAGGATATTCTTTAGATCAATGCAACAGAGTAGACAAATAAGATAACACAAGGTTGAGGCATAGAAAAGTTTCTCTTTTATTTATAATGAACATCCGGTTACATTGCTTGACTCAACAGTATAAAATGCCCCACGGGCTTACAAACTCGGACGCAAAATGAGATAGCCGATCCATACATTATGTCCCTTTACATAGTTTCAAAACCCAAAACTTCTTGTTGTGCGGGGAAGCACCATCTCTTTAGCGTCATTTCCGCCACGGAGAGAGAGAGGAAGGCTTCCAGCTTGAGCCTCCAAGTCTTGGCCCCGACCCGCCAAGAATCCCAAAGGGTCCGGAGAGAGAGCTTCAGCTCCTCGCCGCGTTGCCTTGCGCCGGGGGACCTGCTACAACGAGGGTCAGTACTTCGAAAAGTACTGGTGAAGGCTAGCTGCTCAACTTTACCAAGCTCTTTAGATGAGTTTTAAATGAACATGCAACATTTATGTTCTTTGGTGGGTTTCTATTCTTGCCTAGATCAGATTTCATTTAGCAGATATGCAAGAACAAAATAACATAACTTCACGTGCCACCGTTCGGTGACTTTACCTGTCCCGTCTGAATCACCTGTACAACTTACCATGGCCTTCCCTGTCACGAAGACATAGTTAGTCTGCACAGTTTAAATATACACAACATCTTTCTTTGTTGTTCTACTAGCCATCATGGGTTTAGTCTGGGCTGGCGGCGACGCTTGCAGCGCGGGTAGCTAGCCCCGCTACAATTCCCCGCTCCCAGGACTAAGAAAGTAGATTCCGCCCGGGTCGGAACGGCCCGGTGCCCCGGTAACCGTCCGCAGGAACCTGGATCCCCTGTGCACAAGAATTCCCATGACCATATCTATGACTCTACCTCATAGATTTACTTACTAGCCAATGTTAAAGAACATCATGTCTTAAACTGCTTTACTGTACTATCACAATCAACCAACAGTTATATGAAATAACATGCAGCAGTTTATAGAAGAACACTTTGAACTTATTGAAAAGTACTTGAACTATCAATAAATACCAACCCATTAAACAACCAACGACCATGCATGCATCAATGAATTTATGCAAGGTTTTATATGACAAGCAATGGGTGTTCCAAGCCTACTTCTTATCTTATCTTGTTATCCAACTTATTTTCTTAAGTGGTATCGTTTGATTGAATGCTTTACTGAGTCAATTTTATTATGAACGGAGCCCTTGGAAAGAAGGTGCTTATCGAAATAGAGCCACTCACACAGTCGGTTGTATAGGAAGAAGGAGTAGAGATCCCTAAGACTCCGCTCGCGCGTCGTCTACACGATCACCTGCACGCACCAACGGATGATCAATACCTACTACTTCGGTCTCCAAGGCTCGATATAAAAATGCGAAATCCTAAGAACGAAAACAATAAAATCCATTGGAACCGTTCAAGAAAACGCAAGTCCTAAAACCAACAAGTTCGCAACCAAGCGGCAATCGAAAACGGGCAAGGAAAACCAACACAACGGAAAGGCCTCTCTTTACTCTGCCGCCGAGTCCTTCCTTGAGGCACGATCCATTGACTATGGGACCTGATTCCGAAGAAACCAATCCATAACGAGGAAAGGATCTTGATTCAATCTGTCCCGTTCGGACGGTCGTAAGTATTTCTTGGCCGCGCTCCCCGAGCAGGGGGAACGGGATGAACGGGTCGTTACATCATAACCATCTAATAGGAAGTTTCGTCCCGAAACTTAAGAATAGAGCCTACCACTAAAGAATAATGAGGGAAATTTTTTCCTCATATCGGATTCAAGTTCCCAGGTTGACTCCTCGACCGAGTGGTTTCGCCACAGTACGCGCACTAGCGAGACGTTCGGTTCCGCAACTGCTTCTTTTTACGATCCAAAATTTAGACAGGCTCCGCCGCGTACGACAAGTTCGCTTGCAGATTCAATTAACTCAAGTTGACTTCGCAACTAGCGAGTAAGATTTCCATGTTCTATACGATACAAGGCGGGGTTATCCCCCCTTTTTCTATGTGCGTTCATCTCTTTTATTAACATGCAAAGGTTATCGCCTGTAAACTAGCACGTAACATTCGTTTTCTTAGTGTGCAGCTAAGTAGAGACTGGTTCATCGGGGTCACTCACCTTAGCGATGTATCGCATCGGTCGAGCTAGACTCCGGACGCGCTTCTGATAGCCTAAGTCTGACTCCATTAAGGATCCCAGCATGAAAGCCTTTGCATCGAACGAGCTATCTCGCTGAGCAAGGCGATTGAATAGCTACACTTGTGCCGTTTGAATCGGCCCTCCGGGTTGAGCGGAGCGGGTTGTTACACCATATACCACTCAGAACAAGTTCCGTCCTCGAGACTTCCTGAGCGCATCTCGTGCTATCGCATAACTTCTAAACTACCCAATGCATCTCGTCTTATCCTTCGAGGACTGTCTCGATACTACAATCCTCTATTTTCTCACCATGCGTTACGCCAATGTTGGCCGGTTCTCATCGAACGATTCTATCGTTCAATGCTATCGAGTTATACTCAACTCGGTCGTTGCACTTCCGTCTCAAAATCTACTGCACCTAGCGCAAGGCTGTATTACCCAAGCACATGGTATTCTATAACTCAACGGGCACTTACAACTCATAATTGGGTGGACTTTGCCCAACTAGTTATGTTATCAACATAGGAACCCAACGCATTTGAGCCTATTTCTTGACGTTGCCTATCGAAACCCGTTATTACGCCTAACCCAAAAGCTCGAATCTCGACAATTTTCCAATCTCGCTTTTGCGTCAAATCTCTCCGAGTCACCGTCCAATCTCACAAAATAAATTCACACCCAATCACCAACGTTTTCTGACTCAGTCTATATTGCGCCTTAGCGCAGAGCTAAATTGCCTATCTGGGGTACGCTCAAGTCCTTCGCACCCTTAGCCCAATCGAACTTAACTTTCTATTCGTTTTTACTCGTTCCGTTCGCCCGAGTGTTTAATCATTTTATCCGAATGATCCACTCGCTCAACTATTGCATTCCCAAACTCAGTCTCGTACTGCGCCTTAGCGCAGAACTATCCCGTTAGCACGAGGAATGATACAATCTTTCCTCTATGAAAATTTAGGTTGAGGCTAAATCATTTCAGTTGCCATACTCATCCATGCGAATCCGAACATTTTCCTTTGCAGCTGCATCCGAGTTATGCATATCGCTAAGTCTGGATCGTACCCATATTCAAGGCGTCCCCCAAATATGTGTATTTCAACCAAGCTCAGTGACAGCTAAGTCTGACAAGCTACTCGTGAAAATCTTTCGAAACGCAGATCGTCCTGACCGAACTCTTGTTCGATCCAGCTATCATCTTATCCTTTACCGTCGCGTAACCTATCCAACCAAATCAATTTATTACCCGAGTCCTATCTCGCATTGCGTTTGTTTCAACGCGACCGTTGCTAGTATATATTCCAAATTCCAAATTCTAACTCTAAGTCTTGTTGCCCCAGTTCTATTATTCTTCCCGAACGATACTCTGAAGTCAGCCACTCCAGTTTAACTCAAGGCATAGGGTCGTCTGCCTAGTCTCTAGGCCAGCACACACAGTCATAGGTACAACTCAAGTTTGCGACTCATCGTGCAACCGTGTTGCACAACGCTCGCCCCAAACACCCTAAGGTCAAACCATTGTTCCTTTACACGGGTATTCTACCCAAGCTCGTTTCACTCAGATTTCTAAACATCGAGCACAGATCATCCTATCACACCAACACGCTCGTTCAATCGAACCCACGATACGCCCACGTTGCAGGTTCAACCCATCGATTCACCTACACTATCTCTTTTATCTTGTTCGATAGAATTTCACCAATCCATCATTTCTACGCCTGTATCATCAAGCCACAATTCCTTTATAAACCATCGATGTATATCATGAACTCTAAGTCGTCCAGCACGATCTACATATCCGTTCATGAAAACGTCCAACATCTCTTATTTTATGTTTCTAGACTAACTCCTCAAGAAAAATTCTTAGACTCATTTTCTTAGTCTACTCTTAGCGTTCCTCAAGCAACTAAGATCAATTCCCAAACCCAAGTCTATCCCATTGATACGTTCCATTCATCGAGTTCGTTTTGGGAATAATCACCGAATCTGTTCTCTTGAGTTTGCTTATCCCTATCGTACGTGAAATCACCACGACGACGCTCCCGCAGGATAATCGTTCTCGCTTGGGACAGATTCGAATGTTATCTTTCTGAACTTGATTTCAAGATCGTTCTTCCAAACTCCAAGCCAAATCTATTACCGCTTAACTCAATCCATCAAAATCATGATTTTTACTAACTTGTATCAATCCATACTATTTTCCAACCATTGTTATGGTCTAAATCCCAAAATTTGGAATCATCGCATTCATACTCAAACCGAATTTTATCGAGCGATATCCTACTCAAATCCAAATTTTCCATGCACGCTATCATTCGTTCATTCCATCATTTCTAATTGCACTTGCTTCGATCGCATCTCAGATTATTCAATCTCGAGTCAAGTTTGTAATTTGCTTGTTTCAACTCAAATTCGCTCGTACGATCCTTTAGGTCTTTTCCGATCATGATATCGATTCCAATTATCCTAAATTTCGATTCGATGTAAGCCTTATCCCTTATTCAACTCATTGTAACTCGTTTGAACTAAACATCGCATGCTTTCTCCGAGTTCGTTTACTTGCTAGGCACTGTTTATTTATACTAAGGCTTTATCCAATCTCGTCGCTTATCGCTAGACTCGCTTAACGCATCCGAATCCACGACTTCGTTCAAGCATTTCTAAGCCAACAATTACACCACTCAGGGTTCGAGCTATACTCCCTGAATCTTTACAACTCATTATATCCACAAGTTGCATAATCGAACAGGGAACTTATCGCATACACTACTTAGGAATTGAGTCGTCCTAATAACTCCTGATTCACGTTCGCATCCTTCACTCGTATGCCCAATTCGTTCCTCAGAACGGGAATTGATTCTCTGGCCCAAACCGTTGCTATGACTCCAACACAGTCCCTATTTATCGCCTTAGCGATCTTAGGCTCGTACACACCTGTATTCATAGTCCTCTATACAGACTATGCTTCAAATCATAACTTATCGTTATGAATAACCGTCCGGCTATTTCCGAAAATTCCCTACACGATTTCCATTACTCGCCTTAGCAGCAATCCGATAGCGTCTCTATCGATTTTCCCTACTAAGTCAAACTTTATTCTCGTCCCAACGATACACAAATCTCGCTGCAACTCACTAGCACCAAAGGTCTTGGTGCATGATACTCAACACAATTTGGCCAAAAGGCCATGTGCATAGCCTACTGTCTGAACGATATTCTTATCTCGCTCTCTACTCGTTCGGCGTTCTCATATAGACATATAACTTGCCTGATTATGACACGAGTCTCCTCTCACAACATCCTCTATGAGTGGGGACAAAAGCCCACAGATCATAATCCCGTCCAAGCAATCGTATAATTCCCACGCACTTTTCAAAAATATTCAGACTTATTGTATGGAACGCATCTCATTTTGGCCAAGCGAATTCAAGGGTCTACTCGGAAGGAACAAAGTCCTCTTTAGAAACTTTCTTTTGAGAGATCAAAGGATCTGAAGCATAGCTCTGATACCAATATGTCACGCCCCAATTTCGTCTAACCGATAATCGTCCCCCGGGCGTGATGCCGTGCACGCGTAGGGCGCGCGTGCACTAGGCCTTAGGCATAAGGATATTCTTTAGATCAATGCAACAGAGTAGACAAATAAGATAACACAAGGTTGAGGCATAGAAAAGTTTCTCTTTTATTTATAATGAACATCCGGTTACATTGCTTGACTCAACAGTATAAAATGCCCCACGGGCTTACAAACTCGGACGCAAAATGAGATAGCCGATCCATACATTATATCCCTTTACATAGTTTCAAAACCCAAAACTTCTTGTTGTGCGGGGAAGCACCATCTCTTTAGCGTCATTTCCGCCACGGAGAGAGAGAGGAAGGCTTCCAGCTTGAGCCTCCAAGTCTTGGCCCCGACCCGCCAAGAATCCCAAAGGGTCCGGAGAGAGAGCTTCAGCTCCTCGCCGCGTTGCCTTGCGCCGGGGGACCTGCTACAACGAGGGTCAGTACTTCGAAAAGTACTGGTGAAGGCTAGCTGCTCAACTTTACCAAGCTCTTTAGATGAGTTTTAAATGAACATGCAACATTTATGTTCTTTGGTGGGTTTCTATTCTTGCCTAGATCAGATTTCATTTAGCAGATATGCAAGAACAAAATAACATAACTTCACGTGCCACCGTTCGGTGACTTTACCTGTCCCGTCTGAATCACCTGTACAACTTACCATGGCCTTCCCTGTCACGAAGACATAGTTAGTCTGCACAGTTTAAATATACACAACATCTTTCTTTGTTGTTCTACTAGCCATCATGGGTTTAGTCTGGGCTGGCGGCGACGCTTGCAGCGCGGGTAGCTAGCCCCGCTACAATTCCCCGCTCCCAGGACTAAGAAAGTAGATTCCGCCCAGGTCGGAACGGCCCGGTGCCCCGGTAACCGTCCGCAGGAACCTGGATCCCCTGTGCACAAGAATTCCCATGACCATATCTATGACTCTACCTCATAGATTTACTTACTAGCCAATGTTAAAGAACATCATGTCTTAAACTGCTTTACTGTACTATCACAATCAACCAACAGTTATATGAAATAACATGCAGCAGTTTATAGAAGAACACTTTGAACTTATTGAAAAGTACTTGAACTATCAATAAATACCAACCCATTAAACAACCAACGACCATGCATGCATCAATGAATTTATGCAAGGTTTTATATGACAAGCAATGGGTGTTCCAAGCCTACTTCTTATCTTATCTTGTTATCCAACTTATTTTCTTAAGTGGTATCGTTTGATTGAATGCTTTACTGAGTCAATTTTATTATGAACGGAGCCCTTGGAAAGAAGGTGCTTATCGAAATAGAGCCACTCACACAGTCGGTTGTATAGGAAGAAGGAGTAGAGATCCCTAAGACTCCGCTCGCGCGTCGTCTATACGATCACCTGCACGCACCAACGGATGATCAATACCTACTACTTCGGTCTCCAAGGCTCGATATGAAAATGCGAAATCCTAAGAACGAAAACAATAAAATCCATTGGAACCGTTCAAGAAAACGCAAGTCCTAAAACCAACAAGTTCGCAACCAAGCGGCAATCGAAAACGGGCAAGGAAAACCAACACAACGGAAAGGCCTCTCTTTACTCTGCCGCCGAGTCCTTCCTTGAGGCACGATCCATTGACTATGGGACCTGATTCCGAAGAAACCAATCCATAACGAGGAAAGGATCTTGATTCAATCTGTCCCGTTCGGACGGTCGTAAGTATTTCTTGGCCGCGCTCCCCGAGCAGGGGGAACGGGATGAACGGGTCGTTACAGTACATGTGGGATACTGACCCACGTTTGTGTGCATATTAAGTGTCACCTCATATTTTGATTTAAGGGTAGTTTGGTAATTGACATGGGTATTTTAATTTTAGGATTTATTTATATTTAAATATTGTGCATGCATGATTATTTATTTGTTGTATTATTTATTAATTGCTAGTTGTAGATTTATTTTAGACTTGTGTAGTAGACCTAACCTATTTAATTAGATGCATGAACCAATATTTTAGATGAGTTAAGATTGAGCCCATGAATTAGGCCCATGGATTAGGATGTTGTATTAATTAGTGAAACCATTAGACTAGAACCTTTTCTTCCTAATTAATTTCTTCATCAGAGGCCCCAAGGGGTAAATAAGATATTTTACATAGCTTGGGAGACGGGTATATGGCCGGCCATATCTACAAGGAGAGAGAAATTATTTTACTTCACAATTCCCAATTCCTTTAGATCTAGTTCTTCCCTCTTTCAATTTTCTTCATTCCCTCATCAATTCCTCCACCAATTCTTCACAAATTCCTTCTCTAATTGTCACTACCACATCCTAAAATATGGGTATTTTTATCTTTTATTATATTAAGTATTGTGTATATTATATTGCATGTTATATTTATATATTTATATATATTGTTCATTAATGTATGGGTTAGTGGACTAGACCTAGAAGCCCACTAGATGAACACCTAACCAAATTATAGCGTTATAGATTTTAATTAGCATTTTAGGGAATTAAATATTGGGGATTATATTTATTATTATGATTATATTTAATTGTCGCGCCTTACCGTTGCTTTGATATTTGGAGCACTACACTAGATTTTGCCTTCCAACAAATTTTACACCTTTGTCCTAGACGTGCGCGTCGTCCATTCTGACCTTTGTGTAACTCATAAATATGTCCTTTTGTGCTTTATTTTAGTCGTACAATATTCATCGTGGACGTTTATTTTTAATTCTAAATAAATCCAATTTTGTATCTTTGTGCGTTCCAATCGGAATTGGAGACACAATCTTGACCCATTTTGTGCAACCCAAATTATGACAATATTCTACTCTGAGTCTTCTACGTCCATGATACTTGTGTCCCACCTAATTTTAATCTCATGTACTTCCAATTAATTTTAGAACATCAATTATATTAATTTTAATTAAATTAATGTAAGGACCCAACTTAACCCAAAACTACACCCAACACCAAACCAAACCCCCATTCACACCCTCAAGACTGATACTAAATACCACACACCCTTTTTTCCACTATATCACACCAAACATGGTGTTTTCCCTCATTTAATCCAACAACCCACTTTCTGTGCAATTTTCCAATTGTTGAGGGCTTTTATGCAAAAATACAATGATGTGTCACCATCCTATTGGTCAAGCACATGAAGAAATTAACCCTCTCCTCCCTTTGACTGTTCAACTCTCTCTCCCTTTCTCTTCTTTTTGTTTGTGTATTTTACTCTATGTTTAATCTTGGCCACCCATCTAACATCTACACCACACACCCCTTTCCTATATATAATTCCTCATCCTCAACCCCTTTCCCAATGCCAACCCCATCCCATCACAGCCGGCCCTAATCCCTAGGATGTCACCATCAACCTCTCTCCTACATGCAAAACTCCTCCATATTATTTACATCATCATCACCACCATCCCTTTTCAATAATCAAAACCCTAACCCAACTCTATTCATCATCTTCTTCCCTCCTCCCGTCGACCGGAGCAGACTCGCCGGATCCTGACCGCCTGCACTGCCATTACCACCGAGACCCGGCAGCCTCCCATATCCAGTGATCACCCCCGGCTCGACTTCTCTGCCTGGGCACGACCGCCCTGTCAGCAGCGTCCTCCTTCGCGTCCTTCCCACTTTGCCTCGACCTTCCCATCAACACTCGACCACCACTCATCGACTGAACTCCATGACAGACACCACCTGCTAAACCCGACCTCTCATCGCCCTCAACCATTGCCACCGCCTCCTCCCTTCACGACCCGCCGTGACACCCGCGACCATCCATCCTCCGATTGACTGAACACCCACCAGAGCAGCTCCCAGCCGAACCCGACGTCCTTCGACCCGTCTGTACCAACAACACTTGACAGGATCCTGTCCTCCCTGCTCTCTCCATCCCGGCCATCCTCGTACGTCGATAGGCCGCTGACCCCCACCTGAACCATCCCGCTGGTTATCCCATTGCCAGATTCCTCCTCCCGTCGACGAGCACACCACCAGTTCCACCACCATTAATATTCCATCCTCCGCCGACTGGACCACAGCAGCCCCGACCTTCTCAGCAGAACTCCCCGTCGAGCAGTGCAGTGGCCTGAGCTCTGACTCCGGCAACAAGCCTCGACCCTGCCTCCTCCCTTTCATCATCACCATCATCATCACCTTCATTATCATCATCATCACCATCACCATCATTATCGTCGTCATCGTCGACCCCGTGCGCGCACCCCGAGGTTCGAACCTGTCCCCTCTTCTTTCATAGTTGTGTATATGTGCTTGTGTGAATGCTAATAGGGATTAGAATTTGCTTCATGACAGTTAGTGACAGAGGACCCTGTGTCGGTGAACCTAGTGACTAGTGTGCTCGTACATGTGTGTGCGTATGCATATAATATTAGTTGATATATATATATATATATATATATAAATATATGGATATATATTTAAGTAATTATATGCTAATGCTAGTTATGACTATATATGTATATATATACTGTATGACCCTAGTTTAACTATGGATATCCCGTATTTACTTAACCATGTGACCCTGAGTGATTGTGAGTGTCTGCCTTGTGTACACTGACGTACTGGAGAGACATATATTAGTGTTTGACTGTCTGATTATGCACAGTAATCAAGGACTTGACACCCGTGCAGTTAGACGCATATTTGACCCTGCTAGTTGACCAGTGTCATACCTAGCGTATCCCTTGAGTTCAGAGTATTTATAATTGTGTGTATGTTAGTGTATCGACTAATTCTGCATTACTATTATATGATGTCTATAGGACTGATGGATTTGGAAACAGGATATTGGTATTGCCAGCAGCAGGACCACAGGCGGGTACATTCTTTGACAGTTTTATTATGTTGATTATCTCTATGATTCTAGTTGTATAGCGTACATAATTTTCACACTATGTCTATACGAGTTAGCATCATCGAGACCTGTCACGAGGAGTCATGATTGGAATCCATCGTGCTAGCTAGGGACGGGGAAATATTAGTAGATTATGTGATCATACCCAACTCTACATGAATCATAGCTCACCCACACCTCACGTCGGTGCAGCCTGACCATTACATGCCTCATAGCCTGTTATGTATGATTAGCTTGACTATTGCTCGCATTATAGCTATCCGGATGGTTAGCCTGACCTTACATGAATTATAGATAGTCATACATAGTAATCTTGATTAGTCCCAAGCCGATCACATGATATACTGATGTTTCACACACTTAGCTAGATAGTCTATACATGTATTTCTAGTTTATTGATCTAGCATTTCCCTATGTTCTAGTTATTGTTCTAGCATTCACTTATATTCCAGTTTATTGTTCTAGCATGCACATGTATTTTTGTTCATTGCTAGTTGCACCATTGATGACATATGCTCCAGTATTTCTATTTTTAGTATTTTTTATTGCCAGTATTCATATCCATCTTGTATTTCTTTACACTATATTATAGTTTTTGTCAATATACATGGAACTACTGTTAGTGCTTATACTTCGCTCTATCCTGACTGGAAATATTTTTTCAGACTGCGACTTAGAGGACCTATTTCCGGCATACTTGGAGACTTGGATATTATTGTTTGCATGTTAGACTATTTTTGTTGTTTAGACTTGTGTTGTATTTCATTTATTTTTCTCGATATCTTATCGTGCTTTAGTTATATGATTGAGTATTACATATTATATTGTGATATCTGTGTCTCCTTATGGAGTTGGATATTCGTGTGAGATTGATTAAATAGTATTGTGACCTAGACATCGTTCTACTACCAATGCTGTGGCATAGGCTGGATGTACCCACGTACTCGTGCCCTAAATTTTGGGTGCGGATTGTGACATATTTTTAGTGGTGGCCCATGCAGGTCAGGCTTCGCAAGTAGTGCGTTATCGCGGTAGTGTAATGTCTTAGTTGTATTACTGCGTGCCTACGATAGAATATAGGACATAGGATACTAGGATGAGAGAGGATACTCAATCACAAATTATTTGAGAGATTCCTGGGACGACCCTTGAGAATCTTATTATAATTTCTAATTCAAATCTTTTCCCTTGTTTCCGTCCGTTCTCACTTGTTGTTATTAAAATTGATTCTTGTTGATCAGTTATTAAATTTAATTCTTGGTGTCATTGTTGAATTTGATTTCATATCGAGATAAACTTTATGGACTAAAATTACGGGATCATCTGATGACATATGTTGATGAGGACAGTGAGAAAGGTAAAACGTTTGCCTTGGTTATGGAGCCTAGAATTTATCGCAGCCATATTAGCTGGCGTATCAAAAACATCGGTACTTGACTTCGGATGTATATATCTTGGTTATGAAATTTAGAATTTTTCGCAGCTATACTAGTCGGCACAGCGAGGATTCTAGATGACATGATTATAGAGTTGCATACCTTAGTTATGGAACCTATCGTTTATCATAGCTATGCTTACTGGCGTGGCGAGGATTCTAAGTGTCATAATTTCGGACAGAAGTGTATGATTATCAGGTTGTATCTTAAATTGGTTCCTAAAGTATCATCTCAATACTTATCCACTTTTGTTATTATAGGACCTTGTTCTATCATTTTTTTTGCTAGCAGTAGAGATACTTTCAGTCCTTAACCCAGTTTTTTTTTGAGCTTTATTTATTTAAGGATCCTTGTTAGTGTGATAATTAGTGACTTATAATTATGTCTGTGTCTTGTATCAGTGTTGACTGAGTATGACTTGTGAGTTTATAAGTGTTTCTTAGTTGGATATGTGAGCAGTATGCATCAATCTAGAGATAACCCATAGCGTAGTACCTTGTAGCAATAGTTCTATAATAGGTGTCATTATAGTTAGTATTGGTACTATAGGTAGAAGGAGGAGTAAAGAGTATCAGATGGTTCCAAGAGTAAGTATCAGAGTCAGCATGCCAATCCTGGATAGTCATGAATTCATGTAGTTGGGTGATCCATGTAAACAAGTAAGTATCAAGGAAAATTTGTGTTAAAAATTAATGGAGCATGATGTTCAATTTGGTGGTTGATACTTGGGTGTGTCAAGAGTAAAGAAATGTATATACATAAAGGGAATTAATGAGTGTACCATAGTAGGAGGATACCCATAAGTGTATAAGAGAGTGTGAGAGAATAAGAATACATTATGCTAAGTAGTGAGACTTGTGTTACAGATAAAAGTAGGGCCTTGATATGTTATTTGATATGAGTGTACTGGTATATGACTAATGATGGATGTATCACCTGATATTGAGACAAGTAATGTATTGGAAGCAATAGATGAAAGAGTTGTTTGATAATAAACGAAAGAAATTAAAACTAGGTTTATACGAAACCCTCTCTTTGTTTACAAACAAGAAAAAGAAGTACAATTAATCCTATACGAGGATGTTCAGTACAAAAATTTAATTCTGGGAAAATAATGCTATAGGAGTCTGATCTGCGGCCGATCACTTTGTCCCTTGGACTACACGATGACGAAGAAGTGCTGTAGAAAACGAAAAAAGCTTCAAAGACTGCAGGAGGGATTGAATTCTCGTTGCCAAAGCTCTCTATATGTGCTCTCTTGACCTTGACCTCTGTATTTGACCCTTGCTTTTTTCCCGACCTTGGACCTCCGTGGCCGGAGGTCTCTATTTATAGAATTTGGTCGCAGTCGACGTAGAAACCGAACAGCGGAGAGAGCTGCACCTTTTACGCGACAGTTATAATAACTGCTACCTACGTATAAATGATCTCCTGAATTGGCGTGTGATACATGTCCCATTATGAGGTAATGCGTATAATCGCTCATCGAAGATCACGGCATGCAAGTCACATAGATAACTGCCCCTTGCGTAGAGATGGTTGGCATAAAAGCCAAATAACTGTCTCGTTGGCGTAAAAGCCAAATAGCTGTTCTGATGGCGTAAAAGCTGAGTAGGCGTAGAAGCCGAATAGTTGTCAAGTTGGCATAGAAGCCAAATAGATGTCATGTTGGCGTAGAAGCCAAGTAGCTGTCATGTTGGCATAGAAGCCAAATAGGTGTCATGTTGGCATAGAAGCCAAATTCTGCGTAAAGCTTGATGCTTTGTAAATATAGCCTGAGTTGGCGTATTTCGAGGAGATAGCATACGGCATACTCCTATAATTAAAAATAGTCAGGTTGGCATATTTCGAGGAGATAGCATACGACGTACTCCTATAGCTAAAAATAGCCGGGTCGGCGTAATGTGCAGGGATGATAATGTGAGCGTATTAGCCCTAATTATAGCTCTCCCAGTCATTAAAAGTAGAACCAAATCTCGTGCATTAAATGCAGAGATCTGCCTCCATCTCGCGCATTAACTGCAGAGACGTGCCTCGAGTTCTGTACGAAGAACAGCTTTTGATGTGACGGTTGGTTTTGTCTTATCCTGAGCGTAAAGCTCATCTCTGCCTGTGTAGAATAGGCAGTGTATTCCTTGAATGCATAAACGACGTCTTATATCAAGGGTTATGTCACTAGACGACAGTTTGGGGCTCTGTGCAGAATTATCATAACAGCCGTCCTCTTGATAGTCGTACAGTACTCTTTGTCAGGAGTCAGGTTCACTGCTTCAACTGACAGGTTCATTCGAGGAATACGAAGAGTTTCTCGTACAACTTTCCACTGCATTAAAAGCAGACAGGTTTTACGCCGAAGTGGCGATGTAGCAACCTTTTTACGCCGAAGTAGTTTGGAAGAACTGCTTTACGCGGGTTGTTTTGGAGCTATGTTTTACGCTGAACAGCGTTGAAGCTCTGCTGTACGCCAATGGCTCTGAAGTCATATTTTACACCACCCAGTACTGGAGCTGTGTTTTACGCGGTTTTCCTGCATGTTGAGGGTTTTACGCGTATGATTCCCCAGCGTATTTTTTATGCTTCTACAAGACCCCCTTCAAAGTTTTCAAATTCCTCATAATTTGAAATACTTTGAATAAAGCATGAAACGGTCAAGTTTGACTCGTTCCGCGAGGCTGATTTCTCGGCAAATTTTTTAGGAGTTTGTTGGGATTTGGTGTGTTCTCCTCTGTCTATATAAAGGCGAATGAGTTAACCTATTTTTTTCATACTTCCTTCGCCACAAAGAGATGGTTGCCGAGCTTCATCGGGTTGACTTGAGGAAGAAGAAGATCATGTTCTTCCAGCATGTAAGGAGCCGTAAAAAGAGGCATCTTCGAGCAAATGTCCTCTTCAACGATGGATCATGGAAGGATATCATAGCTTCCTTTGCTCGGGATGATCAACAATTTTATATGACAATTCATCTAGGAGAGAGGAAGGGTCTCATTTGGCCACACAGCTTACAAGCTGTATTCTCTCCCATTATGGTGCTGGACAAGGATAGACAGTTTGGCCCTGTCTTCCAGTATTGTGTTGGGTCTGAACCCCTAACACAATTTCTAGGGCATGCCTGCCATGGCGTATGGAGGGTGGGCTTGCGTAATTGATACATGCCCAATTCTGTGTCCTCCCGCCATTAATTATTTTCTTGTTAATCGGCTGTGAAAGTCGATTAACTACTGTGGAAGACGAAAAAAAGTTTTACACCAATATAAGAACATGGCACAGCAGATTCTTGGTGTGATCTTAAATGAAAATAAGAAATCCTTTGTAGAAACAGGATTTCTATCATATGTAATCATGAAGATGAAAAAAAACCCTTTGTAAACTGGATTTCCATCATATGTAATCATGATTAGTAGAATTGTCTTCTTTTACGCATCTGATAATTTGCCATATTTGCTGTGAGGAAGTCTGAATAGTGTGCAGCTTTGGCACGTCTGAATAATTTTACGCCGACTCCGATAAAAGAGTATCTGATCTCATTCTATCTTTTACGCGTAGCAGAAGACGCGTAGAAAACTCCTTAGCATTTAAGTTGAAGATCCAAACTGTCATGCTATTTTGGACGAAGAGTCGCGTAGAATTCTGAACTGTCACTTCTCTGATACGAAGAATTCTTGTTCAAATCATCATCTTCAAGAATGGTTTTCCGAAAAACCCTTAAAAAAGGCAAGAAATGTCTGTCGACCAAGCCATATTTGAACCTTTGTAAAATATTCTGACTGGACTTTGGATGAACTTCCAAATGGCCCAAGAAGAAGAGTCATCTTCAATGCTGAACTCTGTGTGTTTTAGGCACTTGGAATGTTTTGTAGCCAAAAAGGAGCATCTTCTGCGTAAACTCTTGTAATTGGCCGTCTGTAGCTTTCGAGCGTAGAATCGTAGATTTGTAGCCTCTGAGCGTAAAAAGCTTCCGAGCATGAAATCATAGATTTGTAGCCTCTGAGCGTAAAACTGTAGGTTTGTAGCCTTTCGAGCGTAAAAGCTCCTGAGCATAAAAGCATCTGAGCGTAAAACCATTGATTTATAGCCTTTGAGCGTAAAACCGTAGATTTGTAGCCTCTGAGCGTAAAAGCTCCTTAGCATAAAATCATAGATCTGCTCTGCGCGTAAATTCTAGATCCACTAACTGTCCGTTTTCTTTTTTTTCCCAAATAATAGGCTGACGTGGTCCCAAATCATAACCGAATATTAAATATCGAATTTGGTTAGGAATTCGAAGAGTTATTCGAACTCTATAAATAGCTCAAGGTCTTGAGAGAGAAAACTTTATCTGTCTTCACAAAACCCTTGCTTTTCAAGAACCCTTCTTCTTCGTCTCTTTCTTGAGAACTTAGATTCGTCATGGCACCTAAACAGGCTTCTACTGCTAAGGGAAAGAAGGTGTCTTCCTCTTCTAGCTCCTCTGCTCCAGTCCGAGCAACTCCCATTAGGCTGAATGAGCCCCGATCCGAGCGAAGTGCTCCGCCGTCGAACTGTGCTCCGGACGTCACAGGTAGAGATTGCAAGAAGAAAACCCTCCGTACACATCATACGTGTATGCAAACTAATACGCCCATATTTCTAATGTGTCAGCGTAAAAACTCCATCTTTTCATAGTCTGGCGTAAAAACTCAGACTGTCAAAATTTTGGCGTATACTTCCAACTTTGGGTTTTACGCGCTGAATGAAAATTCTGGCGTAAAAACTCAGATTTTGGCAGTCTAGCATAAAAACTCAGACTGTTAGATTTTGGGCGTATACTGCCAACCTTGAATTTTATGCCTCGAAAATAGGTTCCAGCGTAAGAGCTCAAGTTTTTGCAGTCTTGGCGTAAAAACTTAGACTATTAATCTTTGGCGTAAACTACAAGAGTGTATCGTCTAGTGTAAAAACTGACTTATTTTCTTTTATTTTGTAGTGGACTTGCAGATCCCTCTTTTGGCTGAGGTGATGGGCTCTGCTGTCGGGATGCTGAACTCGAACTATTTGGAGGACTTGTCCCATGTGACTTTCCCCATTTCTGGAGCCAATTATCCTGAAGAAAGGGGAACCCTGGTCTCGTCCCAAGAAGAACGCATGCTGCTGAGTATGATTAGTGGGGAGCCCCTGACATACATAGATGGGACGGAGTATAAGAAACCAGGTTTCTTGTTCGGGGATGTTATCGACAAACAGTCCCAGACTAAACCCAAGAAGGAGGATTGGGTGTTTACTGCTGAGGGCACGGTGATGTGTCTGCCCAGGATGCCCAGGGATTACCCTATCTTTGTGTTCTTCCATGCCACACATCCTAGGAAGATGATATGAACCCTGACTCTCGATCTTCACGGCCGACCGGGGAAGATCTTATACAACAAAAGGATACGACCGGGGGGCCTATATGAGCCGTCCTTCGGGCCCTGTTATGCCCTTTAGGGGATTACTGCCGGGTAGTGTCCCGAGTGAGGACACTTCGCTGATCCAGCCGGTTCAGATATCGACCTTCTGCAATGACTTTATGGGGCAGGAAGGAATGTACCCCAGGGTCAACCCTCGGACCAGTGGATGGCTTAGCCCGGGGAATCTTTGATGGGCCAGTTTGATTGCCTGGGCCCTGAAACACTTCCAAACAGAGCTGGAAAGTATTGGCTTGTTCGCGACTGTGAGCGCCACAAGTGTTGGGCTGCCTGTCAACCCCAACTTGTTCTTAGCCTTGATGGAGCGATACAACTCGCTCACTGGGACTTTTGCTACTCCGCTGGGTGAGTTGGGCTTAGCCCTTCATGAGATGGCAGAGATTTCAAAGATGCCAATGTGGGACGCTCCTTATGAAGAGTACGTCCCTACAAACAGGGAGTTGAGGGATACAAACCCTCGGGCGATGGCAGTGTACCAGGAGCTGATGTGCCACTATCTTGCCTGCACCACTTTCTACAAGGAGCCCTCTGATTTGGCTCATATCAACTAGTGGGCAACCTATCTATTCTTCCACCAGGACAGAAATGTTAAGCCGGACAAGGTGGTAGATAGTCGAGATAGGCCCTTGAACCTCCTGAGCATGCTCAATGCTAACACGGTTGATGACCTTATTGAAGACGCAGGGGCTCCTGATTATACTCTTGATGAGGAGACAGGGGGTTATCCTGCAGGTACAAAAGCCTTCAGTTATATGAGTCATTGTCGTAAGCCTCTGTCAAGGGAAGCTCAATTGGCTGGCTTCCTCTCCGTCTGGCTTCGCCGCTGGGTAGTGCCTGGCATCGCGTCTGCAGATCGCATCCATCGCAACACCTTATGGCCTGCAGTGCGTTTGGTATTCGGAGCAAGACTGGGCCTGCTTCCTGCTATGGTATGTAGAATACAAGCAGGAATGAGGGCCCTTACCGATGGACTGCTCACAGATGAGACGCAACGTGAAGGATTT
Organism: Iris macrosiphon; assembly: GCA_036927795.1. Taxonomy (NCBI): domain Eukaryota; kingdom Viridiplantae; phylum Streptophyta; class Magnoliopsida; order Asparagales; family Iridaceae; genus Iris; species Iris macrosiphon. Next base: position 83,160,612 of record JAYESA010000020.1, read on the forward strand.
CCCCGAGTGGAATTACCATTCCTATACCTGATGGGATGGTTAATTCTTCACAACACTAGGGTGATGTCTCCCGGTCCTGCCAGCGGTTCGGGAAATAACTTCTTATTGAATTACAAGAATTCCTCTTGGAACGTGGCGACCGTCATAGATTGCCGACGGACGTTAAATGTTGCCCACAGTTGGAAGCTCTTCTGTATCGTTCCCCCTGTATATATCAATCAACAGGGGAATAAACTTAAGGATGAGGGCCATGGGAGGACCATTCTTTCTCCTGAAGCCTTCTACTGGTTGGTCTGTATTAGACCTTCCCATTTGCTGTACAGAAGCGATGACCACTACTACCTAGAGCCTTATTTGTCCAGTCGGTTCGCCAGGCAGTTTGGGTACGACCAGTTGCATGTAGGGAATGCCATTACCAGTTTCATGTCCAAAGGTGGACTTATTGATGGAGCCAGAGGATGGCGGTACTTTATCACGGGCTGCACTGGTGCAACTTTTGCTGTGCCCGCGATTTCTCTCTCTATGGAGTTGTGCATCCTTCATTCATATGCGCAATTCTATGCGTCCATCAATACCTTCCATCGTGATTTTGATGTGCATGGAAATTTTAGGATGCCCTCCCATAGGTCTACCGGCAGGGAGGAGATTCCGTCTGTTTCCTCGAATGAGAATGAAGACACCACTGGGGCAGACGAGTTATTATTAATAATACCGAGAGGCGTAATAGCTCCGCCAGCAGAGCCTCTCATTATCCCCCAGAAACGGAAGGCTTCCACTCTGAAAGAGCCTTCCCCCCGCAAGAAGAAGATTGCCAGAGGTCCGAAATGGGTTTCCACCAGGGGGCTTCTAGGAGCGAGCCTGTCGTTTTCCCTGTTGGGGATGATTCTTTGGTCAGAGGTCCTTCGCCTTTTAGAGAGGGAACCTCCATAGTTCCGACTGGCAGTGCCAAAGATTCTTTGCTCGAGATCGCTGCTGCTACTACAGCTTTTGGTAGTGCTATGAGATTGCCTTCGAGGCCGAGCATATTAAGGATACCTTTATCCAGACAAATAATGGGAGTAACCCCTACTTCGTCTGTAAGTATTTCCAACGAGATTCTACCCGATGAACCCCAAGTGGATCTAGGTGAAGACTGGGAAGACTACCCTCCAACGTCAGTTGGTGCACCCTCTTCTCCAGGTATGACAACTCGTTTAGCATCATTAAGAAATGATTTAGCTGTACAAGCTGCAGACGCGACATATATACCATCGACCAAGGGTAAATGTTGTCTTTATGCCTCTTTTAGGAAAATTACATCAGGTTGATATTAACTTTCTCTTATCTTCTTTTCAGGTAAAGACATCTCAGGGGAGGGCGGAGTTGACACAAACTTTGACTTTGTTGCGGATCCTGCCGATGAAACGACGGTATTTGATACCAAAGGGGCATACTTTGAAGCTGCCGATCCTTCGTCTGCAATATTTTTGGGTGTCGTCTCGCCAACAGCAGTTCAGATATCTTCAGAGAAGGATGAGCCCATCATCGTGACTGTGCCTCCTTCGTTGAGTACGCCAGCAACTTCAACCCTTGCTGGTGTTCGTTCTTTTGTAGCGCCATCTGTAGAGGCAACGGCCGTGGCAACATCCTCCGTGGTCATTCCTGGAAGGAGATTTCCCGGTATTGCAGCCACTCATAGCGTGCATCCAGTCTTCGATATGCTGATTGAACAATATACCAGCCTATTCTACCGCAGTTTGAAGGAGTTGATTTCCATGGTGCTAGAGAAGAACCTGAGCTTTGATAATCTGCTGACGTCCTCCCAGCTTGCGATAGCGCCGATCAGAAATTTCAATGACGCTGGCCGAGCTGATGCGCTAGAGCAAATAGTTAATGGTTTAGAACAACCTATTAACGAATATTTGCAACTATCTCGAGGCAACATCGACGATATGATTCAGGCTGAGTATGACTCCTTGACTGCGAAGCTTGCTGAACAGATAGAATGCTTAAACAAATCCATCCAGATACAGCAGCAGGAGATGGATGAAGAGCAGGCCATCTTGGAGGAGGTTATTCCTCATCTAACGAAGTACGAGGCCGAACATGAGAGAAATGAAGCGAGGGTCCGCAAATTGGAAGCTAAACTCGCTCAGGCAAAGGAGTGGGCTCTCCAGTCATCGGCAGCTCGAGATGTGTTGAAGGGCCGAATGGATACAGCTCAGCGGAACTTGGCACGTGCGGGCGACATCCGTGTCGATTTTGTTTATGTTCGGTCCGAACTATCCCTCCTGAGTGATGACGAGGTATGACTGGAGCGGGCTCATGCTAACATCTTGGACTCCAGGAATGAGAGGATGGCCGCTTTGGCGCAACAGATTCGTGATTTGACTGCTCCTCTCCAATGATGTACTTTTTGCTTCTCTATGTAATTTGCTCTTCCCGAAGATAATAAAGAGACTTTATCTGACTTTGTGGACCTATCATTTTTGAATATAAATGATAGGCTAGGGTGAAAGTGACATCAGAGGTAATATGGACGTGATATACTTTCGGTAAGCTTCAGCTGGATATATCTATTCAGAGGTTATATAGACATGATAGAATATGATCCAACTAAATTTGTATACAAAACACTATCAGAGGTAATATGGACGTGATAGGTTTTGAATTTCCAAATTAGTTAAACATATCTATTCAGAGGTCATAAGAACATGATAGAATATGCTCCAACCAGTCTTTGTACGTAGTATCGTTAGAATAAGATCTTCACCATACTCCTTTGAGCAAGGGAGATTAAGCGTAGTACCTCTTCAGGAATTTGCCGTTGATAAGAGCCATTATCAGATCTCCGTTAGGCTTGGCTAATCTGTAAGCGCCGTTTGAAAATGTCGTTTCAATCACATAAGGGCCCTCCCATTTGGGCTGGAATTTACCCTTACTCTTGTGCGTGATGATCATTGGTCTCTTCACAGCTAAAACTAGCTCACCAACTTTGAACACTCTTTTCTTCACTTTTTGATTAAAAGCTCTGGAAATACGTGCCTGGTAGAATGCAATACGCTGTTGGGCTTGAAGGCGTTTCTCGTCTAATCCTTCTAGCTCTTGAAGCCGTAAGTGATCATTATTTTCCTGAGTTAACTCATTAGCTACTGCTATTCTGAGTGATGGAATTTGGATTTCAATAGGAAGAACTGCTTCACACCCGTAGACTAATGAGAATAGGGTACAACCCGTCGGTGTTCGTACCGTTGTGCAATATGCCCAGAGACATTCTCCCAACTTCTTATTCTAATCTCTTTTGTTCGAAGAAACGAACTTTTTCAAGAGTTTGATGATGGTTTTGTTGAAGGCTTCCGCCAAACCATTAACAGCCGGATTGTATGTCGTAGAGGCCATATTTTGTATCCGATTCTTATCGCAAAATCGGTAAAACGCTTGGCTGATGAATTGAGGCCCATTGTCATGAATTATCTTTCGGGGTATCCCAAAGCGATAAATGACACGGTGCTTAATAAAGCTGATCATGTTGGATGTCTTTACTTCAGCAAGGGGGATTGCCTCCGCCCATTTAGAGAAGTAGTCGGTGATAGCCAATATAAACCGATGACAGGTGAATTGGACCAATGATATCCATACCCCATACTTCAAAGGGCCATAATGCAATGGTAGGATGTAGATACTCAGAAGGCTGATGTATAAAATTACATGAATTTGACAGGCTTTGCATTATCTTACATATTTTACTGCATCTGCAATCATAGTAGGCCAGTAGTAGCCCATCCTCCTGATACGATCCTGTAACTTAGGACCGGGTTGATGTGCTCCACATACACCATCGTGATCTTCACGGATAATCCGTTTTGCATCATCGTCAGAGAGACATCGTAATAGCAGTCCATCGTATGTTCGGCGATATAGACATTGTGAAGACGCATCAAAATAGAAGTATAATGATCGTCTTTTGATGAATACTGCTTCTTTAGGATCCTCTGGTAAGATTTCGTATGACACACAGTCTATAAAGGGACTTCTCCAGTCTCTCTTAGGAGGAACCGTGTTTACAGCGTAGCTGTATTCTATGTAAAAATTATTTTTCATACAGAATAAATCTCTGTTAAGAAGGATCACCAAATTCTGCCTTCTTATAGGAATAGCTAGATCTGCAGCTAGGCTGGCCAGAGCATCAGCTTCCAAATTTTAAGATCGGGGCACGTGCTCTAGGAAGAATCCTTTAAAAGACATGGCTATCTCGATCGTTGCTTGGTGATAAGGAATAAGGTCTGGATTGCGGACTTCATATACTCCTCTGACCTGATTGACGATCAGCTGGAAATCACCAAAAGCTTCCAGGTATTCGACCTCCAATTCTTTAGCGACTTGAAGCCCGATTAGTAGGGCATTATACTCTATCACATTATTAGAGCAGGGTTCGCTAAGAGAATATGCTCGATAGATGACGAGTTTATCAGGAGTCACCAGGACAATTCCTACTCCTGAAACCATATTTCTCCTGGGACCAGTCCTGGAGGCACCATCAAAAAATAGCTGCCATGTAACACCTTCCATTACGAAATTATATTCTGCAACTTCATAGGGAATGTCCTCGTATAGTTTAGAGGTTTTCGAAATTGGATGAGCAGCTAAGAAATTTGCCAAGGCTTGACCTTTGATGGACTTCTGAGGGACATACACCATATCATACGGTGTTAATAACATCACCCAAGTCGCGAGTCAGGAATTAAGAATACTTGGTTTGTTCATCAATACCCGAAGAGGATTGATTCTGGAGATGATATGAATAGTTTGGCCTGTGACGTAATGTCGCGTCTTCTGAATGGCTAATATTAGGGCCAAGCATTCTTTTTCCACTAGATTGTACCGGTGTTTAGCTCCGACCATCATCCAGCTTAAATAGTAAATAGTCTGTTTATGACCCTCATTGTTCTTCTGTGCGAGGAGAGCTCTTAAAGAATGATCCATTGCTCGAACATACAGCAAAAATGGTCTTCCTATGACGGGAGGCACCAGAACTGGAGGATTAGTGAGGTAGCGTTTGATATCATTAAACGCTTGCTGACAAGCTTCGTCCCATATGAATGACACACCTTTCTTCATCAGGCGAGAAAAATGTTGACATCTTCCAGAGAAGTTGGATATGAATCTCCTGATATAAGCCAGACGACCTTGAAATCCCCTGAGTTCCCTCAGATTATGGGGTGGTCACATTTCTAAGATAGCCTTCACTTTATCAGGGTCCACTTGAATGCCTTTAGCGGTAATGACAAATTTCAGGAATTTGCCACTGGATACACCAAGAAAGGACTTTGTAGGATTCATTTTGAGTTGATGTTGGCGCATCAACTCGAATACTATCTTCAAGTCTTGGATGTGAGTACCCTTGAGGCGGCTTTTGACAGCAATATCGTCTGCGTAACATTATACTGTTTTGCGTAAGTGCTCATAGAATATGTTACTCATAGCTCGCTGATATATAGCCCCGACATTCTTCAATCCAAAGGGCATGACTGTATAGCAATATACCCCCAATGGTGTCCGGAAGACAGCATGCTTCTCATCTTCAGGATTCATCTTAATCTGATTATATCCTGAGAATCCGTCCATGAAAGACATGCGCTCAAAACCGCACGTATTATCGATCATGGCGTCTGTAATGGGAAGAGGGAACTCATCTTTAGGGCAGGCCGTATTCAGATCTCAAAAATCGATGCAAATACGCACTTTTCCACTTTTCTTTATGACAGGGACAACATTGGCGACCCAGTCAGGATGTTGTTCTTTCCGGATGAACCCACAGGCTTTTAGCTTCTTGATTTCAACTTCAATGGCATCCATCATATCCGGACGAAACCGGCGTTGGTGTTGCTTCACAGGCTTCGAATTGGGCCGTATGTTGAGTTTATGGGTAGCCACTTTAGGATTAAGACCTGGCATATCCTCATAATTCCTTGCGAAGACATCGATATATTCTTTTATCAGCTGGATCATCTCTTCCCTTTCTTCTTCGAAAAGATTGTTACTGATAAATATTGGCTTTGGTGAAAGTTTATCCCCAACATCGATTTGGATAACTTTATCTTCAGTGGGCGGTTCTCTCTGCTCGAACCAGAGTTCCTATTGTGTATCCATTTGCTGAGCCCAGGATTCATCTTCGAATGATTCAGATTCTTGTTCCTCTGTTTTGAGAGAATCTGTCAACACCATATTTACTGATAATACCTGTTCGAGTTCATCTTCTGAATCAGAGGATGACAAATCATCTTGAAAAGAGGAAATGGTCTCCTCACTTGACTCAGAGTCATTGGAAGTTGCAAGATGTGTGGTATATCCTAACCCAAAATGAGTTCGTTGACAGTAGGGATCACCATGCAATGATATTCCTCTGCCTTTCCCATAGTTGAGGCCTAGTTCCAGCTTCAAGTCATAATCCATACTTTGCATAATCTTCAAAGCTTGTGGGCTATATCTGTGAACTTGCATTTTCCCAACATCAGATTCGTGAGAATCTTCTTGTACAATTGGTTTATTCCGCATGCGACCGAAGACTATTGGATGCTGATTATTGCGAGTAGGTGGGACAATAAAGATAGAATCTTTATGTGGTCCATATGTCGTGATGACGTTAGATGTTGATGCCACTTCCTACACATACGGATGATAGGAGTCTATAGCTTCCAAGAATTTTTATGCTATAGGTTCTATATCGTTATGGGGGGAGGATTCCTGATTTGGAAATTGAGCATCAGTATACTAGAAAAAAGAATCTTTATTATCGTCAGAAACCACGTTCCCGGTTGTATTTACATCAGTCGGCTGCTTGTTGCGCCTGAGGTTGATGACCAAAGGTGGAGGCTTCTGGTTCAAAGTGATCACTAGGGGATCACTTCCTCCTCCTGATTTGGTTTTGTTCAAGTGGATAGCCATGGGTTCCATGACTTTCGGACGGGTAGTCCGCCCTTTCACCTGGATCGACAGGGGTTGCTCAGCAGATGGTTCTCCTGGCTCCCGGTGGGATTCCTCCTCCGTCTTGCCTGACACCTCCTTCATGTAGTCTTGGGTATATAACATGGCATCGGAATAGTAGGAATCTACTCCTTTGAACGTGTTAAGGTCAGCAAACTCCGTTTTTACTGTTCCTTGGGCATCTATATATTTGAAGCATTGATGTAGAGTCGAAGGAACAATTTTGTGATCGTGGATCCATGGTCTGCCCAGCAAAATATTGTAGGACACCTCCGAATCGATGATGTAGCATGTAGCCACTGATCTAAGGTCACCAATCTGGATCCTCACATGAATCTTCCCCAATGGTTTACTTTTCCTGGCGTTGAAGCCCACGATTGTAGTGGTGGTGTAAGCCAGTTCGCTGGTAGCAATTCTCAGTGGTCTGAGCAGACTATGAGGGATAATGCTGATCGACGATCCCGGATCAATGTGAATCCGATCTAACTCCATGGAACCGACGTATCCGGTATAATAGAGGGGCCTGTCATGCTTGTTATGTTTCAACAGCATGTCCTCTTGAGTGAAAGTGATATTTGGGACCACTTTCATCACGCTATGGCATTGAGGATATGCCACAGGCTCTTTGTCGGGGGATTTAATCTGAGTCAAGCATACATCCGCCTGCATTAAAGCTTCACTCAAGGCTCGACGAGTGTTTTTGGAAAGCCTGAGTAGCTCAAAAATGGACAGTCTAGCTGGAGTATTAGCCAATTGGGCCAGGATGTCGAAGTTATATGGTTTCTCCAAACCTTTGTTTTGAATATTCTTCAAAGGTTTATCAAAACGCACTTCTTTTTGCTTGCCCTTGTCCGTCGAAGTTGGTCTAGAAGGACCTGCCTCTGGTATGACAGTTTCAGGCTCTAGAAGTTTGGCAGCTGAAGTGTCTGCCGTTGTATCTTCCTGATTTCCTCCATAGTCCTTAAGGTAGGCTTTCCCTGAACGGGTTTCGGTAGCCAAAACCTCTTCTTCTGATGTCGAGGATATTGCAACCATATGACATGGTTTACGCCTTGAGTTCTTTTTAGACTTAGCCTTAGCAGCTTGAGTCTCTTCCTCAATCTCTGATACCAGATCAGGATGAACCCACATAATCTCACCACGCTGGGTAGTTAGGGGTACCAGGTCATGATTTTGACCCCTGGCTGGAGGAAGATTAACAATGTTCATCATCATTCGGGAAATAGGTACAACACCATCCGGGACTTCTTGAGGGGGCAGATTGCCGAATTGGAGAGAAATCATGTTGGCGGTGACCGTCTTCTCGCTATTACGTAGAGTGATGGCCTTGGCATCGATCAACTCCTGGATTTTTCTCTTTAGTACATAACACGCCTTTGTGGGATGATGTATGTACCTATAGAAAATATAGTACTTAGGGTTATTGGTACTGCCGACTTTATTAGGCCGCTTTACCTCGGGGAGAGTGAGCTTGCCGCTTTTGACTAGACAATCGAATATGCTCGGAATATCGTCGTCGTCAAAAGAATATTCTTCTTTAGGCCTGGAAGTCCCAGGATTCGTCTGCGTAGTCCCTGGAGTATGTTGCCTGGACGTATTGATCGCCAGAGCTTCTTTTTCTTTGGAACCACGAGGATGGTCGCTATTGGAGGATGACCTCTTCCCTCTATCAGAGGTAGAGATTATGATTCCATTGTCACGCGCCTTCCGACTGTTGTCTTCAGCGGCTACCACTGAGATGATAAACGAGGGCCAATCATGGAACTGATATGGTCTTGTGAACACCGAGATCAGTGGAAGAAGGTTCTTCCTGCAAATGTCCACCAAGGCTGAATCCAGAACTCCGAGAGGCATATGCAAAGTGGCATGACGAAAACGTTCGATAAAAGTACGAACGTTCTCTTTCTTCTTCTACTTTACTTCGATGAGTGAGGACATAGACATGTCCATCCTTCCTTCGTAGAATCGAGCGAAGAACAGAGTCTTGAAATCTTCAAAGGAAGTAATGCAGTTGTCCGCAAGACTACGGTACCACTGATAGGCTACTCCAGACAGACAGCCTTTAAACACTCGAGTGAGAAGGGCGTCATTCCCTTGCAACAACACCGTCATCATGCTAAAGTAGTTCATGTACTGGCTCGATGACATATTTCCTTCAAACAAAACCATAGCATGTGGTTTGTATTTAGGTGGGAAAGGGATCTCGTCCCAGATAGCTGGGTATGGCTGGTTGATTCCCAACTTCTTGAGCTGATCCTTATGCTTCAAGGCAAGAAATTGGGCTTTCAATTCCCGCACTGCCTGCATCGGGTCTTCAGCTGGTAAAGGGACCGCAGAGTGGTGAGATATCGGTTGTATTGTAACTCCAACAGGAGGCAATACATTCTTCGAGTTAAGAAGTTGAGGAGCCGCTGACTCTTGATTTAGAACAGGCTCTTGGTTTGCGTTGGATGGTGGTAGGTCCACCCCCACACGTATTTGAGTCGGAGGAACCGATGCTTGAGCTATAGCAGCTGCATGTTGAGTCAGCATCATCTGGTGCATATTCTCCATCATGGAATGCATCTCTTTCAGTGATGTCTCCAATACAGTGATGCATTGCTCAATAGTCCCTGATGGGGAAGCCTCTTCATGTTCATCTCCAATGGCATAGACTCCCATTTCTCTGGATGCTATTGAAGGGTTAGTATAGATCTCTGTAGAGATTGAGTCTATACTTTTAACATCCGATTCGAGAAACTGGCGACCCCCAGTATCGAAATCAGAAGAATATGAAACCGGTTGTCGTGACCTCGAACGAGTGTTTCGAAACACACCAGCTTCAATATTCTCAAGGAGTCTGTCGAATCTCCTTTGGCTTGGAGTTCTAGAGGTATGACGTCTTGAATTTGACCTTCCTCTAGGGATGTGTGAAGCCATGTTCACTAATGCGAATGTCGGCTCTTCTTCCTGTAAAGACAAAGAGTAGTTCAACCGGTCGAAAACTGACCTTTTTGCCTTAGAACAGCAGTAATTAACTATAACTTTATGACTATTACAACAATGCTCCCTAGGGGGTGTAATAGACATGTTAGAAGATCCCCTGTCTTTACGCTTCTGGATCAAGAAATCACGCAAATCAGGGGGATTAACAGAAGGAGAAGAAGAAGGCTTATTCTGCCTTTTTACATCAGTAGGAGCGCGGATATTGGGAACCATGACCCTCTCACTGCCATAAGTATACAGCAGTTCGCCCATGTGAGTGGCATATGATCCATCATCCGTGTGGGGAGTATATTTCCCCATGAAGCAGGTCTTCTTTACGCCGAGAGGCTTATCCTGGCGTAATCTGGAGCTTTGCACAGGTTGGCATAGAACTATCGGCCGTCAGCATTCCGCGTAATCTGAAGGGCGGGCAAATTCTTCTCTTGATGGCGTAAAAGTCGAGAGGTTGGAAGGTTTGCCACTTGTTTTTCCTTGCGGTGATTGCAAGGACCATCTGCCTCATCGTAGAGGGGAGATGTATTTTTACGTGCGGGGCGCGTTTGGAATTTTTGAATTGGCGCTGAGGCATTGTCAGAAATTTTGTCTGCCACGTCACAGACGGGAGACCGAGTTTTACGCGCGGGGCGCGGTGTAGACTTCTGGATTGGCACTGAGACATTGCCAGAAGCTTTGTCTGCCACGTCACAGACGGAAGACAAAGTTTTATGCGCAGGACGCTGAGTAGACTTCTGGATTGGCACTGAGGCATTGCCAGAAGCTTTGTCTACCATGTCACAGACGGGAGACAAAGTTTTACGCGCGGGGAGCACAGGTTGCGATGTCACAACCTTGTTGGTCATAGAGAGAGAGTCTACAGGAAGGGTAGATGATGTCCGGGACATCCATACTTTACGCAACTTCCTGTTGTCCTGGACAGAGAGGGAACGAGAGCCACCCCCTGCGCGAAGCATGTCTTCATAAGCAGATTGGTTGAATTGGACGACCAGAGTCTTCTTCGTTGATCCGACGGATACAACATCGTGTTGAGCAATGACTTTCTCGTCAGATGAGAAAGTAGTCCCCAGCAGAGTCGCCATCTTGTGTTTGATAATAAACGAAAGAAATTAAAACTAGGTTTATACGAAACCCTCTCTTTGTTTACAAACAAGAAAAAGAAGTACAATTAATCCTATACGAGGATGTTAAGTACAAAAATTTAATTCTGGGAAAATATTGCTATAGTAGTCTGATATGCGGTCGATCACTTTGTCCCTTGGACCACACGATGACGAAGAAGTGCTGTAGAAGACGAAAAAGAAGCTTCAAAGACTGCAGAAGGGATTGAATTCTCGTTGCCAAAGCTCTCTATATGTGCTCTCTTGACCTTGACCTCTGCATTTGACCCTTGCTTTTTTCCCGACCTTGGACCTCCGTGGCCGGAGGTCTCTATTTATAGAATTTGGTCGCAGTCGGCGTAGAAACCGAACAGCGGAGAGAGCTGCACCTTTTACGCGGCGATTATAATAACTGCTACCCACGTATGAATGATCTCCTGAATTGGCGTGTGACGCGTATCCCATTATGAGGTAATGCGTATAATCGCTCATCGAAGATCACGACATGCAAGTCACGTAGATAATTGCCCCTTGCGTAGAGATGGTTGGCATAAAAGCCAAATAACTGTCTCGTTGGCATAAAAGCCAAATAGCTGTTCTGATGGCGTAAAAACCGAGTAGGCGTAGAAGCTGAATAGTTGTCAACTTGGCGTAGAAGCCAAATAGATGTCATGTTGGTGTAGAAGCCAAGTAGCTGTCATGTTGGCATAGAAGCCAAATAGCTCTCTTGTTGGTGTAGAAGCCAAATAGTTATCATGTTGGCGTAGAAGCCAAATTCTACGTAAAGCTTGATGCTTTGCAAATATAGCCTGAGTTGGCATATTTTGAGGAGATAGCATACGACGTACTCCTATAATTGAAAATAGCCAGGTTGGCGTATTTCGAGGAGATAGCATACGGCGTACTCCTATAGCTGAAAATAGCCGGGTCGGCGTAATGTGCAGGGATGATGATGTGAGCGTATTAGCCCTAATTATAGCTCTCCAAGTCATTAAAAGTAGAACCAAATCTCGTGCATTAAATGCAGAGATCTGCCCCCATCTCGCGCATTAACTGCAGAGACGTGCCTCAAGTTCTGTACGTAGAACAGCTTTTGACGTGGCGGTTAGTTTCGTCTCATCCTGAGCGTAAAACTCATCTCTACCTGTGTAGAATAGGTAGTGTATTCCTTGAATGCGTAAACGATATCTTATATCAAGGGTTATGTCACTAGACGACAGTCTGGGGCTCTGTGCAGAATTATCATAACAGCCGTCCTCTTGATAGTCGTGCAGTACTCTTTGTCAGGAGTCAGGTTCACTGCTTCAACTGACAGGTTCATTCGAGGAATACGAAGAGTTTCTCGTACAACTTTCCGCTGCATTAAAAGCAGACAGGTTTTACGCTGAAGTAGCGATGTAGCAACCTTTTTACGCCGAAGCAGTTTGGAAGGACTGCTTTACGTGGGTTATTCTGGAGCTATATTTTACGATGAACAGCTTTGAAGCTCTGCTGTACGCCAATGGCTCTGAAGTCATATTTTATGCCACCCAGTGTTGGAGCTCTGTTTTACGCGGTCTTCCTGCATGTTGAGGGTTTTACGCGTATGATTCCCTAACGTATTTTTTATTCTTCTACAAGAGTGTCTAGAAATTATGTGCAGGATGCACAGTGGGGGTTGAGTGCCAGTGTGGAAGTTCATGAAAGTGGATGCATGAGTATTAGAAAATTCTAATAGTGTGCCATGGGTTGAGAAATATCAAGATTGGTCATGAAAGGTATGAAGTGTATCACTGATTAGTGTATTAGTCTGTAGAAGGTTTAAGAGAAAATACGTATACATCAATCAAGATATGGGACCATATGCCTGCCTTGAGAGTGAAGTAAAACATGTGTATTATAAAAAGTGCAAGTGATCATAAGTTCTAGAGAGTGTGATGAGGCGATCTAATGATGAAGCTAGTATCCTAGAACATTAAGGGCATATGTTGTGTAGTGATGAAGCTAGTGTTACTATACCAATAGTGCTAGTGTTTCTATATCAAGGATTAGTTGAGAATTATGCTAGTAACAGTAAGTACCTCGTGTGATAATATTAGAATGATGTAACAGTTAATATGGATAGAAAATTATTAGAAGTAATAGTGCAAATAAATCCAGGTTGTTCAATATTCAGTACACAGTTGAGGAGTGTAGACAATTGGTGTATTTGTGTGTACCTTGAGTGTTAGAGACTGTGAGTATATATATGTATACTTAGATAGATGTGGATTTAAATTTATAATTTGAAGATTGGAAATAAATTTTAATTTTAAGAATTTTTGAGGAGTTGATATTTTATGTTATTAAAATTTTTGAGGATTCAAATTCAATTCAATAAACATAGTCAAAGCTATAAAGATTTTTGGAAGTGATTAAAATTTTATATTTGACTTTTGAGGAAAGTATATACATTTTATTTTAAATTGTTCGAGAAGTTTAATCTTAAGGATTTTATTTTGAGGATAAAATTTTATGGTGGGTAAGAAATGTATAACCGTATATGAGTGGATGAAGTGCATGTGTAAGGATCTGTTGGCTTGAGCATGTCTGAGATGGCACTGCAAACTGACTTGGGTGTCCATCTAGAGTCGTATTAGAGGGAGTAGTACTTAATGTGTTGTGTTGCACTTGGCGTGCACTTGAGTGATAAGAACAACTAGTATAAACAATTATAATAGGTAAGAGAGTTAGCAGTGGGTGTGCTTATAGTAGAAACAGTGGTACCAAGGGATAGAGGTATTAAACTTGGATGCAATTGACCTATGGTTGTGTTAGAGGTTCTTGGTATCAGATTTTGGTATTAATAAACATGTGTGTGCCATATAGATGAATCCGTAGATATCTTGTGGACTAGTGATTAGTTGATATGGATATCAGTGTATAGGGATAGGAATTTGTGAATGAATGTGCTAGAGTTAAGTGTATGATAGAGGTTGAAGATGTCGAAGTAATGGGTTAGAAGGCTATGTTCTGTTCTTTTTCGTCTGTTCCTTTTTCATCTATTTTACTGATTGATTAATTTCTTAGTACCGTACTTTGTATCAATGATTCTCTTGCTAGAATGTAATTAGTAGTACACCCCGACGGAGACTGCAATACCATGACAAAAGTGACCATAACCATGCATGTTTTCTCTAGATTGCATGTTGTGTGACTGTAGGTAGGATTTTCGTAGACCTTGATTGTTGGGGGTTTGACCGTAGTGAAGATTAATAAAGAGGTTATGACTGGATAGAGAGAGACAATGTGCCTTAAATTTCAAGGATAAATATTAATTTAAATAAAGAGTTGAGAACTTAATATGGCAGAATTGACGATTTGTTAAATCATTGATTTTTATGAAGATTAAGATATGATTAAATTTGTCATTAAAAATTGAGGAAATTAAGAATATTATCCTTATATTTATTTGACTGCAAGATATAAATTTATATTTTAAATATTGTGTTGGAAGATTTCATGAGTATTGCATTGTTTGAGTATTGTGTGAAAAAAAATCGAGGATTAAGATCACTAATGGATTAGAAGTTTGAATTCAATTTTTTGGGATGAGATTTCAATTTATAAATATGCATTGATTGGATTTAAAATTAGAGGATTGAATATTAAATTTTTGTATTAGTTATTAACTTAAAATTTTTGAGGAGATTGTGATAAGAATAAAATTTGATTTTTAAATTTAAAGATTTCAGAAAATATGATATTTATAGAATTTTGAAGATTTTGTGAAATAATAATATGGCTTTACTTCCTGATTATATGGTTTGATGAATTTAAATTTTGATGAAAAAAAAATATACAACTATTGAGGATCTTAAATTTCGAGGACGAAATTTTTCTAAGGAGGGTAGACTTGTCACTACCATATCCTAAAATATGGGTATTTTTGTCTTTTTATTATTTTAAGTATTGTGTATATTATATTGCATGTTATATTTATATATTATATATAGTGTTCATTAATGTATGGGTTAGTGGACTAGACCTAGAAGCTCACTAGATGAACTCCTGACCAAATTATAGGGTTATGGATTTTAATTAGCATTTTGGGGAATTAAATATTGGGGATTATATTTATTATTGTGATTTTATTTAATTGTCGTGCCTTACCGTTTCTTCGATATTTGGAGCGATACACTAGCTTTTGCCTTCCAACAAATTTTATACCTTTGTCCTAGACGTGCCCGTCTTCCATTCTAACCTTTGTGTAACTCATAAATATGCCCTTTTGTGCTTTATTTAGTCGTATAATATTCGTCGCAGACGTTTATTTTTAATTCTAAATAAATCCAACTTTGTATCTTTGTGCGTTCCAATCGAAATTGGAGACACAATCTTGACCCATTTTGTACAACCCAAATTATGACAATATTCTACTCTGAGTCTTCTACGTCCATGACACTTGTGTCCCACCTAATTTTAATCCCATGTACTTCCAATTAATTTTAGAATATCAATTACTTTAATTTTAATTAAATTAATGTAAGGACCCAACTTAACCTAAAACTACACCCAACACCAAACCAAACCCCCATTCATACCCTAAAGACTCATACTAAATACCACACACCCTTTCATCCACTACATCACACCAAACATGGTATTTTCCCTCATTTAATCCAAAAAACCCACTTTTTGTGCAATTTTCTAATTGTTGAGGACTTTTATGCAAAAATGCAATGATGTGTCACCATCCTATTAGTCAAGCACATGAAGAAATCAACCCTCTCCTCCCTTTGACCGTTCAACTCTCTCTCTCTCTTTCTCCTCTTTTTGTTTGTGTATTTTTCTCCATGTTTAATCTTGGCCACCCATATAAATGAAGCAACATCTACACCACACACCCCTTTCCTATATATAATTCCTCATCCTCAACCCCTTTCCCAATGCCAACCCCATCCCATCACAGCCGGCCCTAATCCCTAGGATGTCACCATCAACCTTTCTCCTACATGTAAAACTCCTCCATATTATTTACATCATCATCACCACCATCCCTTTTCAATAATCAAAACCCTAACCCAACTCTATTCATCATCTTCTTCCCTCCTCCCACCGACTGGAGCAGACTCGCCGGATCCCAACCGCCTGCACTGCCATTACCACCGAGACCCGGCAGCCTTCCATCTTCGGTGATCACCCCCGGCTCGACTTCTTCGCCTGGGCACGACCACCCTGTAAGCAGCATCCTCCTCCACG